>JASVEL010013508.1:0-434060 GCA_032618575.1 Nicotiana noctiflora | reverse complement strand
TATTAGAGTACATCGGGTGAGTTAGGAGTGATTTGAATTGAAAATGAAACAAATAGCATGTTTGAAGAAAGCTTGAATATGGAAAGTCAACCAAGAGTTGACTATTGAGTTAGAGTGCTCGGAACCGGATTCTGATGAATCGACTAGTTCCGGGGGATCATTTATGACTTAGGAGAGCAATCGGAATTGAATTCGGAGGTCCGGTGTAGAAATAGGCTTGAATTGGCTAAGGTTGAATTTTGGCGAAATCCGAACGGTAGGTGAGATCTTGATCCGGGGGTCGGAATGGAATTCCAACAGTTGCAGTAGCTTCGTTAGGTGATTTTGGATGTGCCTGCAAAATTTCAGGTCATTCGGACGTCGTTTGGTCGGGTTTTTGATCGAATGTGTAATTCGGAAAGTTTTAAGAAATTTAGGCTTGAATCCGTGTGTAATTGGTGATTTTGATGTTTAGGGTGGTGTTTTTATGATTGGAACAAGTTCGTATCGTATTTTGGAGTATGTTGGTGGTTTTCGTTGGGGTCCCGGGGGCCTCGGGATGAATTCGGGGGTCCAAACGGACCAATTTGTGCCAAAAGGCACTGCTGTTCTGCTGCAATAATTGCAGAGAATTTTTGTTCATCGCGATCGCGGGAGGTGTGATGCGATCGCGTAAGGTCGACGGGTTGTGCATCGCGATCGCGTGGTGATGTCTGCGATCGCGTAGGTCAATGGCGGAATGCAGTGCGATCGCGATTGGGTTCACGCGATCGCGTAAGGTCAAGTCCGGATGCAATGCGATCGCGTGGATGGAGTTGCGATCGCGTAGGGATCTTCTGTTGTTCACTGCGATCGCGTGCCAAAGGCTGCGATCGCGTAGAGGAAAAATCAGGCCCCAGGGATTTGTGCATCGCGATCGCGTGCCAAAGGCTGCGATCGCGTAGAGTAAATTGCTCTGGCAGTGAGTTTAATTACAGAACATTTTACATACGGGTTTCATTCATGAACCCTCCATTTTTGAGTTCCAAGAGAAGAAATTGATGGGAGATTGCTGGGAAATCATCGGGGTTTCGTCGGAGGTAAGTTTATGGCTTAATTACATCATTTTAACATGAAATCCTTGGTTAATTCCCTGTAAATGGAAGATTAATTGTGGGTTTGAGCCCTAAGCCTAAATTGAAGAAAAACACCGATTTGAGTGGGCAAACGGAGTCCGATTTTGGTAAATTTTATATGTATGGACTCGTGGCGAGGCGAGGATTCCAGAAATGTGAATTTCATAAATTTTCGGAATGTGGGCCCGGTGCTCGGGTTTTGGCAACTTTGGGAATTTTGATGTAAATTGAGTTATTTCGAATGGGTTGTGTTTAATTAGCCTATATTGATGTATTCTCATTGATTTTGAGCAGATTCGGCATTCAAGGTGATTGAATTGCGAGGCGAGCGCAAGGCGGATTAAGGCTTCTATCGGATCGAGGTGAGTGGTGGTAGTAAATAATGTACTGAGGGTTTGAAACCCCGTACTTGCACTTTACAGTGCTGTGTAGAGATGAGACACGCGTCATGTGACGAGCGTGGTGGCATTGGGATTTGGGGATTGGACTTGGTCCTTCCCGACTAATAGTATACTGTGTATTATGACTGATAATGAGATTATAAATGTGTAGTTGGGCTAATAGCCATGTTTGGGGCCTTGTGCCGATCTGTAGAACATTAGGGGACCTGTAGAGTTAGGTGACCCTTATATCATGCTGGCTACATACACCCAGCCGTAGTATATCATGTTGGATACATAAACTCAGCCGTAGTTATAACTGTATAGCATATCATGAGCCAATACTAGATGTGTACTTGGAGGTAGACATTCCTTATTCTAGCTGAGTGAGCCTGAGAGGCCAGGTCTATATTGACTGGGATAGGGTCGAGGACCCATTGCGAGGTATTATATATATATATATACCTATATTGGATCGGGCTGCACGCCGCAGCAGTATATATATTGGATCGGGCTGCACGCCGCAGTAATATACATGTGGGACGGACTGCACGCCGCAGTATTATTGCGCTTGGGCTGTAGGAGCCCCTTCGGAGTCTGAGTCTGCACACATTCCAGTGAGCGCGGTATTATAATATTATATGTATATATATACAATTTGGATCGGACTGTACGCCGCAGTAATATATGGTGGACCTGGCTGCACGCCACAGTATCATAGCGCTTGGGCCTAAGGAGCCCCTCCGAAGTCTGCACACACCCCCAGTGAGCGCCGTCGACGTTAAATGGCTGCACGCAGCAGCGGTATATGTATTGGAGCGGGCTGCACGCCGCAGCATTATACTTATTGATATTCATATATATACTAAAATACTGATATGATATAGACATATATATATGTCTCCATATATTGAGATAGCTGTATACCGTAGTGGTATGAGTGAGAATGTGGTCAGTGTGGGACCTAGATGGCATAGATGTGGACTGGATATTGGGGGTATTCATTATAGTGATGACTTACCCGTGAGGTTACCCTTAGAACTGTATAGTGATAGTACAGGTGTTCTCACTTCCAGTCGTTGTTTATTATTGTTACTCACTGAGTTGAAATATACTCACCCCACTCCCCCGCATTTTTGTGTGTGCGGATATACATGATTAGGAGGGCAGTTGAGCTATCGCAACTGTTTGTGTTATCGCCATTCTATGGAGACTTCGAGGTAGCTGCCGACGTCCGCAGGACCCGATATTCCCTCCTACTGTCTTTGATTATGTATTGATTATTTCTTTCCGCTCTGATCTTTGGTTGTAAACCTTATTACACTTACGTTCTTTAGAGGCTTATGACTCTTGACCCTTCGGTCTGAGGGAGTTAATATATTTTGGGACTTGGTTCCCCGTTTGATACATTTATATCACTGTTGCTTATGACTTGATATGCTTAAATGGCCTAAAGAGAGCTTCTAGCCCCGTTATTGTTATTGATTGGTCAGGCTGGCTTAGCAATGTGCTAGGCGCCATCACGACCGGATTTGGGGTCGTGACAAGTTGGTATCAGAGCCTAGGATTACTAGGCCTCATGAGTCTTGAGCCGGTTAGTAGAGTCTTGTGGATCGGTACGGGGACGCCTGTACTTATCCTCGGGAGGCTGCGAACCTTTAGGAAACACTTCACATTTCTTGGAATTCTTATCGTGCGTACTTGATTCACCTTGAGATATAATTTTGAAATTCCTTCCATACGTCTGTGTACGCATCGAGCGCTCAGTAATATAATTGACTTATGGCTTGCAATTCCCCGATCGAGGGGCGAGATATAATCTCCATGAATTTATGTTGGGCCAGTTGGGAGGACTCGAGGCCAGATCCTTGTCCATGGCTTGAGCATCAAGGTACTAATTTCGCGAGCCGGTATTATGAAGTTCATACGATCGGTATTGATCTTTATTGTGATTTGATATGTAGCCCTAGCTATGGGCGTGAGAAATATTTCCATCGTCTCTTAATTGGAAGGTAAAGTGCCTTATTTGTAGTGGAACAAGTTTAAACTCAGGAAGACTAAAATGATTATGCTATGTGTATCCTGGTAGAAGGTATTGTGCTGAAATGCTAAATTGAGGCGAGGTAGGTGGGTTGATTCTCATGTGTAATTGAAAGGTATTGATATGTGTTATGATTCGAGCAGATACATCGCAGGTTCAAGTATAAATTGTGATGATATAATTCGTGTAGTATGGATATTTAATGTTGTTGAAATACATTGTGGTATCTTGTTGAGTTGTGGAAGTATAGCTAGGATGGTTTGGTGATTCTTTGGCAGGTGGATAGGCCAATTTACAAAGGAAACTCTGCCGAAATTTTTGGAAAATTCGGGACTTAGAAAAGATTTTGTCACCTAAAGAGGGGGCGTAATTGTTGTGTGTGAATGAATGCAAGAATTGCAAAAGAGTTAATATTTCTGATGATTCGAATCTCCGCCGAAGCTTGTAAATGACTTGAGTTTAATCTCATATTAACATTTCGGCATCACTTGAGTAATATTGATATGAGTGGTTGAAAGTGCTTTGATGAATGGCTTCGAGCTAAGTTGGGGAGGTTGCTATTGATTAACCGATTGCACTATTGTGTGCTATGTTGATTCTGTCTCTAAGTATGTTGGGAAATTCTGGTAAAGGTTATGGTGCTTCGTAGATCTGATGAAGTACTAGGGTGTTTTGAACTGCTGTTGGTAAAGAATATTCACCATATAGAAAAGAAAGATAGCTGATTGTATCTGTAAGTAATCATAAAAAAAAAAAAAAAAAAAAAAAAAAAAAAAAAAAAAAAACGAGTGGTTCTACTCAATAGGACAGTTGAATTACAACTGAATAAGGGTGAATGATGCCCGAGAATGGTTTTGCAGTGTTCAAAGATTTTGCTTGTAACATTCAGGTGCCTTAAGATTTGTGTATGTGGCTAAAGATGGCGGTTTCGTTAGAGAAGATCAAGGCTTGTGTTATATCATGTGAATGATGGGATTCTACGTATCCGTATTGGGAAGTAATAATAACGTGTGGTTGAATGTGGTACTTTTGGGAAACATTGAGAGAGTATTCAGTGGCCTATGGGTCTCAGGCCGTGTGGTCTTGTGTACGAGTCTTGTGTGGTAAAAAGGGTTGAGGCGTTGTCGTACTACAGTAAAGGCTGATATGAAATTAGAGATGAATCAGAAAGGAAACTGGGTAAATGGATCAACTTGTTAATAAACCAGAATGGTATAAAAAGGAATATGATTGATTCCTGGTATGTGGTTGATGTAATGAGTTTTCTTCTATATGGGATCACGAAAGTCCTTGACTAGTTGAGTGCGCCAATGTTGAGGCGGAGGAAAGGGATATGAATTTTCATGTTGTCTTAGTGTGATATGGTATACACGATGTGTTATGGAAAGTTGATAATGGTATATTCTAGGTTTTGAGATCAGTTCATAATATATGGGAAGTCAATAAAATTATTGAGCAGCACGGACAGCTGCTGGTGATTTAAGAAAATGGTACTGCTATTCTAGTAATTTGGCAGGGTATATGGTGCAAAGGGACAAGGTAATGTAAACTGATAATATCCAGTGGTATGGTGGTATTCTCTTGTTGGATCGACTAAAATAATTGAGTCGTTGATGGCATAGTGAAATTTCTGAATGGTTTTCGTGGTATGAATGGACGCTTGATGTGCGTTATGTATATGTACGGTGAAATACGGAATCAGGCATAGTGATTCATATATTATATATGTGTAGGAGACTTGAAATTCTCGTTAATCCGCCTATGCAGTGGTTGTATATCGTGTGCATCGGCACCGTTTTGTGATTATTGGAAATCGGAAGCCTTAGAGGCTCTCTCTTGACTTGATAAAACGAATTCGGATTATGATACTCGATTGTTGACTGGTTGTCATGGGTCCGATTGTCTAGACTAATGTGATATGGACTATGTCGGAAAATGGCACAAATTGCGTAGCAGAGAGCATCAGAGTATGCTCCAACAGAGTAGTTGTACACAGGACCAGCGGGCGACTGGTAGGTATTGCTTTGTTAATTGGACCTTAGGGGCGGATGTTAGTGTAGAGGTATCTACCATTGTTTCAGTTCCAGTATTGGGGAACTTTGTCGGGTGCAATGCAAGTGGCCGAGCTTGAGGCTATGTATATGTTGTTGCGATGAGCGACTTGTCTCGATGTGCATTCCCTTTGTTAGGTGTATTCGTGGATCGGGTGGCACGCCGCCACATGTATGGTATCTGGATCGGGTGGCACGCCGCCACATGTATGTTGTTGGAACGGGTTGCACGCCGCAACAGAATATTGTGAAAATGTAGTTAGTGGTATGTTACCGTGTATACAGTACTTCCTAGCTTCTGAGGAATAGTCCGTATTAGACATCGCTCGGGGAATAGCACATCGGTTGTGTCCTTTCAGGATTTGATAGCAAATATCATTGTATCACCGCAAGTGTGATTGATTGCTTGAGTCCAGACATAGATATGCGTGTGGCTGACCGTTTGAGCTTGGTAACCTGAGGTGCTTCATGAGAATTGGTGTTCGGATAGAATGATGAATTGTGGCAAAGCCACGTGATGTTATGACCTTTCGAGGAGGATTCAGGTACTCTAATTCTATGATGTGAGACAAGATTTTCAGTTATGTGTTGTGAAGGTATTGAGGAATTTGAATTATAGCTCTTGTGTGTGAGCCGGTTGTCATGATTCGAGCGTGTTCAGATCGTTCTTATTGGAGCCTATGTTGTGCTCGTCGTGGCTTAGGCCGGTGTTGAGGTGTCATATCACCAGTGCGGTGTGTTAGAATCGAGATAACCGTTGGAGTCATTAATGAATACGAGCATATTGGATCTTAGCTTGTTAGAAAGGTAAAAATCGAGGTTTGGCTCCGAAACCTATCGTGGTATGAGTTTTTAAAAAAGGAAATAGATTCACCAATGGTTAACCTGAGAGATGGGTTCGGTATATCGCGTGCTTCAACTGCCGTGGGCAGGATATGGAGGTGTTGGAATAAGACCCTATCTAATGAAAGAGGTTTTCAGCTAGTATTTGGTTATTGTGGCCAGTTGTTGTGATTAGAGACTATCGTCTCGAGTGATTGGGTTGTCGAGACATCATACGATCTCACCCGGAGTAGTGAATATGGGTTATTGCAGTGGATTCGAGTGTATCCTGAGTATAGGCATGGGATTTGCAATTGGCATATGATTTCGGAAAGTACAATGTGATTTATGGTTCAGATGGTCTGTGAAATTTTGACTATATGGTGTTTTCGGACTTATGTGAGATAGGGTGACGTATGATCGCCTGGAATTATGCTTGGTAAGGTCATTCAGCTATTGGGTGGATTCTAGTACAACTCTGAGTCCGCTCGAGGACGAGCGTTTGTTTAAATTGGGGAGAATGTAACGACCCGGCCTGTCGTTACGGGAATTTCCACACCGTTACCTTGCAATTACATATTTTATGCTTTTATAAAAGTATTAGAGTACATCGGGTGAGTTAGGAGTGATTTGAATTGAAAATGAAACAAATAGCATGTTTGAAGAAAGCTTGAATATGGAAAGTCAACCAAGAGTTGACTATTGAGTTAGAGTGCTCGAAACCGGATTCTGATGATTCGACTAGTTCCGGGGGATCATTTATGACTTAGGAGAGCAATCGGAATTGAATTCGGAGGTCCGGTGTAGAAATAGGCTTGAATTGGCTAAGGTTGAATTTTGGCGAAATCCGAACGGTAGGTGAGATCTTGATCCGGGGGTCGGAATGGAATTCCAACAGTTGCAGTAGCTACGTTAGGTGATTTTGGATGTGCCTGCAAAATTTCAGGTCATTCGGACGTCGTTTGGTCGGGTTTTTGATCGAATGTGTAATTCGGAAAGTTTTAAGAAATTTAGGCTTGAATCCGTGTGTAATTGGTGATTTTGATGTTTAGGGTGGTGCTTTTATGATTGGAACAAGTTCGTATCGTATTTTGGAGTATGTTGGTGGTTTTCGTTGGGGTCCCGGGGGCCTCGGGATGAATTCGGGGTCCAAACGGACCAATTTGTGCCAAAAGGCACTGCTGTTCTGCTGCAATAATTGCAGAGAATTTTTGTTCATCGCGATCGCGGGAGGTGTGATGCGATCGCGTAAGGTCGACGGGTTGTGCATCGCGATCGCGTGGTGATGTCTGCGATCGCGTAGGTCAATGGCGGAATGCAGTGCGATCGCGATTGGGTTCACGCGATCGCGTAAGGTCAAGTCCGGATGCAATGCGATCGCGTGGATGGAGTTGCGATCGCGTAGGGATCTTCTGTTGTTCACTGCGATCGCGTGCCAAAGGCTGCGATCGCGTAGAGGAAAAATCAGGCCCCAGGGATTTGTGCATCGCGATCGCGTGCCAAAGGCTGCGATCGCGTAGAGTAAATTGCTCTGGCAGTGAGTTTAATTACAGAACATTTTACATACGGGTTTCATTCATGAACCCTCCATTTTTGAGTTCCAAGAGAAGATATTGACGGGAGATTGCTGGGAAATCATCGGGGTTTCGTCGGAGGTAAGTTTATGGCTTAATTACATCATTTTAACATGAAATCCTTGGTTAATTCCCTGTAAATGGAAGATTAATTGTGGGTTTGAGCCCTAAGCCTAAATTGAAGAAAAACACCGATTTGAGTGGGCAAACGGAGTCCGATTTTGGTAAATTTTATATGTATGGACTCGTGGCGAGGCGAGGATTCCAGAAATGTGAATTTCATAAATTTTCGGAATGTGGGCCCGGTGCTCGGGTTTTGGCAACTTTGGGAATTTTGATGTAAATTGAGTTATTTCGAATGGGTTGTGTTTAATTAGCCTATATTGATGTATTCTCATTGATTTTGAGCAGATTCGGCATTCAAGGTGATTGAATTGCGAGGCGAGCGCAAGGCGGATTAAGGCTTCTATCGGATCGAGGTGAGTGGTGGTAGTAAATAATGTACTGAGGGTTTGAAACCCCGTACTTGCACTTTACAATGCTATGTAGAGATGAGACACGCGTCATGTGACGAGCGTGGTGGCATTGGGATTTGGGGATTGGACTTGGTCCTTCCCGACTAATAGTATACTGTGTATTATGACTGATAATGAGATTATAAATGTATAGTTGGGCTAATAGCCATGTTTGGGGCCTTGTGCCGATTTGTAGAACATTAGGGGACCTGTAGAATTAGGCGACCCTTAAATCATGCTAGCTACATACACCCAGCTGTAGTATATCATGTTGGATACATAAACTCAGCCATAGTTATAACTGTATAGCATATCATGAGCCAATACTAGATGTGTACTTGGAGGTAGACATTCCTTATTCTAGCTGAGTGAGCCTGAGAGGCCAGGTCTATATTGATTGGGATAGGGTCGAGGACCCATTGCGAGGTATTATATATATATATATACCTATATTGGATCGGGCTGCACGCCGCAGCAGTATATATATTGGATCGGACTGCACGCCGCAGTAATATACATGTGGGACGGACCGCACGCCGCAGTATTATTGCGCTTGGGCTGTAGGAGCCCCTTCGGAGTCTGAGTCTGCACATATTCCAGTGAGCGCGGTATTATAATATTATATGTATATATATATAATTTGGATCGGACTGTACGCCGCAGTAATATATGGTGGACCTGGCTGCACGCCACAGTATCATAGCGCTTGGGCCTAAGGAGCCCCTCCGAAGTCTGCACACACCCCCAGTGAGCGCCGTCGACGTTAAATGGCTGCACGCGGCAGCGGTATATGTATTGGAGCGGGCTGCACGCCGCAGCATTATACTTATTGATATTCATATATATACTAAAATACTGATATGATATAGACATATATATATGTCTCCATATATTGAGATAGCTGTATACCGTAGTGGTATGGGTGAGAATGTGGTTAGTGTGGGACCTAGATGTCATAGATGTGGACTGGATATTGGGGGTATTCATTATAGTGATGACTTACCCGTGAGGTTACCCTTAGAACTGTATAGTGATAGTACAGGTGTTCTCACTTCCAGTCGTTGTTTATTATTGTTACTCACTGAGTTGAAATATACTCACCCCACTCCCCCGCATTTTTGTGTGTGCGGATATACATGATTAGGAGGGCAGTTGAGCTATCGCAACTGTTTGTGTTATCGCCATTCTATGGAGACTTCGAGGTAGCTGCCGACGTCCGCAGGACCCGATATTCCCTCCTACTGTCTTTGATTATGTATTGATTATTTCTTTCCGCTCTGATCTTTGGTTGTAAACCTTATTACACTTACGTTCTTTAGAGGCTTATGACTCTTGACCCTTCGGTCTGAGGGAGTTAATATATTTTGGGACTTGGTTCCCCGTTTGATACATTTATATCACTGTTGCTTATGACTTGATATGCTTAAATGGCCTAAAGAGAGCTTCTAGCCCCGTTATTGTTATTGATTGGTTAGGCTGGCTTAGCAATGTGCTAGGCGCCATCACGACCGGATTTGGGGTCGTGACAGGAAAGAAATTAGGACAGTTCTTGGGATGAAGCAATTAGCATATGCCAAACATTGGACTTAGCTGACCAATGAAAAGAAAGTAGGACAATTTTTGGGATGGACGGAGTAAGTAACATATGCTAAACTTGGAATCAGTCCAACCATTAAAAGCTAGCTAATCTTTGTAGCAGGCATCCAAAACTTAATCCACTAAAAGAGACGCCTGCCACCTCTTTCACAAAAGGGGGATAAACCGGCTGAGAGATTGATAGAAAAACTATTTTATTGAAGCCACTCATAAAATTGAATTAAACATCCTTATACAGATATTAGGGCATAGATTCTTTTCATAGGCATGTATTTGAATGCGCAGATAATTAAGAAGTGACGAACCAGGGAACCATATAATAACAAGAGATATTGTTTAAAAGCAAACCTCTTCAACAAGTCGACGTCGCTTTCCACTTGCACGATTGATTCTACTAGGACTAAACTGGGTAGAAGACATAGCGCAGCATCCTTTCGTGTAGCTCCATCCTCATCTTCTAAATATACAACAACAGACACCCTTGCAAACTTAAGAAGAAGATGACCCTATAATGCCACAAGTGTTCTATCAAAGTAAACTAATGAGAAGGGGAATAGAGTGCACAAAATATAGATGTCAAACCTTGAAATTAAAACGAGCAAGAGTCTGAAAAGCAAGTTCAACTAGCACAGAACCACTCAGTTTTGGTACTTGGGGGGTAACTGTTGCAATATGCCCTCGACTCATAGCACTTGATTGTCTTGAGAGTGCATGTTGAGATCTGGAGAGAATTGCGGAAATACATTCAAGCAGCAAATCTTGAATGGTCGGCAACAAAGATGGAATGCTGAGACACAGAAATACACATGTTATCCTTGAACAACACCGGACAAAAAGAACCCAGTTCATGAAACTTCTGCTCAAATTCAGAAATAACCTTTCAGTTATTTGCTCCAAGGCTTTCACTAGTGTCAGGGAGAGCCCAGCAGAAAACATAGCATCCAAGAGACCACGAACATGAGGCTCCATGGCTGGTCCCATTGCTTTAGTAATATTACCAACACATGTCGGAGCCTCAAACGAGGGCCTACCTCTACGGGGAGCAATCTGAGAGACACATACGCACGTCAGGGTTATTACTTCAAGCATATACATGTCACAGAAAAACCTACAAAACCTGGAAGACTTTTTATATAAAACCCTGAAAAGGTAAGTTTTCTATAAATATTTTCTGTTACTCAAGTCCATCTGCAATGATATATATTGCATACCGCATAACACAAGTGAGAGGTTATTGTAGGCAAATAGTTAAAGAGTTCACCATCTAGAGCACCACCCATCTCCCTAATAGCGTGTCACGACCCTAGTTCACCAATCGTTAACATGTCGTGATGGCACCCAGTCCCCACGACTAGGTAAGCCTAACACGTTGCGGAATATACAAGCTATGGACACTTAAATAAGAAACAGCGGAAAAATGGCATAAAAAGATATGTAATCCGTGCCGCTTGGCACATACATCCGTCAAACAATGAATAAAACGCTACCAAGATCCGGAATCCCACGGTAACACAGACTAAAAGAGAATATACAACCGTGGCTCTATGTGTAAAGAGTATCTATCAACGAAATGAAAGAAAAATGCCAACTAGTACTACTAGAATAGAAGGAAAGCCTCCGGATCCGCGGACGTAGCAGATCATACCTCGAGGTCTCCCAGAAAGCTGCGGAATCACCTAGCACGAGCCTGCTCTGATGTACCTGGATCTGCACAACAAAAGTGTGCCGAAGAGTAGTATGAGTACACCACGGCGGTACTCGGTAAGTGCCAAGCCTAACCTCGATGGAGTAGTGACGAGGAAGGTCAGGGCCCTACCGAGAAATAATAACATAAGGATAATAATAATAATATCGAGCAGTTCAAATAAGAATAAGACTGAAATAACAACAATAAGATGATTACTGCAACCGTCTACAATTAAGCTAACAGCAAGTAACCAACTCAATAAAACAAGTCCAGGACCCGTGGGAATTGAACCCACAGTCCCATTGACAGTACCCATGGGTCTCCGGGAATCGAACCCGCAGCCCATGTCTTAGTAAATCTCAGGATCTCCGGGAATCAAACCCGCAGTCCACATCTCAATAAATCTCAAGATCTCCGGGAATCGAACCCGCAGTCCACATTTCAATAATCTCAGGATCTCCGGGAATTGAACCCGCAGTCCACATTTCAATAAATCTCAGGATCTCCGGGAATTGAACCCGCAGTCCACATTTCAATAATCTCAGGATCTCCGGGAATCGAACCCGCAGTCCACAACAATACCACTCCGGGTCTCTAGGGATCGAACCCACAGCCCTGGGATCTCCGGGAATCGAACCCGCAGTCCACAAACACATCAATTAAAGGAATACACAGAGAGAATATAATATGCTTAACTTCACCAATAAATAGTGCCACTAATTATCAAGAAGCTCAAGTAAGACAATTAGGCAACTAGATAGTTAAATACTACCTAATCATGCTTTTCTAACTACCACTAGGTAAGAATACCGAATTACAGCTAAAAGCAGGAATATCACTCAACGAACATTTTAAGTAAAGTATGTGTTCAACAACCAGCGCATGTACACGCCCGTCACCTCGCATACAAGGCATTTAAACTATCACATAATATCCTAGGGGTGAAAGTTCCCCACACGAGGTTAGACAAGCCACTTACCTCAATTCCGGTACAAAACCGATAAGAAATAACTCTCTTGCCGCGAATGTCGGCCTCCACAGGTGTAGTATCTGGTAAATATCAATAGAATCACATCAAAATAGGCCAATTAGGCATTACCCAATCAAAATAACTCAAAATACACCAAAACCCACAAGTTGCCAAAACCCGACTTCTGGTACGCTTATCGAAAAATCAAAAAAATTATATATTCGGGTTCCTTATCTCAATACGAGTCCGTGCATATAAAATTTATCAAAATCGGACTCCGTTTGCCCATTCAAATCAAAAGTTTTCTAAATTTAGGCCTAGGGCTCAAACCCACCTTTAATCTTGCATTTTCAGTGAAATAATCACGGATTTCATGATAAACCAACGAATTAAGGTCAAGAAACTTACCCCCGATGATTTCCCGATGATTCCCCTTCGAAATCCTCTCTTGGAGCTCAACAATGGCGGTTTTGGTGTGTTAGGCAGGCGACTGAAATGTTCTGGACTTAAAGTCACTGCCAGGCCATTTTACTCTACGCGATCGCAGGACTGGGCTTGCGATCGCGATGCACAAAATATGGGCGGCCTAATTTTCCTCTACGCGATCGCGTGATCCTGGATGCGATCGCAGTGCACAACTCAGCGACCCTACGCGATCGCAATGACACGAACGCGATCGCGAAGAACAAACTCGTCCGGCTCCCCAAACTACCCTACGCGATCGCATACTACCTCACGCGATCGCGATGCTTACTCTCCCAGACTTACGCGATCGCACGCTTTACTTCGCGATCGCAGAGCTCAGGATTTCTGCCTTACGCGATCGCATTCAATACTTCGCGATCGCAGAGAGCAAAAATTCTCTGCAATTATTACAGCAGAACAGGAGTGCCTTTTGGCACAAATTGGTCCGTTTGGACCCCCGAATTCATCCCGAGGCTCCCGGGACCCCAACGAAAACCACCAACATACTCCAAAACACGATACGAACTCATTCCAATCATAAAAACATGTCTAACAACATCAAAACCCATAATTCACATCGAATTCAAGCCTAAATTTCTTAAAACTTTCCGAATTTTCACATTCGATCAAAAACCCGACCAAACGACGTCCGAATGACCCGAAATTTTGCGGACATATCCAAAATCACAAAACGAAGCTACAGAAATTGTCGGAATTCCATTCCGACCCCCGGATCAAAATCTCACCTATCGTTCGGATTCACCAAAATTTCAAACTTCGGCATTTCAAGCCTTATTGAGCTACGGACCTCCAAAATACATTCCGGACGCGCTCCCAACACCGAAATCACCTAACGGAGCTAATGGAACCATCAGATTTCCGTTACGAGATCGTCTTAACACTGTTCCGGTAACACTCCAAATTCTAGAACCGACTCTCCCGGCAAACCACAATAGCAGAAATGAACTTAGGGGAACAGTTAAATTGGGGATTGGGGCGTAATTTTTCTAAAATGACCGGCCGGGTCGTTACATCTTCCCACCCTTAAAAGATTTGTTCATCCTCGAACGAGCATAGAAAACATACCTAGAGTAGTGAAAAGATGAGGGTACTGGCTGCGCATATCCTGCTCGGTCTCCCAAGTCGCCTCCTCGACCGGCCGGCCCCGCCACTGAACCTTTACCGAAGCGATGTTCTTTGACCTTAGCTTTCTGACCTGCCTGTCTAGAATGGCTACTGGCTCCTCAACATAAGACAGATCCTTGTCTGGCTGAACAGATGTGAAATCCAACACATGCGACGGGTCACCATGGTATCTCGGAGCATGGAGACATGAAATACGGGGTGAACTCCGGCTAGGCTGGGAGGTAAGGCCAACTCATAAGCAACCTCCCCAACACGCCTCAAAATTTCAAAAGGTCCAATAAACCTAGGACTCAGCTTTCCTTTCTTCCCAAACCTCATAACGCCCTTCATGGGCGAGACTCGAAGAGAACCCGCTCGCCAACCATAAAAGCCACATCGCGAACCTTCTTGTCCGCATAACTCTTCTGTCTAGACTGGGCTGCACGAAGTCTGTCCTGAATCACCTTGACCTTGTCCATTGCATCCTGAACCATATCAGTACCTAGCAGCCCGGCCTCGCCCGGCTCGAACCAACCCACGGGAGACCTGCACCTCTGTAACGACCCAGCCCGTCGTTACGGATCTGAATACTAGACTGGTAGCTGTTGTTATAAGCAAACTCCGCCAGTGGCAAGAAGTGATCCCATGAACCTCCAAACTCAATCACGCACGCACGGAGCATATCCTCCAAAATCCGAATAGTGCGCTCGGACTGCCCATCAGTCTGGGGGTGAAATGCTGTGCTCAGCTCCACCCGAGTACCTAACTCCTGCTGTACGGCTCTCCAGAACCGTGAAGTGAACTGAGTGCCTCTATCTGAAATGATGGAAACTGGAATACCATGCAGCCGAACTATCTCCCTGATATAGATCTCCGCCAGTCATTCCGATGAATAAGCAGTGCTCACCGGTATGAAATGGGCGGACTTGGTCAGCCGATCCACAATAACTCAAATGGAATCAAACTTTCTGACGGTTCGTGGAAGCCCAGATACAAAGTCCATGGTGATGCGCTCCTATTTCCACTCTGGAATCTCAATTTGCTGCATCAATCCCCCCGGACGCTGATGTTCATACTTTACCTGCTGGCAGTTGAGGCATCTAGAAACATAATCAACTATATCCCTCTTCATCCGCCTCCACCAGTAATGCTGTTTCAAGTCCTTATACATCTTCACGGCACCCGGATGGATGGAATACCGCAAACTATGGGCCTCTGCTAGAATCAGCTCTCGAAGATCATCTACATTGGGCACACAGATACGCCCCTACATCCTCATGACTCCATCATCCCCGATGGTAACATCTCGAGCATCACCACGCCGAACTCTATCCCAAAGGACAAGCAAATGAGGGTCGTCGAACTGACGCTCCCTGATGCGGTCAAATAGAGAAGACCGAGAAACCACACAAGCTAGAACCCGGCTGGGCTCCGAAAGATCCAATCTAACAAACTGTCTGGCTAAAGCCTGAACATCCATCGCCATAGGCCTCTCCGAAGCTGGTAGATATGCTAAACTCCCCAAACTCTCTGCCCGACGACTCAAGGCATCGGCAACCACATTAGCCTTGCCCGGATGATAGAGAATAGTAATATCATAGTCCTTCGGTAGCTCCAACCATCTCCTCTGACGCATATTCAGGCCCTTCTGCTTAAGCAAGTGCTGCAAGCTCCGGTGATCGGTGTAGATCTCACAAGGAACCCCATATAAATAATGACGCCAAATCTTCAAGGCGTGAACAATGGCGGCTAGCTCCAAATCATGAACAGGGTAATTCTTCTCATGCACCTTCGGCTGTCTCGACGCGTAGGCAATCACCCTACCGTCCCGCATCAATACCGCACCGAGTCCAACTCGTGAGGCATCACAATATACAGTATAGGACCCCGAACCCGTAGGCAACATCAATATAGGGGCCGAAGTCAAAGTTGTCTTGAGCTTCTGAAAGCTCGCCTCGCACTCGTCTGTCCACTGAAAAGGGCACCCTTTTGGGTCAATCTAGTCATAGGTGCTGCAATCGAAGAGAACCCTCTACAAAACGACGGTAATAGCCCGCCAAGCCAAGGAAACTGCGAATCTCGGTAGCGGAGGAGGGTCCTGGGCCAACTCTGCATGGCCTCCACCTTCCTCGGATCGACTCGAATACCATCACTCGACACCACGTGGCCCAAAAATGCCACCGAACTCAACCAGAATTCACATTTAGAGAACTTGGCATAAAGCTGCTTCTCCCTCAGAATCTGAAGCACTATCCTCAAATGCTGCTCGTGCTCTTCCCGACTCCGGGAATATACTAGAATATCATCAATGAAAACAATCACGAACAAGTCCAGATAAGGCCTGAACACACTGTGCATCAAATGCATAAAGGCTGCTGGGGCATTAGTCAGCCCAAAAGACATCACGAGGAACTCATAGTGGCCATACCGAGTCCTGAAGGCAGTCTTCGGGATATCTGGCTCCCGAATCTTCAGCTGGTGATACCCAGAACGCAAATCAATCTTAGAAAACACCTGTGCGACCTGTAGCTGGTCAAATAAGTCATCAATGTGGGGCAAAGGATATCGGTTCTTCACTGTAACCTTGTTCAGCTGACGATAGTCAATACACATACGCATAGAACCGTCCTTCTTCTTCACAAACAACACAGGAGCACCCCAAGGCGAAACACTCGGTCGAATGAAACCCTTACCCAATAACTCCTGTAACTGATCCTTCAACTCCTTCAACTCAGGAGGAGCCATACAGTACGGTGGAATAGAAATGGGCTGAGTGCCCGGCAACAAATCAATAGCAAAGTCAATGTCTCTGTCGGGCGGCATGCCCGGGAGATCAGCTGGAAATACATCAGCAAAGTCGCGTACCACAGGAACAGAATCAATAGAGGGAGTGTCAATACTAACGTCCCGCACATAGGCTAGATAAGAAGCACACCCCTTCTCAAGCATACGCTGAGCTCTGAGAAAAGAAATAACACGGCTGGGGGTGTGATCTAGGGCACCACTCCACTCAATACGTGGAATGCCCTGCACAGCCAGCGTCACGGTCTTGGTGTGACAATCAAGAATAGCATAATGGGGCGACAACCAGTCCATGCCCAGAATAATATCAAAATCGACCATCCCGAGCAACAATAGATCCACTCTGGTCTCAAAATCACAAATGGTAACCAAACACGACCGATATACACGGTCCACAGCCAAAGAATCACCCACCGGAGTGGAAACATAAATGGGGGCACTCAAAGAATCCCGAGGCACACCCAGATGAGAAGCAAAGTAAGAAGACACATATGAAAAAGTGGAACCAGGGTCGAATAGAACCGATGCCTCCTTGTGACTAACCAGAATAATACCTGTGATAACAGAATCAGATGCAACAGCCGCAGCGCGATCAGGAATAGCATAGAATCTGGCCTGTCCCCCCTCTCGAGGGCGGCCTCTGGAACTCTGACCCCCGCCCCTGGCTGGCTGGGCAGGTGGAGTGGCAGCTGGAGCTGGAATGATAGCCTGCTGGCCCTGAGAACTACGCTGAGGCTGCAAAGACTGATGAGGTGCTCCCCTCCTACGCCCGGGGCACTCCCTAACCAGATGGCGAGTATCCCCGCACTCAAAGCAAGCTCTGGGGGGACGCGGTGGCTGAGACTGACCGGCCTCACCCCCACTAGTCTGACCCCTGGAAGTACCCCGCACAGGAGGTACACTAGAAATTGGGGGAGCATAATAAGGCTCCTGAGGTGCTGGAAGAGCTGGAGTACTACTGGCTGCTGGCAATGCAGAATAAACTGGACGACCGGAATAACCCCTGCCAAAATGACCGGCTGCTGAAGTGCGGGCACCACAGAAATGGCCCGACTCACGAGACCTCTTGGCCTCTCTCTCTCCCCGCTCTCTAGGGAGCATACTCTCGATCCTCCTGGCAATGCTAACTGCCTGCTGATAAGATATATCTGTCTCCAACTCTCTGGCCATGCTGGATCGGATCGGCGGAATCAGGCCCTCAATAAATCTCCGCACCCTCTCCCGGATTGTGGCTACCAAGGCCGGTGCATGCCTGGCAAGACGGGTGAAACTAATAGCATACTCCGATACTGACATGGAACCCTGTCGCAACCGCTCAAACTCCGAGCGCCAAGAATCCCTAAGGCTTTGGGGAACAAACTCCCTCAAAAATGGATCTGAAAACTGCGTCCAGGTCAACAAAGTAGACTCCTCCGGACTATCCAACTCATATGTGCGCCACCAATCATAAGCGACCCCACGAAACTAAAAAGCAGTAAAGGAAACCCCGTTGGTCTCCACAATCCCCATAGTACGAAGAATACGATGACACTCCTCCAGAAAACCCAATGCATCATCCGAAGCCAACCCACTGAACACTGGAGGGTCATATTTCTTGAACCTCTCCAATCTACGCTGCTCGTCCTCAGAGGCAGCTGGTCCACCTCCGGGCTGTGCTGGGGCGGCAGGAGGCATAACCAAAACATCTGGAACCTGTCCCACCGGCACACGCTGCTCCGGTGTAACGGCTGCGGGAGTCTGGGCCCCTCCCCCGGCCTGAGATGTAGCTGCGACGAGAGGAAGCAGTCCTGCCTGAGCTAAAGTGGTATACATACTCATGAACCGGGCCAGGGTCTCCTGTAGTGCTGGAGTAGTAGCAGCTGTAGTCGGTGTACCAGGTGCCTGCGCTCCAACCTGGTCTACCTGTGGCACCTCAGCGGCGGCGCGCGCGGGTGCTGTGGCTGCACCTCGGGCGCGTCCTCGTCCTCTACCTCGGCCCCGGCCTCTGACGGCGGCAACAGGGGGCGCGGGTACCTGATCGTCGCGAGTAGCTCGTGTCCTCACCATCCGTGAGAGAATAGAAAGCAATAGTTTAGATTTTGATGCCAAAAATGATGCACGACAAGGAATCCAAAAGAAATGAAGAGTTTCCTAAACAGTTACACAGCCCCTCGTAGATAGATACAGACGTCTCCGTATCGATTAGCGAGACTCTAAGTAACCGGTATGTGTCCCGTGACTCCTATGAACCTAGAGCTCTGATACCAACTTGTCACGACCCTAGTTCACCAATCGTGAACATGTCGTGATGTCACCCAATCCCCACGACTAGGTAAGCCTAACACGTTGCGGAATATACAAGCTATGGACACTTAAATAAGAAACAGCGGAAAAATAGCATAAAAAGATATGTAATCCGTGCCGCTTGGCACATACATCCGTCACACAATGAATAAAACACTACCAAGATCCGGAATCCCATGGTAACACAGACTAAAAGAGAATATACAACTGTGGCTCTATGTGTAAAGAGTATCTATCAACGAAATGAAGGAAAAATGCCAACTAGTACTACTAGAATAGAAGGAAAGCCTCCGGATCCGCGGACGTAGCGGATCATACCTCGAGGTTTCCCAGAAAGCTGCGGAATCACCTAGCACGAGCCTGCTCTGATGTACCTGGATCTGCACAACAAAAGTGTGTAGAAGAGTAGCATGAGTACACCACGGCGGTACTCAGTAAGTGCCAAGCCTAACCTCGATGGAGTAGTGATGAGGAAGGTCAGGGCCCTACCGAGAAACAATAATACAATGATGATAACAATAATAAGCAGTTTAAATGATAATAATTTCCAAAATAACAACAATAAGATGATTACTGCAACCGTCTACAATTAAGCTAACAACAAGTAACCAACTCAATAAAACAAGTCCAGGACCTATGGGAATTGAACCCACAGTCCCATTGACAGTACCCATGGGTCTCCGGGAATCGAACCCGCAGCCCATGTCTCAGTAAATCTCAGGATCTCCGGGAATCGAACCCGCAGTCCACATCTCAATAAATCTCAGGATCTCCGGGAATCGAACCCGCAGTCCACATTTCAATAAATCTCAGGATCTCCGGGAATCGAACCCGCAGTCCACATTTCAATAAATCTCGGGATCTCCGGGAATCGAACCCGCAGTCCACATTTCAATAAATCTCAGGATCTCCGGGAATCAAACCCGCAGTCCACAACAATACCACTTCGGGTCTCTGGGAATCGAACCCACAGCCCTGGGATCTCCGGAAATAGAACCCGCAGTCAACAAACACAGTAATTAAAGGAATACACAGAGAGAATATAATATGCTTAACTTCACCAATAAATAGTGCCACTAATTATCAAGAAGCTCAAGTAAGACTATTAGGCAACTAGATAGTTAAATACTACCTAATCATGCTTTTCTAACTACCACCAGGTAAGAATACCGAATTACAGCTAAAAGCAGGAATATCACTCATCGAACAATTTAAGTAAAGTATGTGTTCAACAACCAGCGCATGTACACGCCCGTCACCTCGCATACAAGGCATTTAAACTATCACATAATATCCTAGGGGTGAAAGTTTCCCCACACGAGGTTAGACAAGCCACTTACCTCAATTCCGGTAAAAAACCGCTAAGAAATAACTCTATTGCCGCGAATGTCGGCCTCTACAGGTGTAGTATCTGATAAAAATCAATAGAATCACATCAAAATAGGCCAATTGGGCATTACCCAATCAAAATAACTCAAAATACACCCAAACCCACAAGTTGCCAAAACCCGACTTCCGGTACGCTTATCGAAAAATCACGAAAATTATATATTCGGGTTCCTTATCTCAATACGAGTCCGTGCATATAAAATTTATCAAAATCGGACTCCGTTTGCCCATTCAAATCAAAGGTTTTCTAAAATTTAGGCCTAGGGCTCAAACCCACCTCTAATCTTGCATTTTCAGTGAAATAATCACGGATTTCCTGATAAACCAACGAATTAAGGTCAAGAAACTTACCCCCGATGATTTCCCGATGATATCCCAGCGTTTCCTCTTCGAAATCCTCTCTTGGAGCTCAACAATGGCGATTTTGGTGTGTTAGGCCGCGACTGAAATGTTCTGGACTTAGTCACTGCCAGGCCATTTTACTCTACGCGATCGCAGCACTGGGCATGCGATCGCGATGCACAAAATATGGGCGGCCTAATTTTCCTCTACGTGATCGCGTGATCCTGGACGCGATCGCAGTGAACAACTCAGCGACCCTACGCGATCGCAATGACACGAACGCGATCGCGAAGAACAAACTCGTCCGGCTCCCCAAACTACCCTACGTGATCGCATACTACCTCACGCGATCGCGATGCTTACTCTCCCAAAATTATGCAATCGCACGCTTTACTTCGCGATCGCAGAGCTCAGGGTTTCTCCCTTACACGATCGCATGGCCATCTCCGCGATCGCGGAGAGCAAAATTTCTCTGCAATTATTGCAGCAGAACAGCAGTGCCTTTTGGCACAAATTGGTCCGTTTGGACCCCCGAATTCATCCCGAGGCTCCTGGGACCCCAACGAAAACCACCAACATACTATAAAACACGATACGAACTCATTCCAATCATAAAAACACGTCTAACAACATCAAAACCCATAATTCACATCGAATTCAAGCCTAAATTTCTTAAAACTTTCCGAATTTGCACATTCGATCAAAAACCCGACCAAACGACGTCCGAATGACCCGAAATTTTGCGGACATATCCAAAATCACATAACGAAGCTACAGAAATTGTCGGAATTCCATTCCGACCCCCAGATCATAATCTCACATATCGTTCAGATTCGCCAAAATTTCAAACTTCAGCATTTCAAGCCTAATTAAGCTACGGACCTCCAAAATACATTCCGGACGCGCTCCCAACCCCAAAAACACCTAACGGAGCTAATGGAACCATCAGATTTATGTTCCGAGATCGTCTTAACACTGTTCCGGTTACGGACCATTTTCTATCTTTGAAGCTCTCATTTAGGGACTAAGTGTCCCAAAATACTCCAAATTTTAGGACCGACTCTCCCGGCAAACCACAATAACAGAAATTAACTTAGGGAAACAGTTAAATTAGGGATTGGGGAGTAATTTTTCTAAAATGACCGGCCGGGTCGTTACAGAGCGATGAACCCACTGGCACATTCTGCATGTATTTTAAGGACATGAAGAATATGATTCATGCATATCTGTAGAAGCAAAATCAACAAACTTGAGGTTACAACAGTCAAGATACGAAATGTAAATCTCAATCACCGAGAATTTCCAGTTAACCCAAAGCAGCGTGAATCATTCAAATGAAGTCAAATGTAACAAACCATTAAATAGTTAGTCACAAATTGATCACGCAGGAAATGGGCAATTCGAGGAAGCAGAGAAGTTATGCTGAGACGAACTAGGCGATCTCGGTGCTCCAGGTATCTTATAACAATTTCCGCAACCTCCCTGTATCTTGACATCATGAACTCTCCTGTATTCCTGCACATTTTGATGAAGAAATCTGCATGCATCAGGATCATACCAAATACAGATAATAGTGGCTCCAATTCCCACATCATGTGACGTGAGCATATTATTCAACTTGTGCCTGTAATCAGGCATTATTGCTTATGAAGAAGACAACTCAAATAATAAGCAAATAAATCCTTGAGACTATAGCAGCCATGGAACATACTAGCATAAGTGCATACATGACAATACAGCAAAGAAAAATTTGTCCTCCTATAGCTAGCAGAGGTACCTCCTCACCCATAATCAACCAGTTATGCAGCCATTTCTCGCCTCAGTACCTACCCTTCAGTGTTATCAAAGGTGAAGCGCAAAAAATCTCTAAGGTCTATTGGGGCCTTAAGCGCAAATAAAGCATTGTCTTTGATGATGAAAGGTGAAACTAGTTCAGGAAAAACAAATTCACAGCCTATCATAGAACTGAAACCAACAACACCAACAGCAAGAGTCTGAAAAGCAAGTTGAACTAGCGCAGGACCACTCAGTTCTGGTACTTGGGGGGGTAACTATTGCAATATGCCCTCGACTCATAGCACTTGATTGTCTTGAGAGTGCATGTTGAGATCTGGAGAAAATTGCAGAAATACATCCAAGCAGCAGAAGCAGAGTCGCCAGAGCTGTCACACCTCCCTTTTTTCACCGCACATAACGTAAACGTAAAAACGTAAATGTGCCACTGTTTAGTACTACTCCCCGAGAAGGGATATAATAATAATCAGTGAAGGAGTTTTTCCACTTAAAGGACAGTCGGAACGGGATCAATTTATTTAATTATTCGGAGTCGCCACTTGGGAAAATAATGGTGTCCCAAGTCACCGGTTTAATCCCGAACCGAGGAAATTTATGACTCTGTAATACAGTCTGCGAAACTAGAAACCTGGATAAGGAATTCTGTTAACCCGGGAGAAGGTGTTAGGCACTCCCGGATTCCGTGGTTTTAGCACGGTCGCTCAACTGCAATTTTTTGCTTTTATCTGATTTCTTTATATATTTTAACTATGTGCTTTTAATGTTCCGCTTTTTAATTTTAGAAGAATTGCGACGTCACGAAAACACATTTCGAGTCACACCGCAACCGGTACGCCTGTGACTTTAATGTATTTCAGGTTTCGCCGAGAGTAAGATTTGGGTCACATAAATGCGCACCCGTGATTAGGAAGGTATTATTATTAACTAACGCGCCTAAAGTGATTTCGCGTTTGTACTTTGCGAGGGCCATGAAATTTGCTAAATGGCGCGCCTCGAAATTTAAGGATCATGGTCATGTTATGCGAACATATATACAATCACTGTGATAGATCAAGCCGCACCTAAAATATTTTCTATGAATTCAAACGTCATTTTCGTATACTACGATGGCCTTGAATCACACAAAAGAATCTTGAAACTGTAATCCGAAGCACCAAGAAATTACATAAACAATATATTATCACCCACCATAGAGAACTAATTCATCAATTGACAAATGACAGAGAAATAAAACGGGGAAAAACAAAAGAGAGGAATTATATGCCTTCAAAGAGGACAAATCTTAGCAATGCACGGCAAGGATACCCAAAAAAATGGAGGCACTTTTCATGAGGAAATTAATCACATAAATCTCGTCAATCATGAAGAATTTTAGAGAAATATTCACAACTCCTAAACAAATACTTATCTTAGGCAATAAATTAAATTTTAACTAGGATCGAGCCTATGGAGCAAAGCAGTATTAAAAAGTTGACACTATTACTTATGCTGCTGTCATATTTCTTTTGTTCTATTGTTTGCCAATATCTCTTGTATGGATCTACACTGAAAATTTGGTTTTATGGATTGGCCAAGACCCATCAATCTCTGTTGAAGCTGGAAAATATTCAATTTAGCTTATACCAACTCTTTTTCCCTATGCTATTCTTCAGTCATTCTTTTTAACTACAGTAGGAATAGTTTATTTATTTGTCTATTTATTCTAAGAAAGGCAAGACTCAAAGACAGAGAAATACTACTGAACTAATAAGGCAATTGTAATTAATGACATTAGGAGTAGTGTAGGATATTCAGCAAGAACAGTGATACCTTACACCCCAAACGTGCAAAATTAATCCGTCCAAATATACTCTTTCTATAGAAAAAACTTTATATTCCAAACGGCTCCAAGCAGATGCCTTCGATTCCAAACTTAAGAACAATATGAAAGTTGACTGCTCACTCACACCCATTATCATTGACATATGCTGGAAATTTAAGATCAATAACAGACCCAATACAGCCAAAACATTCAAACAATTGCAATCCAATTTCAAGCTTTTTAAGAAAACGATTAATGAGCCAAAACTCTCGCAGACTTCAGGAAAGCGAATTGCACATTTACACAGAATCTATTTTAGTGGCCAGCCATAGAAATCTGATCAGTCATCTTAACAGCTCAACGTCAATGACTCAATAACACCAAAGAATGACTCTAATCGAGAATTTGTGGCAAGATTGAAGAAATGAAACAAAACAAATTCACAAAAAGAAACTTGCCGATAAACAGTACACAAAATCTCGTACAACTACCAAATCAATCTCTCGAATTCAACATCTACTACTCTTATTATACTTTCAGCCATATCAAAACAGAGTAAGGAACCAAAAACGCACCAGAAAATGGCCACAACCGGAATACGGACCCGACGATCTCGAACGGAATCACGAACCACTTTGAATCGTCACCTCAGCTCCAATCGACAACGACCACAGAAACCGAACTTCAGTCAAAGTCCGTGAAGAAAAATAGAAACAGAAATGGAAATAATAAGCTAAAAACACTCTAATCTTTTTTGGGAATTTTCGTTAGGGCCTTTTGTTGCTGAAGAAAAGGTGCTGGGTGGTCAATCACAAGATCAGGATGGGACATGGGGCGGCCTCCTCCAGAATGGTAATTGCGGCTAATCCCCCAAAAATTCTCTCCCCGTCTGATTTTCGCCTCTCAATCTCTGTGAATTTTCGCCTCTCCAATCTCTGTCAATTTTCGCCTCTCCAATCTCTGTTCCTTTTCACTCTATGCGTGTGTGTGTTCTGTGTTTTTCTGATTTTCGCTGCCCCGAGCTCCTCTGTTGTGTCGCCTCTCTTCTGTTTTTTCTTCTCGCCCCAGCCGCTGCCCTTTTGTTCTGTTATTATGTTGAAGCCGAGGAGCATAAGATAGAGACACGCTATTTGCGTGTCTCTTTTTTCCTTTGTTTATTATTATTTTTTTTTTTGTATTTTTGTATTTTTGCTTAATTTTATGAAATTGAGAGATTAAACTAACAATTAAACTAATTAAAGTCTAAAACCATTTAATAACTATTTTGTAGTAATTTCCAATTAAAATAATAAAATGCTATTTTTTTATATTTTTCTTTAATTGTTCTAAAATGAATTAATACCTACTAGCAAAATTAATTTCCTAAATGCAAACGCATATTTTTTGTATTTTTTATATGATTTTTCATGCACCTAATTAATACGAATTGTAAAAAATAAGGAAAAATTATTTATTTTGAATTTATGGGCATAACTCATATGTAGGGTAAAAATCACGTGCTCACAGCTGCCCCTCTTTGCTTGGGAACACGAAGAGTTTCCGTGCAAAGATAAGTGAGCAACCATGAACGATTTTTACCCGTTCAAGTATTCCGTTGTGAAGCATTTTGAAAAGCTTTGACCGCACCCTGCTTCAGAGGTTGCCTACATATCCTGGGCTAAACAGGAATCAGGTCAGTGTAGTTCGGGAGTGATGGAGTATCGAGGTTGAGAGTCGAGGTTCCGTCCGAGGCTCCGGTCCGTTGTCCCGCTATTACATCAAAATTGAAAAAGACTAACTAAACCTATCAGCTACGAGTTACAAAATTCCTATCTATGAGTCTTCTGAAGCTTGATCTTGAGTTGGTTGGGTGCTTCATGCGGACCCTGATCTGAATCTTGATGCTTGTTAGCCGCAGGTGTTGGTTCAATCTTCTTCAGCTTTTGGATCAAGTCCGGACATATAGTGCTCATGATTTCAGGTGGGCTCCTAGTTGCTGAGCCTTGACTTGTATTTCTCTTTCACTGGCATTCTTGTTATTGCCTCGACTTGTTCAACTTCTTTTCACCGGCATTCTTGTTATTGCCTCGACTTGTTCAACTTCTTTTCACCGGCATTCTTGTTCTTGCCTTGACTTGTTCAAACATTCTTCAATATGAAGTATTCGTCCATTCTCCAGGTGGACCTCTGCTTGTGACAAAATAAACAACCAAAGAAAGATTTTTCTGCCCCAGTATGGTGACTGGGCACATTATGTTATTGAATGTCCGAATTTTTCATTTTTTTTTTCATTTATTATTATTTCTTTTTTTTCTTTTTAAATGCAGATATGTATGAGATGCAATGCAGAAAAATATTCCCGTGTTAGAAGGTGGGCACCTAACAGAAATTAAACGTGCAATGCAGAAATGTATTCCCGTATTTGAAGGTGGGCACCTAACAGAAATTAAACGTGCAATGCGATGCAAAAAATATTCCCGTATTTGAAGGTGGGCGCCTAACAGAAATTAAACGTGCAATGCGATGCTGAAAAGTATTCCCGTATTTGAAGGTGGGCGCCTAACAGAAATTAAACGTGTAATGCGAATGCAGAAAATATTCCCGTATTAGAAGGTGGGCGCCTAACAGAAATTAAACGTGCAATGCAAAAAATGTATTCCCGCAGCCTGAGGACTCGGGAGTGGATTTTAAAGGATGCTATCTTCCTCTTTTTGGTATTTTCTTTTACCAATTATCTCTTGCCTGTGAATTTCTCCACTTATTTGGCGAACTTTCTCTTTTTGTGTTTTCTATTTTCCACATCGGTCACATTCACTTTAAAGTGATGAGTGACAATTTGTTCCTTCATGAAACAAAATTTATTAGACATAAACTGCTGGCAATTGGCATTTGACGTCCCTGCTTCTTATTGCCTTCCTCTTTTTTGCTTTTCTCCTGCCGTGTAACTTTCGGCTGCTTATCTCTTTATCTTAGGTGAAACATTCATCGGACCAAGACTTTTATCTTGGGAGAAAGTTTCAACAGACTAAGATTGTATCTCACTGGACTATGTCCATTTCAATGTAATCTCAGGAGGATTATCCATCGGACCGAGTTTATGACTCCAGGAGATAATTCATCAGACTGGGTCCATTTGCAATTCGGACTTTCTTAAGCCTTTCAAATTCAACAAACTTTTCTTTCTTTTCAACTTCTTACCTTTCTTTCTTTTCCAACTTCTGATTTTACCTTTCAAATTATGCCTTTCCTTTTCGTTTCAAATTATGCCTTCATTTCTTTTTCCAACTTCTACTTTCATTGACTTCGGCCTTCCTTTTGTTTTCACATTTCATTATCTCTTTATCTTAGGTGAAAAATTCATCAGACCAAGACTTTTATCTTGGGAGAAAGATTCAACAGACTAAGATTGTATCTTACTGGACTATGTCCATTTCAATGTAATCTCAGGAGGATTATCCATCGGACTGAGTTTATGACTCCAGGAGATAATTCATCAGACTGGGTCCATTTGCAATTCAGACTTTCTTAAGCCTTTCAAATTCAACAAACTTTTCTTTCTTTTTAACTTCTTACCTTTCTTTCTTTTCCAACTTCTGATTTTACCTTTCCAATTATGCCTTTCCTTTTCGTTTCAAATTATGCCTTCATTTCTTTTTCCAACTTCTACTTTCATTGACTTCGGCCTTCCTTTTGTTTTCACATTTCATTATCTCTTTATCTTAGGTGAAAAATTCATCAGACCAAGACTTTTATCTTGGGAGAAAGATTCAACAGACTAAGATTTTATCCAATTCATCTTAGGTGAAAAATTCATCAGACCAAGACTTTTATCTTGGGAGAA
Source organism: Nicotiana noctiflora (assembly GCA_032618575.1). Taxonomy (NCBI): domain Eukaryota; kingdom Viridiplantae; phylum Streptophyta; class Magnoliopsida; order Solanales; family Solanaceae; genus Nicotiana; species Nicotiana noctiflora. Next base: position 405,509 of record JASVEL010013508.1, on the reverse strand, counting down.
AGATTCAACAGACTAAGATTGTATCTTACTGGACTATGTCCATTTCAATGTAATCTCAGGAGGATTATCCATCGGACTGAGTTTATGACTCCAGGAGATAACTCTTCGGACTGGGTCTATTCATTTGCATGGTCTCAGGAGGATTATCCATCGGACTGAGTTTATGACTCCAGGAGATAACTCATCAGACTGGGTCCATTTGCAATTCGGACTTTCTTAAGTCTTTCAATTTCAAAAATCTTTCCTTTCTTTTCGGCTTTTGCCCTTTTTTCTTTTCCAACTTCTGATTTTACCATTCAAATTATGCCTTTCCTTTTCTTTTCACATTGCATTATCTCTTTATCTTAGGTGAAAAATTCATCAGACCAAGACTTTTATCTTGGGAGAAAGATTCAACGGACTAAGATTTTATCCAATTCATCTTAGGTGAAAAATTCATCGGACTAAGACTTTTGTCTTAGGAGAAAGTTTCAACAGACTAAGATTGTATCATTCTCCGATACTTGCTTCATTCACCTTTCAACTTGCCTTATTCATCTTCAAAAACAATTGTATTCACCTTCATGCTCTTCGGATGACTATCCGATGACAGAAAATTTTTTCTGCCCCAGTTTGACAATATCTTTTGCTCCTGTTTCAAAGCAAAGAAAACTCTGTCAGTTTAAAAAATGCGGTGGTTGGTTGTGGCCTTGAACTTTCCGCTTGAATGCTTGGCCTGTTCACCGACTATCCTTTTTCACTTCTTCTTTGTTCAAAATCCGCCTCTCTTACGGCATGTATGTTGTTCCTTTCTTGACGGATCCCACAATTCCGATCTTGAAGTCTACGATTTCTTCAATGATTTCATTGGACAGCCTTGGGGTGTTTCTTGACTGGCTCTTTCTTTTGTCGGAATACACTCCCATATTTCCATTTGTTATATTTTCCCCGAGTTGGCACTTTGCCGACCTTTGCGTCTTGCATGAACCCCAAACGTTTTTATTGTTGCCCGCTCCATTGCACATGTTGCTCTTTTGGCTTAAAGCACTGGCCTTGGCCTTTCCTCACTTACGACAATTGTCGTGTTGGCCAAATCCCATCTTGTGCAATTGGAAAGCTTGGTGGCAAATTTTGAAATCATTTCTATACTTGTTATGACCCGACAGGACTCAATAAGAGGGAGGGTAAAACAAGGTACAAAGAATAGAAAGAAAGGAAAACATAATTCCTAACAAGAAACCTACGGAAGAATGACCTATCGGATTTTGAATACCGACTCTAGCGACCTTGACATGCACTTTTGGCCTTCTCTGTATAGCAAATTTGATGTTCAGCTCTTGTTGCAAGCTCTGCTGTGAAACCGGTCTTCAACACTTCATTTCTTTGATCTGATCCTTAGTCGACTTGTAGTGCCCATAGGGTTTTCACCATCAAGCCTCTCTCATTTGCTCTTTCTTTCTCTCGACTCACCGTCGCCTTACGGTGCCCATGCGGGTTTTCACCGATAAGACTCTCTCATTTTGATTTCTCTCATCTTGGAGTCTCGTGGTGGTTCTCATCATCTTGAATTCTTCATTCTCCTTTGTTCGGACTGGAGTGTTGCCCTTGATGTGATTCACCTTTGCTCGTTTGACTCGGCATTTCTTGACGATTGGCCGGAAGGTCTTCCTTTGGACCGTAATGCAGGCTTTTGGATGGGATATAGAAAAAGGATATAAAGGCTCAAAAATATTTCATCGTGGGTTAAAGGATTACAACTTCCGGAATCTTATTTATTCGACAACCATAACTTCTGCCCCAGTTTCCTTCTTGAGGGATTTTTTTGGATTTTTCCTTTATTGTGATTGAACCTCAGTGAGGTTGCCTACGTACCCTTTCGGGATCAAGTCAGACGTAGTTCAGACTACGTCTGTATTCATTGTTGCATCTTGACTTCTCCCGATTTCTTTTCTTGTATTGCGTTTTTCCTTTTTTTTTCTTTTTTTTTTCTTTTCTCTCTTTTTTCTTTTCTTTTGTTTCTCCATTTGATTTCCCCGCTCATTCCTCAATTTTTGTTGTTGATTCCGGAAGAGGGATATGAAAGAAAATATAATATGGCTCAAAGGGGTAGCAATGGATAAAGTGTTTGGATAGCCGAATAAAACGCCTTCGTCATTCCAATCTTCAAAACCTACCAAGTACAAACTACACAGTTAAACACCTTTGATTGATTCACATATTTGCCTTGATGACTCTCAGTGCCATTGGGCAACAATCCCGATACCACGAATGGTTCCTCTAACCTTGGGGTACTCTTGCCTTTGGCTTTAAACCGATGATGCATTTCCAAGGCATTTCTTTATGTTCTGTTTTCCCCCAGTATTCACTTGATTCAGGTTTCACAGTATTCCAATATGTTTCATTTCTTGCGAGTATCATTACATTTTCAACATTGCTTCATTGTTAAATTGACTTTTAAAATCAAGCCGAGAATTATGTGCATGTCATGTCACTAAAATCAGTATGAAAAGAACTGTAAAGTGATTAGAAATGGAATGACTAGAAATGACGGGAAACGGAGAGTTGTATTAAACCGATGGATTGAAACAACAAAACGAACGACAAAACTAACAGACTAGACTAGAATTACAAACCTAGACAGGACTAAACAAATTTATTACTAAACAAAGCAAAGTGGAAAGATAGAAGGGTTTTGACTCTCAAGACAACGTCCAGATTACAACCCCTGAAATAACCCGGGCAAAAGAGATGACACCAAAATATACCACCAAAACTCCAAGAGACGGAGCGCCTTCCTAATTGACAAGCATGGCATCCTAGCCACTGAATTCTGCATTAATGTTGCCAAGATCACTTTCTGTTTCAATATCTTCAACTTCAGTTGACCTCCCAAGAAGATTTTCATCACCCACGTCACCGGGCATCATTCCCACAAAATGTGCTCCATTATGTGCAGGTAAAGGGTTCTGTGCAATATTTTGGATGCCACTGCCTTGGACCACAATTATTCCTTCCTGAATCATTCTTTCTATCTCTCTTTTCAAATCCCGACAACTTTCAACATCGTGCCCCAGGGCATTGGAGTGGTATTCACACCTTTTGGATGAGTCAAAACTTCTCGCACGTCGGTCCACCCGATTTGGAGGGATGGGTGCAATCACGCCACGTCGTTTTAGCTTCTCAAACAAGCTTGCATAGGACTCTCCGATTGGTGTAAAATTATCTTTCAACTTCTGTTCCTTTCCATACCCCTGGCTTGGATGTGGGTTATAAGGTATTTGAAAATTTTGCGGAGGCTGGTAAAGATTTTGTGATGTTCGGGCTCGCTTTCTTGGGTGTTTTGAGGATTGAGCAACATACCGGACTGGATCAACAGAGTATGGAGGGTTCTGAGGCGGGTAGTAATGCTTAAGAGGGTCATGGAAAACTTGATGAGGTTGTGTATACCTTTGAGATGTTCTCATAGGACCTCTTCTCGACCCTGATGTCATCATGACTTTGTCATCCCTCCTATTCACATCACTGAATTCACTTTGGACATCCTGAGCCGCATTTTTGAGAGCCGCTTGACTTATAATTTTGCCTGTCTTAAGACCATCTTCCACCATTTCTCCCATTTTGATTATTTCTTCAAAGGAGTGACCAACTGCAGATACCATGTTTTGAAGGTAATCCGGCTCTTGAGCATGAAGGAAAACAGTGGCCAACTCGTGATCATTCATGGGTGGCTTAGCTCTCGCTGCCTGCTATCTCCATTTGATGGCATATTCCCTGAAACTTTCAGTTGGTTTCTTTTTCAGTTTAGAAAGGGAAATGCGGTTTGGGGTGACGTCAATATTGTATTGAAACTGTTTGATAAAGGCTCGTGCCAAATCATCCCGGACGTGCCAACCAGATGCGTCCTGATCCCAAAACCATTCAGATGCTACTCCCGAGAGGCTTTCCCCAAAATAAGCCATAAGCAATTCTTCTTTTCTTCCCACACCTCTCAATTGGTTGCAATACCTTTTCAGGTGGGCTATGGGGTTTCCGCGTCCATCATACTTTTCCAATTTGGGAACCTTGAAACTAGACGGCAAGTGGACATCGGGGAACATACAAAGATCTCTGAAGGCAACACTCTTTTGACATGCCATTTCTTGCATGTTTTTCAGCCGTTGTTCTAATCTCTTCAATCTTTGGGCCATTTCTTCCTGTACATTATTTCGGGTAAGCTTCTCAACGTTTGCAGGAAGGTCAAACGAATACGAGTGGTACTCGGGAGAGTGGTACTGTTCTTGTTGTATAGCAGATTGTGACTCATGAGAAGGCTGTCCTTGGCCATTGGCCCACATTTTGGTCATTTGTTGTTTCAATGCACCGTTTTCCTCAACCACAGTAGACCCTTGTTGAATTTTCTGACCCTGAGTCTCTTGAGCACTCGTAACAGCTTCAATGCCGGTTATCATTTTCCTTGGATCTTGCTTTCCAATTTACCACAACCAACCACCTCGACTTTCTGGATCAATAAAACGAAACCACCGGGTTAGCGTTAAGGTATTCCACTTATTGATTTCCTTTGTTTTTTTTTTTTTTCTGCTATTTTCTTTTCTTTTTCCTTTTTGTGGTTTTTTTCATTTTTTCCTTTTTTTTCTTTTTGTAGTTTTTTCATTTTTTTTTTGGTTATGGATATGGTCGAATCCTATGTGGATTGCCTACGTATCATGACCCCGCATGAATCGGACCGAGCGTAGTTCTTGCAAATTAATGCAAGAAATAAAGAGATGTTTATTTGATTTTTTGATTTTTTTTTTGATTCTTTTTGAAGGAAAATTATAGAAACCGACTCTAGCTACAAACTTGTGTAGGAGATTCCTACAAGAATAAGAATATTTTTGGTGTCAATTATGACTATTTCTACAAAGTTGGCCACATAATGGCTTATTTGATAAAGCGGATATTTTTGAAAAGTTGAGCAATGACTCAAACTTAATTTTGCGGATACAGCCTTTCAACATTTCCGCGAGGGAATATTTCAAGGCTGTGTCCAAAATTATTTACAAACGACTCAAAGTGGCTATTCTTGCAAAAATAGCCTTCCGGCGTCCTTTTGAGGGACATTCGGCTTATTTTAAGCAAGAATAGCATCACCCGACTTATTTATAACAAAATCAAAAAATTGACATTTTTTGGTTATTTTTGCAAACGGGGTGTGAACCCGGACTTGATTTTGCGGCTATGGCCTTGCAACATTTCCACATGGAATATTTCAAGGTTGTGCCCGCAAATTATTAAAAACGTTTCAAAGTGGCTATTTTTGCAAAAACAACCTTCCGGCGTCCTTTCGGAACATTCGGCTATTTGCAAAAATAGCATCGCTTTGATTTTATTGATAAAATTAAACACACATTTTTATTTTTTAAAAGGGGTGGTTGGACCCGATGAGGGTTGCCTACGTATCCCACCTAATGGCGAGAATCAAACCTGCGTAGTTCGGTCAGATTAATCGACCAATTTATTTCAACAAAAATTGTTCCACCTATTTTTCAAAATTTTTTTTTTTTTTTTTTTTTTAAAATTCGACAACAATTCGTCAATATGTCGATATTTTCCTCTCTCTTTTTTTCAACAATTTTTCCAATCTCGGGATTTCTGCCGATCCGCATAACGGTCAAGGACAATAAAATGCAACACATAACATGCTCGGTCTTTTCAATACCGGGCCACCTGTCCTAGATGGACCCAACCCCTGTGTTGAGTCCCCTAAGTCGAATATGATGCAAATAATCGTCCTAGACCTATGTTCAAAATCTTATAGTTTCATGGATTGCTAGACCGTGTACCCGAGCGGACAACTCGGATCGAGGAGGGGGCTACGACCGGTGACCCGCGGAGTCAATCGGCTTTGTAACTTATCCGGCCTCTTTTTTCTTATTTTTGGTATTGACACTAACGGAAAGGGGAGTCTCAACCAGTAAGCACATCCCCGGAGATAAGAAGAGAAGGGTTTTCGGCACGGTTTTATATATACAGTTCACGCAATATCAAAGCGGTAAACATGTAGCACATTAATCAAAATATATAATGAAATCAGATATAAACAAAAACAGCAATTTTAACTGAGCTCGAATTCTTAAACCCCGAACCGAAGTTCTGGGTTACTTGTCCCCAGCAGAGTCGCCAGAGCTGTCACACCTCCCTTTTTTCACCGCACATAACGTAAACGTAAAAACGTAAATGTGCCACTGTTTAGTACTACTCCCCGAGAAGGGATATAATAATAATCAGTGAAGGAGTTTTTCCACTTAAAGGACAGTCGGAACGGGATCAATTTATTTAATTATTCGGAGTCGCCACTTGGGAAAATAATGGTGTCCCAAGTCACCGGTTTAATCCCGAACCGAGGAAATTTATAACTCTGTAATACAGTCTGCGAAACTAGAAACCTGGATAAGGAATTCTGTTAACCCGGGAGAAGGTGTTAGGCACTCCCGGATTCCGTGGATTTAGCACGGTCGCTCAACTGCAATTTTTGTTTTTATCTGATTTCTTTATATATTTTAACTATGTGCTTTTAATGTTCCGCTTTTTAATTTTAGAAGAATTGCGACGTCACGAAAACACATTTCGAGTCACACCGCAACCGGTACGCCTGTGACTTTAATGTATTTCAGTTTCGCCGAGAGTAAGATTTGGGTCACATAAATGCGCACCCGTGATTAGGAAGGTATTATTATTAACTAACGCGCCTAAAGTGATTTCGCGTTTGTACTTTGCGAGGGCCATGAAATTTGCTAAATGGCGCGCCTCGAAATTTAAGGATCATGGTCATGTTATGCGAACATATATACAATCACTGTGATAGATCAAGCCGCACCTAAAATATTTTCTATGAATTCAAACGTCATTTTCGTATACTACGATGGCCTTGAATCACACAAAAGAATCTTGAAACTGTAATCCGAAGCACCAAGAAATTACATAAACAATATATTATCACCCACCATAGAGAACTAATTCATCAATTGACAAATGACAGAGAAATAAAACGGGGAAAAACAAAATAGAGGAATTATATGCCTTCAAAGAGGACAAATCTTAGCAATGCACGGCAAGGATACCCAAAAAATGGAGGCACTTTTCATGAGGAAATTAATCACATAAATCTCGTCAATCATGAAGAATTTTAGAGAAATATTCACAACTCCTAAACAAATACTTATCTTAGGCAATAAATTAAATTTTAACTAGGATCGAGCCTATGGAGCAAAGCAGTATTAAAAAGTTGACACTATTACTTATGCTGCTGTCATATTTCTTTTGTTCTATTGTTTGCCAATATCTCTTGTATGGATCTACACTGAAAATTTGGTTTTATGGATTGGCCAAGACCCATCAATCTCTGTTGAAGCTGGAAAATATTCAATTTAGCTTATACCAACTCTTTTTCCCTATGCTATTCTTCAGTCATTCTTTTTAACTACAGTAGGAATAGTTTATTTATTTGTCTATTTATTCTAAGAAAGGCAAGACTCAAAGACAGAGAAATACTACTGAACTAATAAGGCAATTGTAATTAATGACATTAGGAGTAGTGTAGGATATTCAGCAAGAACAGTGATACCTTACACCCCAAACGTGCAAAATTAATCCGTCCAAATATACTCGTTCTATAGAAAAAACTTTATATTCCAAACGGCTCCAAGCAGATGCCTTCGATTCCAAACTTAAGAACAATATGAAAGTTGACTGCTCACTCACACCCATTATCATTGACATATGCTGGAAATTTAAGATCAATAACAGACCCAATACAGCCAAAACATTCAAACAATTGCAATCCAATTTCAAGCTTTTTAAGAAAACGATTAATGAGCCAAGACTCTCGCAGACTTCAGGAAAGCGAATTGCACATTTACACAGAATCTATTTTAGTGGCCAGCCATAGAAATTTGATCGGTCATCTTAACAGCTCAACGTCAATGACTCAATAACACCAAAGAATGACTCTAATCGAGAATTTGTGGCAAGATTGAAGAAATGAAACAAAACAAATTCACAAAAAGAAACTTGCCGATAAACAGTGCACAAAATCTCGTACAACTACCAAATCAATCTCTCGAATTCAACATCTACTACTCTTATTATACTTTCAGCCATATCAAAACAGAGTAAGGAACCAAAAACGCACCAGAAAATGGCCACAACCGGAATACGGACCCGACGATCTCGAACGGAATCGCGAACCACTTTGAATCGTCACCTCAGCTCCAATCGACAACGACCACAGAAACCGAACTTCAGTCAAAGTCCGTGAAGAAAAATCGAAACAGAAATGGAAATAATAAGCTAAAAACACTCTAATCTTTTTTGGGAATTTTCGTTAGGGCCTTTTGTTGTTGAAGAAAAGGTGCTGGGTGGTCAATCACAAGATCAGGATGGGACATGGGGCGGCCTCCTCCAGAATGGTAATTGCGGCTAATCCCCCAAAAATTCTCTCCCCGTCTGATTTTCGCCTCTCAATCTCTGTGAATTTTCGCCTCTCCAATCTCTGTTCCTTTTCACTCTATGCGTGTGTGTGTTCTGTGTTTTTCTGATTTTCGCTGCCCCGAGCTCCTCTGTTGTGTCGCCTCTCTTCTGTTTTTTCTTCTCGCCCCAGCCGCTGCCCTTTTGTTCTGTTATTATGTTGAAGCCGAGGAGCATAAGATAGAGACACGCTATTTGCGTGTCTCTTTTTTCCTTTGTTTATTATTATTATTTTTTTTTTTTGTATTTTTGTATTTTTGCTTAATTTTATGAAATTGAGAGATTAAACTAACAATTAAACTAATTAAAGTCTAAAACCATTTAATAACTATTTTGTAGTAATTTCCAATTAAAATAATAAAATGCTATTTTTTTATATTTTTCTTTAATTGTTCTAAAATGAATTAATACCTACTAGCAAAATTAATTTCCTAAATGCAAACGCATATTTTTTGTATTTTTTATATGATTTTTCATGCACCTAATTAATACGAATTGTAAAAAATAAGGAAAAATTATTTATTTTGAATTTATGGGCATAACTCATATGTAGGGTAAAAATCACGTGCTCACAGCAACAAAGATGGAATGCTGAGACACAGAAATACACATGTTATCCTTGAACAACACCAGACAAAAAGAACCCAGTTCATGAAACTTCTGCTCAAATTAAGAAATAACCTTTCAGTTATTTGCTCCAAGGCTTTCACTACTGTCAGGAAGAGCCCATCAGAAAACATAGCATCCAAGAGACCACGAACATGAGGCTCCATGGCTGGTCCCATTGCTTTAGCAATATTACCAACACATGCCGGAGCCTCAAACGAGGGCCTGCCTCTACGGGCAGCAATCTGAGAGACACAGACGCATGTTAGGGTTATTGCTTCAAGCATATACATGTCATAGAAAAACCTACAAAACCTGGAAGACTTTTTATATAAAACCCTGAAAAGATAAGTTTTCTATAAACATTTCCAGTTACTCAAGTCCATCTGCAATGACATATATGGCATACCGCAGAACGCAAGTGAGAGGCTATTGTAGGCAAATAGTTAATGAGTTCACCATCTAGAGCACCAGCCATCTCCCAAAGAGCGATGAACCCTTCTGCATGTATTTTAAGGACATAAAGAATATGATTCATGCATATCTGTAGAAGCAAAATCAACAAACTTGAGGTTACAACAGTCAAGATACAAGATGTAAATCTCAATCACCGAGATTTTCCAGTTAACCCAAAGCAGTTTGAATCATTCGAATGAAGTCAAATGTAACAAACCATTAAATAGTTAGTCACAAATCGATCACGTGGGAAATGGGCAATTCGAGGAAGCAGAGAAGTTATGCTGAGACGAACTAGGCGATCTCGGTGCTCCAGGTATCTTATAACAATTTCCGCAACCTCCCTGTATCTTGACATCATGAACTCTCCTGTATTCCTGCACATTTTGATGAAGAAATCTGCATGCATGAGGATCATACCAAATACAGATAATAGTGGCTCCAATTCCCACATCATGTGACTTGAGCATATTATTCAACTTGGGCCTGTAATCAGGCATTATTGCTTATAAAGAAGACAACTCAAATAATAAGCAAATAAATCCTTGAGACTATAGTAGCCATGGAACATACTAGCATAAGTGCATACATGACAATACAACAAAGAAAAAATTTTCCTCCTATAGCTAGCAGAGGTACCTCCTCACCCATAATCAACCAGTTATGTAGCCATTTCTCGCCTCAGTACCTACCCTTCAGTGTTATAAAAGGCGAAGCGCAAAAAAGCTCTAAGGTGTATTGGGGCCTTAAGCGCAAATAAAGTATGAGCTTTGATGGTGAAAGGTGAAACTAGTTCAGGAAAAACAAATTCACAACCTATCATAAAACTGAAACCAACAACACCAACTCACCGCGAGAAGGGAGCCAGGTATAATATGAACATGTGCAGTTCTGGTCAATCCATCTTGGGCAACTTCAAACATCTTATAATTCCTGCTAGCACCACCAATTTTAGAGCAGATGAAATTTGCCGCAACATTCATAAGATATTGATAAACATGACATTTATACTGAAAAACAATAAGGCGGGAGAGAGAAGTAGACATACCACTGGACACGCCATCGTTTCTCGCACTTTTCAATAACGCAAAGGCGGGCACGCAATGCCTCAACAGCCTTCTCTCGAACAACCAATGTTGGATCCTTAAGAGCAGCCCAAATAACCTCCACAAAGTCTGGAACATGAACATTGAAAACAGTTGAAGCATTTTCCGCCATTCCCAAAATTTAAGACAAAGATTGAAACAGGAACAGCATCAGCAAGTACTTAGTAACTGGAATTAACAGCTGCTATGTGGTGGGTGAAATGGAGAAAGAGAAATCATAGATTTGTTTGGGGGAAAAGAGAATTTTAATTAGTCTGTAACACATCTATATGTGCTAAGTTGTTTTATCAATGTAGCGAGGCATATAACACTGGCTTCATCTGAGCAGGCAATTACAACACGTTGAAGAGATTGACATTAATAACTACAAACCACATGAATTAAATACCTCATCATTTAAAGTGGCAAATATAGTTGTCAAACTATCAGCCTGAGCCAGAAACGCATCGAATCCTACATCAGCATACACAGAAGAAAAAATTGAATGTCGAACAGTAACATCAGCATCGGCAACAACAGTGATGAGAAGTTTTTGCACAATCTGTAAAAATTAACTCAGTTAAAAAAGACTCCTAAATCATCATGCAGAAGAACGGAAATAAAAACCTTAATTATGCATGATGTCAAGGAGTACTTATCCACCAAGTGGAAAAGACACTTAACATGAGAAACTGCTCAAGGTTTATAGACAGTCTTCTGGAGATTTATTTCTGCAACAAGATTTTGAATCGCTAAGAACTAAGATTACCAAGTGAAATGACCCCAATGGCCAGCTAATTATATGATCCGGCCAAACATGAGACTACAAACAAGTACAGAGATACTAAAAAGTTTTAGTCACACTACAAAAAACATTATCATGAAGAGAATGAGATAAAATGGTAGAATCCAGGAACTTGAGATAATTTATCACAGTAAACCATACCCATCTGCCATAGAGACCAAATGACTTGAGACACCACCAGAAAAGCACATCATAAAGCTATACAATTTCTCTTTTTCATGAAATGCCAACACTTGAAGACCCTTCCTAAAATCAATCGACGCTCGGTACGAAAGCACAAAAGACAAAGAGAACCAAAATATAAACCTGTGAATCTACCGTTGTCTAAAACCATCATTATAATCCTATATTGACAAAGTCTAGAGTGTAAAGTAAATTAAAATCATACGTTACCAGTTTTTTAGGAAGAACTTATAAAAATGACATTGAAATATGATTTATAGAGTAATGGCTCAAAGAAGAGATAACAGTAATCAAATGTTGCACAACACACTATACAAACACTAATGACCATTGGAAAGAAATTAGGACAGTTCTTGGGATGAAGCAATTAGCATGTGCCAAACATTGGACTTAGCTGACCAATGAAAAGAAAGTAGGATAATTTTTTGGGATGGACGGAGTAAGTAACATATGCTAAACTTGGAATCGGTCCAACCACTAAAAGCTAACTAATCTTTGTAGCAAGCATCCAAAACTCAATGCACTAAAAGAGATGCCTGCCACCTCTTTCACAAAAGGGGATAAACTGGCTGAGAGATTGATAGAAAAACTATATTATTGAAGCCACTCATAAAATTGAATTAAACATCCTTGTATAGATATTAGGGCATAGATTCTTTTCATAGGCACGTATTTGAATGAGCAGATAATTAAGAAGTGACGAACTAGGGAACCGTATAATAACAAGAGACATTGTTTAAAAGCAAACCTCGTCAACAAGTCGACGTCGCTTTCCACTGGCACGATTGATTCTACTAGGACTAAACTGGGTAGAAGACATCGCCAAGAAAGAATTTTCTACTAGTTTGCAGCAACATAGCGCAACATCCTTTCGTATAGCTCCATCCTCATCTTCTAAATATACAACAACAGACTCCCTTGCGAACCTAAGAAGAACATAACCCTATAATGCCACAAGTTTTCTATTAAAGTAAACTAATGAGAAGGGGAATAGAGTGCACAAAATATCGATGACAAACCTTGAAATTAAAACGAGCAAGAGTCTGAAAAGCAAGTTGAACTAGCGCAGGACCACTCAGTTCTGGTACTTGGGGGGGTAACTATTGCAATATGCCCTCGACTCATAGCACTTGATTGTCTTGAGAGTGCATGTTGAGATCTGGAGAAAATTGCAGAAATACATCCAAGCAGCAGATCTTGAATGGTCGGCAACAAAGATGGAATGCTGAGACACAGAAATACACATGTTATCCTTGAACAACACCAGACAAAAAGAACCCAGTTCATGAAACTTCTGCTCAAATTAAGAAATAACCTTTCAGTTATTTGCTCCAAGGCTTTCACTAGTGTTAGGAAGAGCCCAGTAGAAAACATAGCATCCAAGAGACCACGAACATGAGGCTCCATGGCTGGTCCCATTGCTTTAGCAATATTACCAACACATGCCGGAGCCTCAAACGAGGGCCTGCCTCTACGGGCAGCAATCTGAGAGACACAGACGCATGTTAGGGTTATTGCTTCAAGCATATACATGTCATAGAAAAACCTACAAAACCTGGAAGACTTTTTATATAAAACCCTGAAAAGATAAGTTTTCTATAAACATTTCCAGTTACTCAAGTCCATCTGCAAAGACATATATGGCATACCGCAGAACGCAAGTGAGAGGCTATTGTAGGCAAATAGTTAATGAGTTCACCATCTAGAGCACCAGCCATCTCCCAAAGAGCGATGAACCCTTCTGCATTTATTTTAAGGACATAAAGAATATGATTCATGCATATCTGTAGAAGCAAAATCAACAAACTTGAGGTTACAGCAGTCAAGATACAAGATGTAAATCTCAATCACCGAGATTTTCCAGTTAACCCAAAGCAGTTTGAATCATTCGAATGAAGTCAAATGTAACAAACCATTAAATAGTTAGTCACAAATCGATCACGCGGGAAATGGGCAATTCGAGGAAGCAGAGAAGTTATGCTGAGACGAACTAGGCGATCTCGGTGCTCCAGGTATCTTATAACAATTTCCGCAACCTCCCTGTATCTTGACATCATGAACTCTCCTGTATTCCTGCACATTTTGATGAAGAAATCTGCATGCATGAGGATCATACCAAATACAGATAATAGTGGCTCCAATTCCCACATCATGTGACTTGAGCATATTATTCAACTTGGGCCTGTAATTAGGCATTATTGCTTATGAAGAAGACAACTCAAATAATAAGCAAATAAATCCTTGAGACTATAGTAGCCATGGAACATACTAGCATAAGTGCATACATGACAATACAACAAAGAAAAAATTTTCCTCCTATAGCTAGCAGAGGTACCTCCTCACCCATAATCAACCAGTTATGTAGCCATTTCTCGCCTCAGTACCTACCCTTCAGTGTTATAAAAGGCGAAGCGCAAAAAAGCTCTAAGGTGTATTGGGGCCTTAAGCGCAAATAAAGTATGAGCTTTGATGGTGAAAGGTGAAACTAGTTCAGGAAAAACAAATTCACAACCTATCATAAAACTGAAACCAACAACACCAACTCACGCATGCTTCTGAAGGTATGGCACCCATCAAATTTGTTTAAAAGAACAAGCAGAGAAATCCATGGCAAAGAAACAAGATAATATCTTATAGAAATTGGCCACGTAGTATAGCTCAACAGAGTATCATGTACATATACATAGTCAACTAATGGTAACTGAAAAGAGAAATACCAGCAACAGCCAAAACCCAATACTTTCTGCAGAGGATTGTGAGAAGGATTGAAGAACCCAATACTTTCTTCATTAAGGACTGTGAAAAACAAGGTACCTCGACAGATCGTAGTCAAGCTACAGACCACAAATACATTCTAGATACAACACCTAATAAGAACAAGCAGGCCGTACACACTTTTTTGGTATAAGTCTTGTACATGGAAGTTGTTTCCCTCATTTATAAAATAATTTTCTTTATCCAAAAAAAGGGGAACAAGAAGGTAGTAGATGGTTGCACCTAAAACACACATGTAACTCGCCTCGGACTCGAGGTAGACTGACTATTAGGTCCTACATGATATAACCAAAGATTTTAAGTCTTCAGTTTATCATACAGCCATGACAACAATTTAAAACAGCAAAAGGAACTCTCAAATATTTTCCTACAATGAAAAATAATATGATATAGTTTGATAGCAATCCTTAGCAGCTCTCCCACCGCGAGAAGGGAGCCATGTATACTATGAAGAGGCACAGTTCGGGTCAATCCATCTTGGGTAGCTTCAAACATCTTATAATACCTGCCAGCACCACCAATTTTAGAGCAGATGAAATTTGCCGCAACATTCATAAGATATTGATAAAAATGACATTTATACTGAAAAACAATAAGGCGGGAGAGAGAAGTAGACATACCACTGGACACGCCATCGTTTCTCGCACTTTTCAATAACGCAAAGGCGGGCACGCAATGCCTCAACAGCCTTCTCTCGAACAGCCAATGTTGGATCCTTAAGAGCAGCCCAAATAACCTCCACAAAGTCCGGCACATGAACATTGAAAACAGTTGAAGCATTTTCCGCCATTCCCAAAATTTAAGACAAAGATTGAAACAGGAACAGAATAAGCAAGTACTTAGTAACTGGAATTAACAGCTGCTATGCGGTGGGTGAAATGGAGAAAGAGAAATCATAGATTTGTTTGGGGGAAAAGAGAATTTTAATTAGTGTTTAACATAGATATATGTGCTAAGTTGTTTTATCCATGTACCGAGGCATATAACACTGGCTTAATCTGAGCAGGCAATTACAACACGTTGAGGAGATTGACATTAATAACTACAGACCACATGAATTAAATACCTCGTTATTTAAAGTGGCAAATATAGTTGTCAAACTATAAGCCCGAGCCAGAAACTCATCGAATCCTACATCAGCATAAACAGAAGAAAAAATTGAATGTCGAATAGTAACATCAGCATCGGCAACGACAATGATGAGAAGTTTTTGCACAATCCGTAAAAATTAACTCAGTTAAAAAAGACTCTTAAATCACCATGCAGAAGACCGGAAATAAAAACCTTAATTATGCATGATGTCAAAGAGTACTTATCCAGCAAATGGAAAAGACACTTATCATGAGAAACTGCTCAAGGTTTATAGACAGTCTTCTGGAGATTTATTTCTCCAACAAGATTTTGAATCGCTAAGAACTAAGATTACCAAGTGAAATGACCCCAATGGCCAGCTAATTATATGATCCGGCCAAACATGAGACTACAAACAAGTACAGCGATACTAAAAAGTTTTAGTCACACTACAAAAAACATTATCATGAAGAGAATGAGATAAAATGGTAGAATCTAGGAACTTGAGACAATATATCACAGTAAACCATACCCATCTGCCATAGAGACCAAATGACTTGAGACACCACCAGAAAAGAACATCATAAAGCTATACAATTTCTCTTTTTCATGAAATGCCAACGCTTGAAGACCCTTCCTAAAATCAATCGACGCTCGGTAAGAAAGCACAAAAAAACAACTTATAAACCTGTGAATCTACCGTTGTCTAAAACCATCATTGTAATCCTATATTGACAAAGTCTAGTGTGTAAAGTAAATTGAAATCATATGTTACCAGTTTTTTTGGAAGAACTTATAAAAATGACATTGAAAATTTGTATAAATAAAAAAAAAATGACATTGAAATATGATTTATAGAGTAATGGCTCAAAGAAGAGATAACAGTAATCAAATGTTGCACAACACACTATACAAACACTAATAACCATTGAAAAGAAATTAGGACAGTTCTTGGGATGAAGCAATTAGCATGTGCCAAACATTGGACTTAGCTGACCAATGAAAAGAAAGTAGGATAATTTTTTGGGATGGACGGAGTAAGTAACATATGCTAAACTTGGAATCGGTCCAACCACTAAAAGCTAACTAATCTTTGTAGCAAGCATCCAAAACTCAATGCACTAAAAGAGATGCCTGCCACCTCTTTCACAAAAGGGGGATAAACTGGCGGAGAGATTGATAGAAAACTATATTATTGAAGCCACTCATAAAACTGAATTAAACATCATTATACAGATATTAGGGCATACATTCTTTTCATAGGCACGTATTTGAATGCGCAGATAATTAAGAAGTGACGAACCAGGGAACCATATAATAACAAGAGACATTATTTAAAAGCAAACCTCTTCAACAAGTCGACGTCGCTTTCCTCTGGCACGAATGATTCTACTAGGACTAAACTGGGTAGAAGACATCGTCAAGAAAGAATTTTCTACTAGTTTGCAGTAACATAACGCAGCATCCTTTCATGTAGCTCCATCCTCATCTTCTAAATATACAACAACAGACTCCCTTGCTAACTTAAGAAGAACATGACCCTATAATGCCACAAGTTTTCTATCAAAGTAAACTAATGAGAAGAGGAATAGAGTGCACAAAATATAGCAGACAAACCTTGAAATTAAAACGAGCAAGAGTCTGAAAAGCAAGTTGAACTAGCACAGGACCACTCAGTTCTGGTACTTGGGGGGTAACTGTTGCAATATGCCCTCGACTCATAGCACTTGATTGTCTTGAGAGTGCATGTTGAGATCTGGAGAGAATTGCAGAAATACATTCAAGCAGCAGATCTTGAATGGTCGGTAACAAATATGGAATGCTGAGACACAGAAATACACATGTTATTCTTGAACAACACCAGACAAAAAGAACCCAATTCATGAAACTTCTGCTCAAATTCAGAAATAACCTTTCAGTTATTTGCTCCAAGGCTTTCACTAGTGTCAGGGAGAACCCAGCAGAAAACATAGCATCCAAGAGACCACGAACATAAGGCTTCATGGCTGGTCCCATTACTTTAGCAATATTACCAACACATGTCGGAGCCTCAAACGAGGGCCTGCCTCTACGGGGAGAAATCTGAGAGACACATACGCAAGTCAGGGTTATTGCTTCAAGCATATACATGTCACAGAAAAACCTACAAAACCCGAAAGACTTTTTATATAAAACCCTGAAAAGATAAGTTTTCTATAAACACTTTCAGTTACTCAAGTCCATCTGCAATGACATATATTGCATACCGCATCACGCAAGTGAGAGGTTATTATATAGTTAATGAGTTCACCATCTAAATAACCAGCCATCTCCCTAAGAGCAATGAACCCACTGGCACGTTCTGCATGTATTTTAAGGACATGAAGAATAAGATTCATGCATATCTGTAGAAGCAAAATCAACAAACTTGAGGTTACAGCAGTCAAGATACGAGATGTAAATCTCAATCACCGAGATTTTCCAGTTAACCCAAAGCAGCTTGAATCATTCGAATGAAGTCAAATGTAACAAACCATTAAATAGTTAGTCACAAATCGATCACGCGGGAAATGGGCAATTCGGAAGCAGAGAAGTTATGCTGAGACGAGTAAGAGTCTGAAAAGCAAGTTGAACTAGCGCAGGACCACTCAGTTCTGGAACTTGGGGGGTAACTATTGCAATATACCCTCGACTCATAGCACTTGATTGTCTTGAGAGTGCATGTTGAGATCTGGTGAAAATTGCAGAAATACATCCAAGAAGCAGATCTTGAATGGTCGACAACAAAGATGGAATGCTGAGACACAGAAATACACATGTTATCCTTGAACAACACCAGACAAAAAGAACCCAGTTCACGAAACATCTGCTCAAATTCAAAAATAACCTTTCAGTTATTTGCTCCAAGGCTTTCACTAGTGTCAGGGAGAGCCCAGCAGATAACATAGCATCCAAGAGACGACGAACATGAGGCTCCATGGCTGGTCCCATTGCTTTTGCAATATTACCAACACATGCCGGAGCCTCAAACAAGGGCCCGCCTCTACGGCGAGCAATCTGAGAGACACAGACGCACGTCATGGTTATTGCTTCAAGCATATACATTTCATAGAAAAACCTACAAAACCTGGAAGACTTTTTATATAAAACCCTGAAAAGATAAGTTTTCTATAAACATTTTCAGTTACTCAAGTCCATCTGCAATGACATATATGGAATACCGCATAACGCAAGTGAGAGGTTATTGTAGGCAAATAGTTAATGAGTTCACCATCTAGAGCACCAGCCATCTCCCTAAGAGCGATGAACCCACGTTCTGCATGTATTTTAAGGACATGAAGAATATGATTCATGCATATCTGTAGAAGCAAAATCATCAAACTTGAGGTAACAGCAGTCAAGATACGAGATGTAAATCTCAATCACCGAGATTTTCCACTTAACCCAAAGCAGCTTGAATCATTCAAATGAAGTCAAATGTAACAAACCATTAAATAGTTAGTCACAAATCGATCACGCGGGAAATGGGCAATTCGAGGAACCAGAGAAGTTATGCTGAGACGAACTAGGCAATCTCGGTGCTCCAGGTATCTTATAACAATTTCCGCAACCTCCCTGTATCTTGACATCATGAAGTCTCTTGTATTCCTTCACATTTTGATGAAGAAATTTGCATGCATCAGGATTATACCAAATACAGATAATAGTGGCTCCAATTCCCACATCATGTGACTTGAGCATATTATTCAACTTGCGCCTGTAATCAGACATTATTGCTTATGAAGAAGACAACTCAAATAATAAGCAAATAAATCCTTGAGACTATAGTAGCCATGGAACATACTAGCATAAGTGCATACATGACAATACAGCAAAGAAAAATTTGTCCTCATATAGCTAGCAGAGGTACCTCCTCACCCATAATCAACCAGTTATGCAGCCATTTCTCGCATCAGTACCTACCCTTCAGTGTTATCAACGGCGAAGCGCAAAAAAGCTCTAAGGTCTATTGGAGCCTTAACCGCAAATAAAGCATGGGCTTTGATAATGAAAGGTGAAACCAGTTCAGGAAAAACAAATTCACAGCCTATCATAGAACTGAAACCAACAACACCAACTCACGCATGCCTTTGAAGGTATGACACCCATCAAATTTGTTTAAAAGAACAAGTAGAGAAATCCAAGGCAAAGAAACAAGATAATATCTTATAGAAATTGACCACGTAGTATAGCTAAACAAAGTATCACGTACATATACATAGTCAACTAATGGTAACTGAAAAAGAGAAATACCAGCAACAACCAAAACCCAATACTTTCTGCAGAGGATTGTGAGAAGGATTGAAGAACCCAATACTTTCTTCATTAAGGACCGTGAAAAATAAGGTACCTCGACAGATCGTAGTCAAGCTACAGACCACAAATACATTCTAGATACAACACCTAATAAGAACAAGCAGGTCGTACACATTTTTTTGTATAAGTCTTGTACGTGTAAGTTCTTTCCCTCATTTATAAAATAATTTTCTTTATCCAAAAAAAAAGGGAACAAGAACGTAGTAGATGGTTGCACCTAAAACACACATGTAACTCGCCTCGGACTTGAGGTAGACTGACTGTTAGGTCCTACATGATATAACCAAAGATTTTAAGTCTTCAGGTTATAATACAGCCATGACAACAATTTAAAACAGCAAAATGAACTCTCAATTATTTTCCTACAATCAAAAATAATATGATACAGTTTGATAGCAAACCTTAGCAGCTCTCCCACAGCGAGAAGGTAGCCATGTATAATATGAACATGTGCAGTTCTGGTCAATCCATCTTGGGTAGCTTCAAACATCTTATAATACCTGCCAGCACCACCAATTTTAGAGCAGATGAAATTTGCCGCAACATTCATAAGATATTGATAAAAATGACATTTATACTGAAAAACAATAAGGCGGGAGAGAGAAGTAGATATACCACTGGACACGCCATCGTTTCTCGCACTTTTCAATAACGCAAAGGCGGGCACGCAATGCCTCAACAACCTTCTCTCGAAGAGCCAATGTTGGATCCTTAAGAGCAAGCCCAAATAACCTCCACAAAGTCCGGTACATGAACATTGAAAACAGTTGAAGCATTTTCCGCCATTCCCAAAATTTAAGACAAAGATTGAAACAGGAACAGCATCAGCAAGTACTTAGTAACTGGAATTAACAGCTGCTATGTGGTGGGTAAAATGGAGAAAGAGAAATCATAGATTTGTTTGGGGGAAAAGAGAATTTTAATTAGTCTGTAACACATATATATGTGCTAAGTTGTTTAATCAATGTAGCGAGGCATATAACACTGGCTTCATCTGAGCAGGCAATTACAACACGTTGAAGAGATTGACATTAATAACTACAGACCACATGAATTAAATACCTCGTCATTTAAAGTGGCAAATATAGTTGTCAAACTATCAACCTGAGCCAGAAACTCATCGAATCCTACATCAGCATACACAGAAGAAAAAATTGAATGTCGAACAGTAACTTCAGCATCGGCAACCGGCAGTGATGAGAAGTTTTTGCACAATCTGTAAAAATTAACTCAGTTAAAAAAGACTCCTAAATCACCATGCAGAAGACTGGAAATAAAAACCTTAATTATGCATGATGTCAAGGAGTACTTATCCACCAAGTGGAAAAGACACTTAACATGAGAAACTGCTCAAGGTTTATAGACAGTCTTCTGGAGATCTATTTCTGCAACAAGATTTTGAATCGCTAAAAACTAAGATTACCAAGTGAAATGACCCCAATGGCCAGCTAATTATATGATCCGGCCAAACATGAGACTACAAACAAGTACAGAGATACTAAAAAGTTTTAGTCACACAACAAAAAATATTATCATGAAGAGAATGAGATAAAATGGTAGAATCCATGAACTTGAGATAATTTATCACAGTAAACCATACCCATCTGCCATAGAGACCAAATGACTTGAGACACCACCAGAAAAGCACATCATAAAGCTATACAATTTCTCTTTTTCATGAAATGCCAACACTTGCAGACCCTTCCTAAAATCAATCGACGCACGGTAAGAAAGCACAAAAAAACAAAGAGAACCAAATGATAAACCTCTGAATCTACCGTTGTCTAAAACCATCATTATAATCCTATATTGACAAAGTCTAGAGTGTAAAGTAAATTGAAATCATATGTTACCAGTTTTTTGGAAGAACTTATAAAAATGACATTGAAATATGATTTATAGAGTAATGGCTCAAAGAAGAGATAATAGTAATCAAATGTTGCACAACACACTATACAAACACTAATGACCATTGGAAAGAAATTAGGACGGTTCTTGGGATGAAGCAATTAGCATGTGCCAAACATTGGACTTAGCCGACCAATGAAAAGAAAGTAGGACAATTTTTGGGATGGACGGAGTAAGTAACATATGCTAAACTTGGAATCATTCTAACCACTAAAAGCTAGTTAATCTTTGTAGCAGGCATCCAAAACTCAATCCACTAAAAGACACGCCTGCCACCTCTTTCACAAAAGGGGGATAAACTGGCTGAGAGATTGATAGAAAAACTATATTATTGAAGCCACTCATAAAACTGAATTAAACATCCTTATACAGATATTAGGGCATAGATTCTTTTCATAGGGACGTATTTGAATGCGCAGATAATTAAGAAGTGACGAACCAGGGAACCATATAATAACAAGAGACATTGTTTAAAAGCAAACCTCTTCAACAAGTCGACGTCGCTTTCCACTGGCACGATTGATTCTACTAGGACTAAACTGGGTAGAAGACATCGCCAAGAAAGAATTTTCTACTAGTTTGCAGCAACATAGCGTATCATCCTTTCGTGTAGCTCCATCCTCATCTTCTAAATATACAACAACAGACTCCCTTGCGAACTTAAGAAGAACATGACCCTATAATGCCACAAGTTTTCTGTCAAAGTAAACTAATGAGAAGGGAAATAAAGTGCACAAAATATAGATGACAATCCTTGAAATTAAAACGAGCAAGAGTCTGAAAAGTAAGTTGAACTAGCGTAGGACTACTCAGTTCTGGTACTTGGGGGGTAACTGTTGCAATATGCCCTCGACTCATAGCACTTGATTGTCTTGAGAGTGCATGTTGAGATCTGGATAGAATTGCAGAAATACATTCAAGCAGCAGATCTTGAATGGTCGGCAACAAAGATTGAATGCTGAAACACAGAAATACACACGTTATCCTTGAACAACACCAGACAAAAAGAACCCAGTTCATGAAACTTCTGCTCAAATTCAGAAATAACCTTTCAGTTATTTGCTCCAAGGCTTTCACTAGTGTCAGGGAGAGCCCAACAGAAAACATAGCATCCAGGAGACCACGAACATAAGGCTTCATGGCTGGTCCCATTGCTTTAGCAATATTACCAACACATGTCGGAGCATCAAACGAGGGCCTGCCTCTACGGGGAGCAATCTGAGAGACACATACGCAAGTCAGGGTTATTGCTTCAAGCATATACATGTCACAGAAAAACCTACAAAACCTGAAAGACTTTTTATATAAAACCCTGAAAATATAAGTTTTCTATAAACACTTTCAGTTACTCAATTCCATCTGCAATGACATATATTGAATACCGTATCACGCAAGTGAGAGGTTATTGTATAGTTAATGAGTTCACCATCTAGAGCACCAGCCATCTCCCTAAGAGTGATGAACCCACCGGCACGTTCTGCATGTATTTTAAGGACATGAAGAATATGATTCATGCATATCTGTAGAAGCAAAATCAACAAACTTGAGGTTACAACAGTCAAGATACGAGATGTAAATCTCAATCACCGAGATTTTCCAGTTAACCCAAAGCAGCTTGAATCATTCAAATGAAGTCAAATGTAACAAACCATTAAATAGTTAGTCACAAACCGATCACGCGGGAAATGGGCAATTCGAGGAAGCAGAGAAGTTATGCTGAGACGATGTCACGACCCAAATCCGGTCGTGATGGCGCCCAACAATCAAGCTAGGCCAGCCAGACCAACAATTCAATTAACACATAGATATCCGTCCCAAATGGACAACCCAAGAAGAATATATGAGTTTAAGAACTCCAATAATATTAATACTGAACGAAAGTACTGACACTCCCAAAGATCCGGAGTCACAAGTCTAGAGCCTCTAGCAAAACCAACAGGAAATAGAGAGTACGATATAGAAGTACTCAAGTACGAATACAAAATATAAACGAACAAGCCGGAATGAGAGGAGAAGCTAGGCTCGCGAACGTAGGCGGCTACCTCGGCAACTCGATGTGACAATGTAAACGCCGGAGATGTCCGTCTACTGCTCCTCTGAGTACCCGAGTCCGCACACAAAAGGTGCGGGGAGTAGGGGTGAGTATTAAGTACTCGGTGAGTAACAAATATATACATGTAGGTGAGAGTAAGAAATCCACAAAATACCACGAAAATGAAGCTACACTACGGTCCGAATCTCCTACGAACTAGCAACAATAATTCCATACGGCTACCACAAAGTAATCCAACAAATACAAATGCAATGCAATGCACATAATCGCTACGGCGTGTAGCCGATCCGATTTAACGTCGACGGCGCTCACCGGGGTGTGTACGGACTCGGAGGGGCTCCTACGGCCCAAGCGCAATGCTGCTGCGGCGTGCGGCCCGACCCTATCAACAATTCTGCGGCGTGCAGCCCGATCCCACACTCAGTCCACGATAAGCAATTAAGTCACAAAACAATTCATTTTTCCTTATTTCCAGTTCTCGATTCATAATTTATGAAAAATACTTTAACTTTATTAATTTTGCAAAAGCCGATGACTTAGCATTTCAAAAGTGTGATTACAATTTCCAGGACTGAGATCAGTGATTTAAGCAGTTATAGCTATCACATAAATATTGTCCTCTAAGGACGCTACAGATCGGCACAAGGCCCCAAACAAGGCTTACAGCCCACAAATATAGCAAATACGGTGTATTTCCAACACTAACAACATGTTATTCACTTTCCGGGATGGACCAAGTCTCAATCCCCAATCACAATCAATCCCGCACCTGCCACGGTGTGCGAGCCACGCCCTATTAGCGTCACAATGTGCTAAGCCGGGGTTTCGAACCCTCAGGCTACAATATACACAAACTACTCACCTTTAGCCGGTCGTAGAATCGTCCGCGATGCCTTTTCCTTTGAATTGCGTTGCCTCGTGTGTAGAATCTAGTCAAATAACAATAATTATATCAATTACGGGTCAAGGAATCATAACCCACTTCAATTTATATGAAAATCGCAAAATTACACTAAGTTGGTAAAACCCGACCCCGGGCCCCACTGCTCGGAAAATTCCGAAATTAGTACCAACGCGATCCTTATCTCGCCACGAGTCCGTGCATATAAAATTTATCGAAATCGGAGTTCAAATGACCCTCCAAATCCAAAAATCCCGTTTTTAATACTTAGGCCACATTTCTTCAAGATTTCAACCCAATTTCATGAAGATTGATGTTAATACTACCATAAATTGATGTTTTTGAGTCAAGAATCTTACCTCCGACAATACCCGATGACTTCTCAGTGATTTCCTCGAGTTTTCTTCTCTCTAGGGCTTGAAATTGAGTTTTGGGGGTGTAAACCCGTAACTCTCTGTTTCTGGACTTAAGTTCACTGCCAGAACAGGTTCTTCTACGCGATCGCGATCTTCCTCACGCGATCGCGATGCTCAATTTTCTCGGCCTCACGCGATCGCGACTTCCTTCACGCGATCGCGATGCACAGTCACCCTGCCTCACGCGATCGCGTCCTTCATTCCTGCGATCGCGTAGCATATTTCTCCCTGGACCCATTTCTTCTTCTACGCGATCGCGTATATTGGCCTGCGATCGCGATTAACACCCGTTCACCTCTACGCGATCGCGGCTGTTACCCTGCGATCGCGATGCCTTATCTCCCAGCTCTACGCGATCGCATCCCCATCCCCGCGATCGCGGAGAGCAATTGTCTGCTGAGGTTATGACAGCAACCAGATTTTTCTCTTTTCTTTCAACAATGGTCCGTTTGGACCCCCGTATTCATCCCGAGACCCCCGGGACCCCAACGAAAACCACCAACATACTCCAACACATGATACGAACTTGTTCCAATCATAAAAATACCATACTAAACATCAAAATCACCAATTAACCACGGATTCAAGCCTAAGTTTCTTCAAAACTTTCAAAACTAACATTCGATCCAAAACCCGATCAAACGATGTCCGAATGACCTGAAAATTTGCGGACATATCCAAAATCACATAACGAAGCTACAGAAATTGTCGGAATTCCATTCCGACCCCCGGATCAAAATATCACCTACCATCCGGTTTTCGCCAAAATTCAACATTCGCCAATTCAAGCTTAAAACTACACCGGACCTCCGAATTCAATTCCGATTGTTCTCCTAAGTCATAAATGATCCCCGGAACTAGTCGAATCATTAGAATCCGATTCCGAGCACTCTAACTCAATAGTCAACTCTTGGTTGACTTTTCATATTCAAGCTTTCTTCAAACATACTATTTGTTTCATTTTCAATCCAAATCACTCCTAACTCACCCGATATATTCTAATACTGTTTTAAAAGCATAATGTATGTAAATGCAAGGTAACGGGGCGGTAATTCCCGTAACGACGGGCCGGGTCGTTACATTCTCCCCAACTTAAACAAACGCTCGTCCGCGAGCGGGTTAAGAAACATACCTGGAGCATCAAATAAGTGTGGATATCTGCTCCGCATTTCCTGCTCGGTCTCCCAAGTTGCTTCCTCCACGGGACGACCTCTCCACTGCACTTTCACTGAAGCTATATCCTTGGATCTCAGCTTACGAACCTGTCGACCCAAAATTGCTACTGGTTCCACATCATAAGTCAAGTCTTCATCTAGCTGTATCGTGCTGAAGTCTAACACATGAGACGGGTCTCCGACATACTTCGGAGCATAGATACATGGAACACCGGGTGAACTCCCGACAAACTGGGTGGCAAAGAAAGCATATAGGCCACCTCCCCAACTTTCCTAAGCACCTCAAAAGGTCCAATAAACCTTGGGCTCAACTTCCCTTTCTTTCCAAACCTCATAACACCCTTCATAGGCGAAACCTTCAGCAACACCTTCTCACCTACTGAATAAGACACATCTCGGACCTTCGGTCTGCATAACTCTTCTGACGCGACTGAGCTGTGCGAAGTCTCTCCTGAATCACCTTCACCTTATCTAAGGCATCTTGGACTAACTCCGTCCCTAACAACCTAGCCTCGCCGGGCTCGAACCAACCGATTGGAGATCTACACCGCCTCCCATATAAAGCTTCATACGGTGCCATCTGAATGCTGGACTGATAGCTATTATTATAAGCAAACTCCGCCAAAGGCAAATAATCAGCCCACGAACCACCAAAATCAATGACACAAGCACGCAACATGTCCTCCAATATCTGAATAGTACGCTCGGACTGCCCATCCGTCTGTGGATGAAATGCTGTGCTCAGCTCTACCTGTGAACCCAACTCTCGCTGAAATGTCCTCCAGAACTGAGATGTGAACTGGGTACCTCTGTCTGATATAATAGAAATAGGAACTCCATGCAATCTCACTATCTCACGGATGAATATCTCTGCCAACCGCTCTGAGGAATAAGTAGTACACACTGGGATAAAGTGAGCTGACTTGGTCAACCTATCCACCACCACCCAAACTGAATCAAACTTCCTCGCTGTCGAGGGAGTCCACTAACAAAGTCCATAGTTATTCTTTCCCACTTCCACTCCGGAATATCAATACGCTGGAATACACCACCAGGTCTCTGATGCTCATACTTGACCTGCTGACAGTTTAGACACCGAGCCACATGGCTCGCAATATCTTTCTTCATCTTTCTCCACCAGTAATGCTGCTTCAAATCCTGATACATCTTCGCGGCTCCTGGATGAATAGAATACCGCGAACTATGGGCCTCTTCCAATATCAACTCACGAAGGCCATCAACATTGGGCACACATATCCGGCCCTGCATCCGCAATACACCCTCACTATCAATAGTGACATCTCTAGCATCATCATGCTGAACTCTGTCCCTAAGGACAAGTAAGTGTGGATCATCATACTGGCGCTCTCGAATACGATCATATAAAGAAGAACGAGCTACTACACAAGCCATCACCCGACTGGGCTCGGAAATATCCAGCCTCACCATCTGATTAGCTAACGCCTGAACATCAACTGCAAGGGGTCTCTCCCCAACTGGAATATACACCAAACTGCCCATACTAATAGCCTTCTGGCTCAATGCATCAGCCACTACATTGGCTTTCCGGGATGGTACAAGATAGTAATATCATAGTCTTTAAGTAATTCGAGCCATCTCCGCTGCCACAAATTTAGATCTTTCTGCTTAAACAAATGCTGAAGGCTGCGGTGGTCTGTATATACATCACAAGATACACCATATAGATAATGCCTCCAAATCTTCAAGGCATGAACAATAGCAGCTAGCTCCAAATCATGAACAGGATAGTTCTTCTCGTGGGGCTTTAGCTGACGAGAAGCATATGCAATAACTCTACCCTCCTGCATCAACACACAACCGAGTCCAACTCTGGAAGCATCACAATACACCGTATATGACCCTGAGGCCGATGGTAACACAAGTACTGGAGCCGTGGTCAAAGCCTCCTTGAGCTTCTGAAAGCTCTCTTCACGTTCATCAGACCACACAAATGGAGCATTCTTCTGTGTCAGCTTAGTCAACGGTAAAGCAATAGATGAGAAATCCTGAACAAACCGATGATAATAGCCTGCCAAGCCGAGAAAACTCCGAATCTCTGTAGCTGAGGAAGGTCTGGGCCAATTCTGCACTGCCTCAACCTTCTGAGGATCAACCCTAATACCATCACTGGACACTATATGTCCCAGAAAACCCACAGTATCAAGCCAGAACTCACACTTAGAGAATTTTGCATAAAGCTTCTCTTCTCTCAACCTCTGCAATGCCACTCTCAAATGCTGTGCATGCTCCTCCTGGCTGCGTGAATATACCAGGATATCATCGATAAACACAATCACAAAAGAATCAAGGTACGGCCGAAATACACTATTCATCAAGTGCATGAATGCTGCTGGGGCATTAGTCAACCCGAAATACATCACCAGGAACTCGTAGTGCCCATATCGCGTCTTGAACGCTGTCTTCATAATATCCGAGTCCATGATCTTCAACTGATGATAGCCCGATCGAAGATCAATCTTAGAAAATACACTAGCTCCCTGGAGCTGATCAAATAGGTCCTCGATACGAGGTAATGGGTACTTATTCTTCATTGTTACCTTGTTCAGCTGCCTGTAATCAATGCACATTCTCATTGTGCCATCTTTCTTCTTTACGAACAACACCGGTGCACCCCAAGGTGACACACTCGGACGAATGAAACCCTTATCTAAGAGTTCCTGAAGTTGTTCCTTCAATTCTTTCAACTCCGCTGGTGCCATGCGATAGGGAGGAATAGAAATGGGCTGAGTGCCCGGCACCAAGTCAATACCAAAATCAATATCTTTGTCAGGCGGCATGCCCGGCAGGTCTGCTGGAAATACATCCGGAAACTCCTCACAATGGGGACCGAATCAAGACTGGGTGTCTCGGCCTCAACATTTCTAATGAAGGCCAAATAAGATAAACAACCCTTGCCAATCATTCGTTGAGCTTTTATATACGAAATCACCCTGTCAGACACATAATCAGTCAAGCCACGCCACTCGATCCGCGGATTACCTGGAATAGCTAACGTGACTGTCTTGGCATGACAGTCCAGAATTGCATGATAAGGAGATAGCCAATCCATGCCTAGGATAACATCGAAATCTACCATGCCCAGTAGTAATAAATCAACTCGGGTCTCTAGACCCCCAATAGTAATAAGACAGGATCGATATACCTGATCCACAATAACTGTATCACCCACCGGGGTAGATACATGCATGGGCAAGGCAAGAATACCACGGGTCATACCCAAATGATGCGTAAAATATGAAGAAACATAGGAATAGGTGGATCCGGGATCAAATAAGACAGAAGCATCCCCGTGGCGCTGAGATAATACCTAAAATGACTGCATCTGATGCACTAGCATCCCTCCTATCCAGAAGAGCATAAAAATGAGCCTAACCTCTGCCAGTACGATCCTCACCCCTAGGGCGACCTCTGGATACCTGGCCACCAGTCCTAGCTGACTGTGCTGGCGCTGAAGAAACATGAGTAGAAGACGAAGGATGATCCCTCCGCTGTGACCTCTTACGAAGCCACTGAGGACACTCTCTCCTGATATGGCCCAAATCACCGCACTCAAAACAACGGCCTGAAGATGGAAGAAGGGGCTGCTGAGGACCCCTCGCTACCGATGAATCCTGTGCTGAGGAAACAGGAGCCGAGCTCTGAGCTGGAAGAGCACTCAGTGCAGGCTGACTCTGCTGGCGGCTCTGCTGACCCTGATAACCCTGCTGGCCTTGACGACCACGATCAGATGAAACCCCACTGGACTCTGTACGTCCAGACTGATGAGACCTGAATGAGCGACCTCTGCTATGCTGAAATTGGCCCCTAGACGGAGCACCGCTGTAACTGCCAGTACCACGAGGCCTCTTAGCCTCTCTCTCCTCTCGCTCTCTGCGGCGATCTGTCTCAATGTGACGGGCGGCATCAACCACCTCCTCAAAGGTAACTGTAGAAACTCTCTCCCGGGTCATCAATATGCGGATGGGATAAATAAGACCATCAATAAATCTCCGGATCCTCTCCCTGTCGGTAGGAACCATCCACATGGCATGACGGGCCAGCTGTGTGAATCTCATCTCATACTGATTAACTGTCATCTCT
This sequence comes from Nicotiana noctiflora, assembly GCA_032618575.1. Classification (NCBI taxonomy): domain Eukaryota; kingdom Viridiplantae; phylum Streptophyta; class Magnoliopsida; order Solanales; family Solanaceae; genus Nicotiana; species Nicotiana noctiflora. The sequence continues at coordinate 375,134 of JASVEL010013508.1, read as the reverse complement.
CCCTGCTTCAACCACTCGAACTGACGTCGCAGCTCCTCTCTCTGAGACTGAGGCACGTACTTCTCCAAAAATACCGTGGAGAGCTGCTGCCAAGTGAGGGGCGCTGCCCCGGCGGGCCTACGCCTCTCAAAATCCTCCCACCACTGAAATGCTGCACCTGTGAACTGGAAAGTAGTGAATGAAACACCGCCGGACTCTAGAATACCCGCGGTGCGCAGCATACGCCCGACATCCGTCAAGAAAACCCTGGGCATCCTCGCCCTCGGCTCCACTAAATGTCGGAGGTTGTAGCCTCTCGAATCTCTCCAAACGACGTCGCTCGTCGTCGGGCATAGCCGGAACCACATAGCTGGAGGCCGGTGCAACGGGCGCAACCGGGCGAGCCGGCTCGGGTGTGTGAGCCACGGGGGTCCGATTCCCTCCCTGCTCGTGAAGAAGATGCTGCGGCGGTGGCGACAACTACCGTGCCAAGCTCGTGCACGCCGATAATATCCGAGCCAAGGTCTCCCGAAGACCCGGTATCACGATAGGCACTGCCGGTGCCTGAACCCGAGCTGCCGGAGCGTTCGCCGCCGGAATACGGTCCCGAGTACGGTCGGTCGGTGGGTCGGCGAGTCGTCGGCGCTGCTGCCTACCTACTACCACGACCACGGCCTGCGGGTGCCGATGGTGGTCGTCCGCCACGTCCGTTAGCTCGTGTTCTCGCCATCCGCGAGAGAATAGAATATGGAAAGATTTAATTTCATGATAACACAAATCGCACGATATGAATTCAAGAAAATGAGGTTTTTCCTAAAGTTTATGTAGCCCTCCGAAGATAGATACGGACGTCTACGTACCGACCTGCGAAAGCCTACTAAACCGGCTCATGACTCGCGAGTCCTAGTAACTAGGCTCTGATACCAACTTGTCAACCCAAATCCGGTCGTGATGGCGCCCAACAATCAAGCTAGGCCAGCCAAACCAACAGTTTAATTATAACACAATACCAGTCCCCAAATGGACAACCCAAGAAGAATATATGAGTTTAAGAACTCCAATAATAATAATACTGAACGAAAGTACTGACACTCCCAAAGATCCGGAGTCACAAGTCTAGAGCCTCTACCAAAACCAACAGGAAATAGAGAGTACGATATAGAAGTACTCAAGTCTGAATACAAAATATAAACGAACAACTGGAATGAGAGGAGAAGCTAGGCTCTGCGAACGTAGGCAGCTACCTCAACAACTCGATGTGACAATGTAAACGCTGGAGATGTCCGTCTACTGCTCCGGTGTACCTGAGTCTGCACACAAAAGGTGCAGGGAGTAGGGGTGAGTACTAAGTACTCAGTGAGTAACAAATATATACATGTAGCTGACAGTAAGAAATCCACAAAATACCACAAAATGAAGCTACACTACAGTCCGAATCTCCTGCGAACTAGCAACAATAATTCCATACAGCTACCACGAAGTAATCCAACAAATACAAATGCAATGCAATGCACATAGCTGCTACGGCGTGTAGCCCGATCCAGTTAGCGTCGACGGCGCTCACTGGGGGTGTGTACAGACTCCGGAGGGGCTCCTACAGCCCAAGCGCAATACTGCTGCGGCGTGCAGCCCGATCCTCATATCAACCACTGCGGCGTGCAGCCCGATCCCATGCTCAGTCCAAAATATACAATTAAGTCACAAAACAATTCATTTTCCATAATTCCAGTTCTCAATTCATAATTTATGAAAAATACTTTAACTTTATTAAATTTGTAAAAGCCGGTGACTTAGCATTTCAAAAGTGTGATTTTAAATTTCCAGGACTGAGATCAGTGATTTAAGCAATTATAGCTATCACATAAATATTGTCCTCTAAGGACGCTACAGATCGGCACGAGGCCCCAAACAAGGCTTACAGCCCACAAATATAGCAAATACAGTGTATTTCCAACACTAACAACATGTTATTCACTTTCCGGGATGGACCAAGTCTCAATCCCCAATCACGATCAATCCCGCACCTGCCACGGTGTGCGAGCCACGCCCTATTAGCGTCACAATGTGCTAAGCCGGGGTTTCGAACCCTCAAGCTACAATATACACAAACTACTCACCTTTAGCCGGTCGTAGAATCGTCCGCGATGCCTTTTCCTTTGAATTGCGTTGCCTCGTGTGTAGAATCTAGTCAAATAACAATAATTATATCAATTACGGGTCAAGGAATCATAACCCACTTCAATTTATATGAAAATCGCAAAATTACACTAAGTTGGTAAAACCCGACCCGGGCCCCACTGCTCGGAAAATTCCGAAATTAGTACCAACGCGATCCTTATCTCGCCACGAGTCCGTGCATATAAAATTTATCGAAATCGGAGTTCAAATGGCCCTCCAAATCCAAAAATCCCGTTTTTAATACTTAGGCCACATTTCTTCAAGATTTCAACCCAATTTCATGAAGATTGATGTTAATACTACCATAAATTGATGTTTTTGAGTCAAGAATCTTACCTCCGACGATACCCGATGACTTCTCAGTGATTTCCTCGAGTTTTCTTCTCTCTAGGGCTTGAAATTGAGTTTTGGGGTGTAAACCCGTAACTCTCTGTTTCTGGACTTAAGTTCACTGCCAGAACAGGTTCTTCTACGCGATCGCGATCTTCCTCACGCGATCGCGATGCTCAATTTTCTCGGCCTCACGCGATCGCGACTTCCTTCACGCGATCGCGATGCACAGTCACCCTGCTGTCACACCTCGCGTCCTTCATTCCTGCGATCGCGTAGCATATTTCTCCCTGGACCCATTTCTTCTTCTACGCGATCGCGTATATTGGCCTGCGATCGCGATTAACACCCGTTCACCTCTACGCGATCGCGGCTGTTACCCTGCGATCGCGATGCCTTATCTCCCAGCTCTACGCGATCGCATCCCCATCCCCGCGATCGCGGAGAGCAATTGTCTGCTGAGGTTATGACAGCAACCAGATTTTTCTCTTTTCTTTCAACAATGGTCCGTTTGGACCCCCGTATTCATCCCGAGACCCCCGGGACCCCAACGAAAACCACCAACATACTCCAACACATGATACGAACTTGTTCCAATCATAAAAACACCATACTAAACATCAAAATCACCAATTAACCACGGATTCAAGCCTAAGTTTCTTCAAAACTTTCAAAACTAACATTCAATCCAAAACCCGATCAAACGATGTCCGAATGACCTGAAAATTTGCAGACATATCCAAAATCACATAACGAAGCTACAGAAATTGTCGAAATTCCATTCCGACCCCGGATCAAAATATCACCTACCATCCGGTTTTCGCCAAAATTCAACATTCGCCGATTCAAGCTTAAAACTACACCGGACCTCCGAATTCAATTCCGATTGTTCTCCTAAGTCATAAATGATCCCCCGGAACTAGTCGAATCATCAGAATCCGATTTCGAGCACTCTAACTCAATAGTCAACTCTTGGTTGACTTTTCATATTCAAGCTTTCTTCAAACATACTATTTGTTTCATTTTCAATCCAAATCACTCCTAACTCACCCGATATATTCTAATACTGTTTTAAAAGCATAATGTATGTAAATGCAAGGTAACGGGGCGGTAATTCCCGTAACGACGGGCCGGGTCGTTACAGACGAACTAGGCGATCTCGGTGCTCCAGGTATCTTATAACAATTTCCGCAACCTCCCTGTATCTTGACATCATGAACTCTCCTGTATTCCTGCACATTTTGATGAAGAAATCTGCATGCATCAGGATCATACCAAATACAGATAATAGTGGCTCCAATTCCCACATCATGTGACTTGAGCATATTATTCAACTTGCGCCTCTAATCAGGCATTATTGCTTATGAAGAAGACAACTCAAATAATAAGCAAATAAATCCTTGAGACTATAGTAGCCATGGAACATACTAGCATAAGTGCTTACATGACAATACAGCAAAGAAAACTTTGTCCTCATATAGCTAGCAGAGGTACCTCCTCACCCATAATCAACCAGTTATGCAGCCATTTCTCGCCTCAGTACCTACCCTTCAGTGTTATCAAAGGCGAAGCGCATAAAAGCTCTAAGGTCTATTGGGGCCTTAACCGCAAATAAAACATGGGCTTTGATAATGAAAGGTGAAACTAGTTCAGGAAAAACAAATTCACAGCCTATCATAGAACTGAAACCAACAACACCAACTCACGTATGCCTTTGAAGGTATGACACCCATCAAATTTGTTTAAAAGAACAAGTAGAGAAATCCATGGCAAAGAAACAAGATAATATCTTATAGAAATTGACCACGTAGTATAGCTAAACAGAGTATCATGTACATATACATAGTCAACTAATGGTAACTGAAAAGAGAAATACCAGCAACAGCCAAAACCCAATACTTTCTGCAGAGGATTGTGAGAAGGATTGAAGAACCCAACACTTTCTTCATTAAGGACCGTGAAAAATAAGGTACCTCGACAGATCGTAGTCAAGCTACAGACCACAAATACATTCTAGATACAACACCTAATAAGAACAAGCAGGTCGTACACATTTTTTTTGTATAAGTCTTGTACGTGTAAGTTCTTTCCCTCATTTATAAAATAATTTTCTTTATCCAAAAAAAAGGGAACAAGAACGTAGTAGATGGTTGCAACTAAAACACACATGTAACTCGCCTCGGACTTGAGGTAGACTGACTCTTAGGTCCTACATGATATAAGCAATGATTTTAAGTCTTCAGGTTATCATACAGCCATGACAACAATTTAAAACAGCAAAAGGAACTCTCAATTATTATGCTGCAAAAATATACTATTATACTCCCTCCGTTTCAATTTATGTGAACCCATTTGACTGGGCACGAAGTTTAAGAAAAGAGAGAAGACTTTTGATCTTGTGGTGTAAAATGAGGCACCTTTATTTTGTGTGGCTATAAATCATTGCATAAAGGTAAATTGTTTCCAAATAAGGAAAGGGGTCATTCTTTTTGGCACGGACTAAAAAGGAAATAGGTTCACATAAATTGAAACGGAGGGAGTATAATTTTTGCTAACAAAAATAATACTTGATGTGTAGAGAGCATGAGCTTGAACATGTGCAGTTCAGGTCAATCCAACTTGGGTAGTTTCAAACATCTTATAATACCTGCTAGCACCACCAATTTTAGAGCAGATGAAATTTACCGCAACATTCATAAGATATTGATAAAAATGACATTTATACTGAAAAACAATAAGGCGGGAGAGAGAAGTAGACATACCACTGGACACGCCATCGTTTCTCGCACTTTTCAATAACGCAAAGGCGGGCACGCAATGCCTCAACAGCCTTCTCTCGAACAGCCAATGTTGGATCCTTAAGAGCAACCCAAATAACCTCCACAAAGTCCGGCACATGAACATTGAAAACAATTGAAGCATTTTCCGCCATTCCCAAAATTTAAGACAAAGATTGAAACAGGAACAGCATCAGAAAATACTTGGTAACTGGAATTAACAGCTGTTATGTGGTGGGTGAAATGGAGAAAGAGAAATCATAGATTTGTTTGGGGGAAAAGAGAATTTTAATTAGTCTGTAACATAGATATATGTGCTAAGTTGTTTTATCCATGTACCGAGGCATATAACACTGGCTTCATCTGAGCATGCAATTACAACACGTTGAAGAGATTGACATTAATAACTACAGACCACATGAATTAAATACCTCGTCATTTAAAGTGGCAAATATAGTTGTCAAACTATCAGCCTGAGCCAGAAACTCATCGAATCCTACATCAGCATACACGGAAGATAAATTGAATGCCGAACAGTAACATCAGCATCGGCAACCGGCAGTGATGAGAAGTTTTTGCACAATCTGTAAAAATTAACTCAGTTAAAAAACACTCCTAAATCACTATGCAGAAGACCGAAAATAAAAACCTTAATTATGCATGATGTCAAGGAGTACTTATCCACCAAGTGGAAAAGACACTTAACATGAGAAACTGCTCAAGGTTTATAGACAATCTTCTGGAGATTTATTTTTGCAACAAGATTTCTAATCGCTAAGAACTAAGATTACCAAGTGAAATGACCCCAATGGCCAGCTAATTATATGATCCGGCCAAACATGAGACTACAAACAAGTACAGAGATACTAAAAAGTTTTAGTCACACTACAAAAAATATTATCATGAAGAGAATGAGATAAAATGGTAGAATCCATGAACTTGAGATAATTTATCACAGTAAACCATACCCATCTGCCATAGAGACCAAATGACTTGAGACACCACCAGAAAAGCACATCATAAAGCTATACAATTTCTCTTTTTCATGAAATGCCAACACTTGAAGACCCTTCCTAAAATCAATCGACGCTCGGTAAGAAAGCACAAAAAAACAAAGAGAACCAAAAGATAAACCTGTGAATCTACCGTTGTCTAAAACCATCATTATAATCCTATATTAACAAAGTCTAGAGTGTAAAGTAAATTGAAATCATATGTTACCAGTTTTTTTGGAAGAACTTATAAAAATGACATTGAAATATGATTTATAGAGTAATGGCTCAAATAAGAGATAACAGTAATCAAATGTTGCACAACACACTATACAAACACTAATGACCATTGGAAAGAAATTATGACAGTTCTTGGGATGAAGCAATTAGCATGTGCCAAAAATTGGACTTAGCTGACCAATGAAAAGAAAGTAGGATAATTTTTTGGGATGGACGGAGTAAGTAACATATGCTAAACAAACAAGCATATTGAGATCTGGATAGAATTGCAGAAATACATTCAAGCAGCAGATCTTGAATGGTCGGCAACAAAGATGGAATGCTGAGACACAGAAATACACATGTTATCCTTGAACAACACCGGACAAAAAGAACCCAGTTCATGAAACTTCTTCACAAATTCAGAAAAAACCTTTTAGTTATTTGCTCCAAGGCTTTCACTAGTGTCAGGGAGAGCCCAGCAGAAAACATAGCATCCAAGAGACGACGAACATGAGGCTCCATGGCTGGTCCCATTGCTTTAGCAATATTACCAACACATGCCGGAGCCTCAAACGAGGGCTTGCCTCTACGGGGAGCAATCTGAGAGACACAGACGCATGTCAGGGTTATTGCTTCAAGCATATACATGTCATAGAAAAACCTACAAAACCTGGAAGACATTTTATATAAAACCCTGAAAAGATAAGTTTTCTATAAACATTTTCAGTTACTCAAGTCCATCTGCAATGACATATATGGCATACCGCATAACGCAAGTGAGAGGTTATTGTAGGCAAATAGTTAATGAGTTCACCATCTAGAGCACCAGCCATCTCCCAAAGAGCGATGATCCCTTCTGCATGTATTTTAAGGACATGAAGAATATGATTCATGCATATCTGTAGAAGCAAAATCAACAAACTTGAGGTTACAGCAGTCAAGATACAAGATGTAAATCTCAATCACCGAGATTTTCCAGTTAACCCAAAGCAGTTTGAATCATTCGAATGAAGTCAAATGTAACAAACCATTAAATAGTTAGTCACAAATCGATCACGCGGGAAATGGGCAATTCGAGGAAGCAGAGAAGTTATGCTGAGACGAACTAGGCGATCTCGGTGCTCCAGGTATCTTATAATAATTTTCGCAACCTCCCTGTATCTTGACATCATGAACTCTCCTGTAATGGGCTTTCTCCTTTCTATTTCTTGCGGGCTATTGATTTCGGGTTGAGACTTTGCTTGCTTACTTTCACACTTCCTTCACATTTTGATGAAGAAATCTGCATGCATCAGGAATATACCAAATACAGATAATAGTGGCTCCAATTCCCACATTATGTGACTTAAGCATATTATTCAACTTGGGCCTGTAATCAGGCATTATTGCTTATGAAGAAGACAACTCAAATAATAAGCAAATAAATCCTTGAGACTATAGTAGCCATGGAACATACTAGCATAAGTGCATACATGACAATACAGCAAAGAAAAAATTTTCCTCCTATAGCTAGCAGAGGTACCTCCTCACCCATAATCAACCAGTTATGTAGCCATTTCTCGCCTCAGTACCTACCCTTCAGTGTTATCAAAGGCGAAGCGCAAAAAAGCTCTAAGGTGTATTGGGGCCTTAAGCGCAAATAAAGTATGGGCTTTGATGGTGAAAGGTGAAACTAGTTCAGGAAAAACAAATTCACAGCCTATCATAGAACTGAAACCAACAACACCAACTCACGCATTCTTCTGAAGGTATGACACCCATCAAATTTGTTTAAAAGAACAAGAGAGAAATCCATGGCAAAGAAACAAGATAATATCTTATAGAAATTGACCACGTAGTATAGCTAAACAGAGTATCACGTACATATACATAGTCAACTAATGGTAACTGAAAAGAGAAATACCAGCAACAGCCAAAACCCAATACTTTCTGCAGAGGATTGTGAGAAGGATTGAAGAACCCAATACTTTCTTCATTAAGGACTGTGAAAAACAAGGTACCTCGACAGATCGTAGTCAAGCTACAGACCACAAATACATTCTAGATACAACACCTAATAAGAACAAGCAGGTCGTACACACTTTTTTGGTATAAGTCTTGTACATGGAAGTTCTTTCCCTCATTTATAAAATAATTTTCTTTATCCAAAAAATGGGAAACAAGAAGGTAGTAGATGGTTGCACCTAAAACACACATGTAACTCGCCTCGGACTTGAGGTAGACTGAATCTTAGGTCCTACGTGATATAACCAAAGATTTTAAGTCTTCAGTTTATCATACAGCCATGACAACAATTTAAAACAGGCAAAAGGAACTCTCAAATATTTTCCTACAATGAAAAATAATATGATATAGTTTGATAGCAAACCTTAGCAGCTCTCCCACCGCGAGAAGGGAGCAATTTATACTATGAACAGGCGCAGTTCGGGTCAATCCATCTTGGGTAGCTTCAAACATCTTATAATACCTGCCAGCACCACCAATTTTAGAGCAGATGAAATTTGCCGCAACATTCATAATGACATTTATACTGAAAAACAATAAGGCGGGAGAGAGAAGTAGACATACCACTGGACACGCCATCGTTTCTCGCACTTTTCAATAACGCAAAGGCGGGCATGCAATGCCTCAACAGTCTTCTCTCGAAGAGCCAATGTTGGATCCTTAAGAGCAGCCCAAATAACCTCCACAAAGTCCGGCACATGAACATTGAAAACAGTTGAAGCATTTTCCGCCATTCCCAAAATTTAAGACAAAGATTGAAACATGAACAGCATCAGCAAGTACTTAGTAACTGGAATTAACAACTGCTATGTGGTGGGTGAAATGGAGAAAGAGAAATCATAGATTTGTTTGGGGGAAAAGAGAATTTTAATTACTCTGTAACACAGATATATGTGCTAAGTTGTTTTATCAATGTAGCGAGGCATATAACACTGGCTTCATCTGAGCAGGCAATTACAACACGTTGAAGAGATTGACATTAATAACTATAGACCACATGAATTAAATACCTCGTCATTTAAAGTGGCAAATATAGTTGTCAAACTATCAGCCTGAGCCAGAAACTCATCGAATCCTACATCAGCATACAGAGAAGAAAAAATTGAATGACGAACAATAACATTAGCATCGGCAATAGCGGTGATGAGAAGTTTTTGCACAATCTGTAAAAATTAACTCAGTTAATAAAGACTCCTAAATAACCATGCAGAAGACCGGAAATAAAAACCTTAATTATGCATGATGTCAATGAGTACTTATCCACCAAGTTGAAAAGACACATAACATGAGAAACTGCTCAAGGTTAATAGACAGTCTTCTAGAGATTTATTTCTGCAACAAGATTTTGAATCGCTAAGAACTAAGATTACCAAGTGAAATGACCCCAATGGCCAACTAATTATATGATCCGGCCAAACATGAGACTACAAACAAGTACAGAGATACTAAAAGTTTTAGTCACACTACAAAAAATATTATCATGAAGAGAATGAGATAAAATGGTAGTATCCAGAAACTTGAGATAATTTATCACAGTAAACCATACCCATCTGCCATAGAGACCAAATGACTTGAGACACCACCAGAAAAGCACATCATAAAGCTATACAATTTCTCTTTTTCATGAAATGCCAACGCTTGAAGACCCTTCCTAAAACGACGCTCGGTAAGAAAGCACAAAAAAACAAAGAGAACCAAAAGATAAACCTGTGAATCTACCGTTGTCTAAAACCATCATTATAATCCTATATTGACAAAGTCTAGAGTGTAAAGTAAATTGAAATCATATGTTACCAGTTTTTTTAAGAACTTATAAAAATGACATTGAAATATGATTTATAGAGTAATGGCTCAAAGAAGAGATAACAGTAATCAAATGTTGCACAACATATTATACAAACACTAATGACCATTGGAAAGAAATTAGGACAGTTCTTGGGATGAAGCAATTAGCATGTGCCAAACATTGGACTTAGCCGACCAATGAAAAGAAAGTAGGATAATGTTTTGGGATGGACGGAGTAAGTAACATATGCTAAACTTGGAATCGGTCCAACCACTAAAAGCTAACTAATCCTTGTAGCAGGCATCCAAAACTCAATCCACTAAAAGAGACGCCTGCCACCTCTTTCACAAAAGGGGGATAAACTGGCTGAGAGATTGATAGAAAAACAATATTATTGAAGCCACTCATAAAACTGAATTAAACATCCTTATACAAATATTAGGGCATAGATTCTTTTCATAGGCACGTATTTGAATGAGCAGATAATTAAGAAGTGACAAACCAGGGAACCATATAATAACAAGAGACATTGTTTAAAAGCAAACCTCGTCAACAAATCGACGTCGCTTTCCACTAGCACGATTGATTCTACTAGGACTAAACTGGGTAGAAGACATCGCCAAGAAAGAATTTTCTACTAGTTTGCAGCAACATAGCGCATCATCCTTTCGTGTAGCTCCATCCTCATCTTCTAAATATACAACAACAGACTCCCTTGCGAACTTAAGAAGAACATGACCCTATAATGCCACAAGTTTTCTATCAAAGTAAACTAATGAGAAGGGAAATAGAGTGCACAAAATATAGATGACAAACCTTGAAATTAAAACGAGCAAGAGTCAGAAAAGTAAGTTGAACTAGCGCAGGACCACTCAGTTCTGGTACTTGGGGGGTAACTGTTGCAATATGCGCTCGACTCATAGCACTTGATTGTCTTGAGAGTGCATGTTGAGATCGGGAGAAAATTGCAGAAATACATTCAAGCAGCAGATCTTGAATGGTCGGCAACAAAGAATGTATGCAGAGACACAGAAATACACATGTTATCCTTGAACAACACCAGACAAAAAAAACTCAGTTCAAGAAACTTCTGCTCAAATTCAGAAATAACCTTTCAATTATTTGCTCCAAGGCTTTCACTAGTGTCGGGGAGAGCCCAGCAAAAAATATAGCATCCAACCAAGAGTCCACGAACATGAGGCTCCATGGCTGGTCCCATTGCTATAAATATTACCAACACATGCCGGAGCCTCAAACGAGGGCCTGCCTCTAAAGGGAGCAATATGAGAGACACATACGTATGTCGGGGTTATTGCTTCAAGCATATACATGTCACAGAAAAATCTACAACAGCTGAAAGACTTTTTATATAAAACCCTGAAAAGATAAGTTTTCTATAAACACTTTCAGTTACTCAATTCCATCCGCAATGACATATATTGCATACCGCATCACGCAAGTGAGAGGTTATTGTATAGTTAATGAGTTCACCATCTAGAGCACCAGCCATCTCCCTAAGAGCGATGAACCCACGTTCTGCATGTATTTTAAGGACATGAAGAATATGATTCATGCATATCTGTAGAAGCAAAATCAACAAACTTGAGGTTACAGCAGTCAAGATACGAGATGTATATCTCAATCACCGAGATTTTCCAGTTAACCCAAAGCAGCTTGAATCATTCAAATGAAGTCAAATGTAACAAACCATTAAATAGTTAGTCACAAATCGATCACGCGGGAAATGGGCAATTCGAGGAACCAGAGAAGTTATGCTGAGACGAACTAGGCAATCTCGGTGCTCCAGGTATCTTATAACAATTTCCGCAACCTCCCTGTATCTTGACATCATGAAGTCTCCTGTATTCCTTCACATTTTGATGAAAGAAATTTGCATGCATCAGGATCATACCAAATACAGATAATAGTGGCTCCAATTCCCACATCATGTGACTTGAGCATATTATTCAACTTGCGCCTGTAATCAGACATTATTGCTTATGAAGAAGACAACTCAAATAATAAGCAAATAAATCCTTGAGACTATAGTAGCCATGGAACATACTAGCATAAGTGCATACATGACAATACAACAAAGAAAAATTTGTCCTCCTATAGCTAGCAGAGGTACCTCCTCACCCATAATCAACCAGTTATGCAGCCATTTCTCGCCTCAGTACCTACCCATCAGTGTTATCAACGGCAAAGCGCAAAAAAGCTCTAAGGTGTATTGGGGCCTTAACCGCAAATAAAGCATGGGCTTTGATAATGAAAGGTGAAACCAGTTCAGGAAAAACAAATTCACAGCCTATCATAGAACTGAAACCAACAACACCAACTCACGTATGCCTTTGAAGGTATGACACCCATCAAATTTGTTTAAAAGAACAAGTAGAGAAATCCATGGCAAAGAAACAAGATAATATCTTATAGAAATTGACCACGTAGTATAGCTAAACAGAGTATCACGTACATATACATAGTCAACTAATGGTAACTGAAAAGAGAAATACCAGCAACAGCCAAAACCCAATACTTTCTGCAGAGGATTGTGAGAAGGATTGAAGAACCCAATACTTTCTTCATTAAGGACCGTGAAAAATAAGGTACCTCGACAGATCGTAGTCAAGCTACATACCACAAATACATTCTAGATACAACACCTAATAAGAACAAGCAGGTCGTACACATATTTTTGTATAAGTCTTGTCCGTGTAAGTTCTTTCCCTCATTTATAAAATAATTTTCTTTATCCAAAAAAAAAGGGAACAAGAACGTAGTAGATGGTTGCACCTAAAACACACATGTAACTCGCCTCGGACTTGAGGTAGACTGACTGTTAGGTCCTACATGATATAACCAAAGATTTTAAGTCTTCAGGTTATAATACAGCCATGACAACAATTTAAAACAGCAAAAGGAACTCTCAATTATTTTCCTACAATGAAAAATAATATGATATAGTTTGATAGCAAACCTTAGCAGCTCTCCCACCGCGAGAAGGGAGCCATGTATACTATGAACATGCGCGGTTCTGGTCAATCCATCTTGGGTAGCTTCAAACATCTTATAATACCTGCCAGCACCACCAATTTTAGAGAAGATGAAATTTGCCGCAACATTCATAAGATATTGATAAAAATGACATTTATACTGAAAAACAATAAGGCGGGAGAGAGAAGTAGATATACCACTGGACACGCCATCGTTTCTCGCACTTTTCAATAACGCAAAGGCGGGCACGCAATGCCTCAACAACCTTCTCTCGAAGAGCCAATGTTGGATCCTTAAGAGCAGCCCAAATAACCTCCACAAAGTCCGGCACATGAACATTGAAAACAGTTGAAGCATTTTCCGCCATTCCCAAAATTTAAGACAAAGATTGAAACAGGAACAGCATCAGCAAGTACTTAGTAACTGGAATTAACAGCTGCTATGTGGTGGGTGAAATGGAGAAAGAGAAATCATAGATTTGTTTGGGGGAAAAGAGAATTTTAATTAGTCTGTAACACAGATATATGTGCTAAGTTGTTTAATCAATGTAGCGAGGCATATAACACTGGCTTCATCTGAGCAGGCAATTACAACACGTTGAAGAGATTGACATTAATAACTACAGGACCACATGAATTAAATACCTCGTCATTTAAAGTGGCAAATATAGTTGTCAAACTATCAGCCTGAGCCAGAAACTCATCGAATCCTACATCAGCATACACAGAAGAAAAAATTGAATGTCGAACAGTAAATTCAGCATCGGCAACCGGCAGTGATGAGAAGTTTTTGCACAATCTGTAAAAATTAACTCAGTTAAAAAAGACTCCTAAATCACCATGCATAAGACTGGAAATAAAAACCTTAATTATGCATGATGTCAAGAAGTACTTATCCACCAAGTGGAAAAGACACTTAACATGACAAACTGCTCAAGGTTTATAGACAGTCTTCTGGTGATTTATTTCCGCAACAAGATTTTGAATCGCTAAGAACTAAGATTACCAAGTGAAATGACACCAATGGCCAGCTAATTATATGATCCGGCCAAACATGAGACTACAAACAAGTACAGAGATACTAAAAAGTTTTAGTCACACAACAAAAAATATTATCATGAAGAGAATGAGATAAAATGGTAGAATCCATGAACTTGAGATAATTTATCACAGTAAACCATACCCATCTGCCATAGAGACCAAATGACTTGAGACACCACCAGAAAAGCACATCATAAAGCTATACAATTTCTCTTTTTCATGAAATGCCAAAACTTGCAGACCCTTCCTAAAATCAATCGACGCTCGGTAAGAAAGCACAAAAAAACAAAGAGAACCAAATGATAAACCTGTGAATCTACCGTTGTCTAAAACCATCATTATAATCCTATATTGACAAAGTCTAGAGTGTAAAGTAAATTGAAATCATATGTTACCAGTTTTTTGGAAGAACTTATAAAAATGACATTGAAATATGATTTATAGAGTAATGGCTCAAAGAAGAGATAATAGTAATCAAATGTTGCACAACACACTATACAAACACTAATGACCATTGGAAAGAAATTAGGACGGTTCTTGGGATGAAGCAATTAGCATGTGCCAAACATTGGACTTAGCCGACCAATGAAAAGAAAGTAGGACAATTTTTGGGATGGACGGAGTAAGTAACATATGCTAAACTTGGAATCATTCTAACCACTAAAAGCTAGTTAATCTTTGTAGCAGGCATCCAAAACTCAATCCACTAAAAGACACGCCTGCCACCTCTTTCACAAAAGGGGGATAAACTGGCTGAGAGATTGATAGAAAAACTATATTATTGAAGCCACTCATAAAACTGAATTAAACATCCTTATACAGATATTAGGGCATAGATTCTTTTCATAGGCACGTATTTGAATGCGCGGATAATTAAGAAGTGACGAACCAGGGAACCATATAATACCAAGAGACATTGTTTAAAAACAAACCTCTTCAACAAGTCGACGTCGCTTTCCACTGGCACGATTGATTCTACTAGGACTAAACTGGGTAGAAGACATCGCCAAGAAAGAATTTTCTACTAGTTTGCAGCAACATAGCGTAGCATCCTTTCGTGTAGCTCCATCCTCATCTTCTAAATATACAACAACAGACTCCCTTGCGAACTTAAGAAGAACATGACCCTATAATGCCACAAGTTTTCTATCAAAGTAAACTAATGAGAAGGGAAATAAAGTGCACAAAATATAGATGACAATCCTTGAAATTAAAACGAGCAAGAGTCTGAAAAGTAAGTTGAACTAGCGCAGGACCACTCAGTTCTGGTACTTGGGGGGTAACTGTTGCAATATGCCCTCGACTCATAGCACTTGATTGTCTTGAGAGTGCATGTTGAGATCCGGAGAGAATTGCGGAAATACATTCAAGCAGCAAATCTTGAATGGTCGGCAACAAAGATGGAATGCTGAGACACAGAAATAAACATGTTATCCTTGAACAACACCAGACAAAAAGAACCCAGTTCATGAAACTTCTGCTCAAATTCAGAAATAACCTTTCAGTTATTTGCTCCAAGGCTTTCACTAGTGTCAGGGAGAGCCCAGCAGAAAACATAGCATCCAAGAGACCACGAACATAAGGCTTCATGGCTGGTCCCATTGCTTTAGCAATATTACCAACACATGTCGGAGCCTCAAACGAGGGCCTGCCTCTACGGGGAGCAATCTGAGAGACACATACGCAAGTCAAGGTTATTGCTTCAAGCATATACATGTCACAGAAAAACCTACAAAACCCGAAAGACTTTTTATATAAAACCCTGAAAAGATAAGTTTTCTATAAACACTTTCAGTTACTCAAGTCCATCTGCAATGACATATATTGCATACCGCATCACGCAAGTGAGAGGTTATTATATAGTTAATGAGTTCACCATCTAGAGCACCAGCCATCTCCCTAAGAGCGATGAACCCACTGGCACGTTCTGCATGTATTTTAAGGACATGAAGAATATGATTCATGCATATCTGTAGAAGCAAAATCAACAAACTTGAGGTTACAGCAGTCAAGATACGAGATGTAAATCTCAATCACCGAGATTTTCCAGTTAACCCAAAGCAGCTTGAATCATTCAAATGAAGTCAAATGTAACAAACCATTAAATAGTTAGTCACAAATCGATCACGCAGGAAATGGGCAATTCGAGGAAGCAGAGAAGTTATGCTGAGACGGACTAGGCGATCTCGGTGCTCCAGGTATCTTATAACAATTTCCGCAACCTCCCTGTATCTTGACATCATGAACTCTCCGGTATTCCTGCACATTTTGATGAAGAAATCTACATGCATTAGGTAACAAATACAGATAATAGTGGCTCCAATTCCCACATCATGTGACTTGAGCATATTATTCAACTTGCGCCTGTAATCAGACATTATTGCTTATGAAGAAGACAACTCAAATAATAAGCAAATAAATCCTTGAGACTATAGTAGCCATGGAACATACTAGCATAAGTGCTTACATGACAATACAGCAAAGAAAACTTTGTCCTCATATAGCTAGCAGAGGTACCTCCTCACCCATAATCAACCAGTTATGCAGCCATTTCTCGCCTCAGTACCTACCCTTCAGTGTTATCAAAGGCGAAGCGCATAAAAGCTCTAAGGTCTATTGGGGCCTTAACCACAAATAAAACATGGGCTCTGATAATGAAAGGTGAAACTAGTTCAGGAAAAACAAATTCACAGCCTATCATAGAACTGAAACTAACAACACCAACTCACGCATGCCTTTGAAGGTATGACACCCATCAAATTTGTTTAAAAGAACAAGTAGAGAAATACATGGCAAAGAAACAAGATAATATCTTATAGAAATTGACCACGTAGTATAGCTAAACAGAGTATCATGTACATATACATAGTCAACTAATGGTAACTGAAAAGAGAAATACCAGCAACAGCCAAAACCCAATACTTTCTGCAGAGGATTGTGAGAAGGATTGAAGAACCCAACACTTTCTTCATTAAGGACCGTGAAAAATAAGGTACCTCGACAGATCGTAGTCAAGCTACAGACCACAAATACATTCTAGATACAACACCTAATAAGAACAAGCAGGTCGTACACATTTTTTTTGTATAAGTCTTGTACGTGTAAGTTCTTTCCCTCATTTATAAAATAATTTTCTTTATCCAAAAAAAAAGGGAACAAGAACGTAGTAGATGGTTGCAACTAAAACACACATGTAACTCGCCTCGGACTTGAGGTAGACTGACTCTTAGGTCCTATATGATATAACCAATGATTTTAAGTCTTCAGGTTATCATACAGCCATGACAACAATTTAAAACAGCAAAAGGAACTCTCAATTATTTTCCTACAATGAAAAATAATATGATATAGTTTGATAGCAAACCTTGGCAGCTCTCCCACCGCGAGAAGGGAGCCATGTATAATATGAACATGTGCAGTTCAGGTCAATCCATCTTGGGTAGCTTCAAACATCTTATAATACCTGCCAGCACCACCAATTTTAGAGCAGATGAAATTTGCCGCAACATTCATAAGATATTGATAAAAATGACATTTATACTGAAAAACAATAAGGCGGGAGAGAGAAGTAGACATACCACTGGACACGCCATCATTGTCTTGCGCTTTTCAATATTGCAAAAGCGGGCACGCAATGCCTCAACGACCTTCTCTCGAACAACCAATGTTGGATCCTTAAGAGCAACCCAAATAACCTCCACAAAGTCCGGCACATGAACATTGAAAACAGTTGAAGCATTTTCCGCCATTCCCAAAATTTAAGACAAAGATTGAAACAGGAACAGCATCAGCAAGTACTTAGTAACTGGAATTAACAACTGCTATGTGGTGGGTGAAATGGAGAAAGAGAAATCATAGATTTGTTTGGGGGAAAAGAGAATTTTAATTAGTCTGTAACACAGATATATGTGCTAAGTTGTTTTATCAATGTAGCGAGGCATATAACACTGGCTTCATCTGAGCATGCAATTACAACACGTTGAAGAGATTGACATTAATAACTACGGACCACATGAATTAAATACCTCGTCATTTAAAGTGGCAAATATAGTTGTCAAACTACAGCATGAGCCAGAAACTCATCGAATCCTACATCAGCATACACAGAAGAAAAAATTGAATGTCGAACAATAACATCAGCATCGGCAACCGGCAGTGATGAGAAGTTTTTGCACAATCTGTAAAAATTAACTCAGTTAAAAAACACTCCTAAATCACTATGCAGAAAACCGAAAATAAAAACCTTAATTATGCATGATGTCAAGGAGTACTTATCCACCAAGTGGAAAAGACACTTAACATGAGAAACTGCTCAAGGTTTATAGACAGTCTTCTGGAGATTTATTTTTGCAACAAGATTTCTAATCGCTAAGAACTAAGATTACCAAGTGAAATGACCCCAATGGCCAGCTAATTATATGATCCGGCCAAACATGAGACTACAAACAAGTACAGAGATACTAAAAAGTTTTAGTCACACTATAAAAAATATTATCATGAAGAGAATGAGATAAAATGGTAGAATCCATGAACTTGAGATAATTTATCACAGTAAACCATACCCATCTGCCATAGAGACCAAATGACTTGAGACACCACCAGAAAAGCACATCATAAAGCTATACAATTTCTATTTTTCATGAAATGCCAACACTTGAAGACCCTTCCTAAAATCAATCGACGCTCGGTAAGAAAGCACAAAAAAACAAAGAGAACCAAAAGATAAACCTGTGAATCTACCGTTGTCTAAAACCATCATTATAATCCTATATTGACAAAGTCTAGAGTGTAAAGTAAATTGAAATCATATGTTACCAGTTTTTTTGGAAGAACTTATAAAAATGACATTGAAATATGATTTATAGAGTAATGGCTCAAAGAAGAGATAACAGTAATCAAATGTTGCACAACACACTATACAAACACTAATGACCATTGGAAAGAAATTATGACAGTTCTTGGGATGAAGCAATTAGCATGTGCCAAACATTGGACTTAGCTTGACCAATGAAAAGAAAGTAGGATAATTTTTTGGGATGGACGGAGCACTTCATTGTCTTGAGAGTGCATGAAGAGATCTGGAGAGAATTGCAGAAATACATTCAAGCAGCAGATCTTGAATGGTCGGCAACAAAGATGGAATGTTGAGACACAGAAATACACATGTTATCCTTGAACAACACCAGACAAAAAGAACCCAGTTCATGAAACTTCTGCTCAAATTCAGAAATAACCTTTCAGTTATTTGCTCCAAGGCTTTCACTAGTGTCAGGGAGAGCCCAGCAGAAAACATAGCATCCAAGAGACGACGAACATGAGGCTCCATGGCTGGTCCCATTGCTTTAGCAATATTACCAACACATGCCGGAGCCTCAAACGAGGGCCTGCCTCTACGGGGAGCAATCTGAGAGACACAGACGCATGTCAGGGTTATTGCTTCAAGCATATACATGTCATAGAAAAACCTACAAAACCTGGAAGACATTTTATATAAAACCCTGAAAAGATAAGTTTTCTATAAACATTTTCAGTTACTCAAGTCCATCTGCAATGACATATATGGCATACCGCATAACGCAAGTGAGAGGTTATTGTAGGCAAATAGTTAATGAGTTCACCATCTAGAGCACCAGCCATCTCCCAAAGAGCGATGATCCCTTCTGCATGTATTTTAAGGACATGAAGAATATGATTCATGCATATCTGTAGAAGCAAAATCAACAAACTTGAGGTTACAGCAGTCAAGATACAAGATGAAAATCTTAATCACCGAGATTTTCCAGTTAACCCAAAGCTGCATGAATCATTAAAATGAAGTCAAATGTCACAAACCATTAAATAGTTAGCCACAAATCGATCACGCAGGAAATGGGCAATTCGAGGAAGCAGAGAGAAGTTATGTTGAGACGAACTAGGCGATCTCGGTACTCCAAGTATCTTATAACAATTTTCGCAACCTCCCTGTATCTTGACATGATGAACTCTCCTGTATTGGGCTTTCTCCTTTCTATTTCTTGCGGGCTATTGATTTCGGGTTGAGACTTTGCTTGCTTACTTTCACACTTCCTTCACATTTTGATGAAGAAATCTGCATGCATCAGGAATATACCAAATACAGATAATAGTGGCTCCAATTCCCACATTATGTGACTTAAGCATATTATTCAACTTGGGCCTGTAATCAGGCATTATTGCTTATGAAGAAGACAACTCAAATAATAAGCAAATAAATCCTTGAGACTATAGTAGCCATGGAACATACTAGCATAAGTGCATACATGACAATACAACAAAGAAAAATTTGTCCTCCTATAGCTAGCAGAGGTACCTCCTCACCCATAATCAACCAGTTATGTAGCCATTTCTCGCCTCAGTACCTACCCTTCAGTGTTATCAAAGGCGAAGCGCAAAAAAGCTCTAAGGTGTATTGGGGCCTTAAGCGCAAATAAAGTATGGGCTTTGATGGTGAAAGGTGAAACTAGTTCAGGAAAAACAAATTCACAGCCTATCATAGAACTGAAACCAACAACACCAACTCACGCATGCTTCTGAAGGTATGACACCCATCAAATTTGTTTAAAAGAACAAGCAGAGAAATCCATTGCAAAGAAACAAGATAATATCTTATAGAAATTGACCACGTAGTATAGCTAAACAGAGTATCACGTACATATACATAGTCAACTAATGGTAACTGAAAAGAGAAATACCAGCAACAGCCAAAACCCAATACTTTCTGCAGAGGATTGTGAGAAGGATTGAAGAACCCAATACTTTCTTCATTAAGGACCGTGAAAAACAAGGTACCTCGACAAATCGTAGTCAAGCTACGGACCACAAATACATTCTAGATACAACACCTAATAAGAACAAGCAGGTCGTACACATTTTTTTGTATAAGTCTTGTACATGGAAGTTCTTTCCCTCATTTATAAAATAATTTTCTTTATCCAAAAAAAGGGAACAAGAAGGTAGTAGATGGTTGCACCTAAAACACACATGTAACTCGCTTCGGACTTGAGGTAGACTGACTCTTAGGTCCTACATGATATAACCAAAGATTTTAAGTCTTCAGTTTATCATACAGCCATGACAACAATTTAAAACAGCAAAAGGAACTCTCAAATATTTTCCTACAATGAAAAATAATATGATATAGTTTGATAGCAAACCTTAGTAGCTCTCCCACCGCGAGAAGGGAGCAATTTATACTATGAACAGGCGCAGTTCGGGTCAATCCATCTTGGGTAGCTTCAAACATCTTATAATACCTGCCAGCACCACCAATTTTAGAGCAGATGAAATTTGCCGCAACATTCATAATGACATTTATACTGAAAAACAATAAGGCGGGAGAGAGAAATAGACATACCACTGGACACGCCATCGTTTCTCGCACTTTTCAATAACGCAAAGGCGGGCACGCAATGCCTCAACAGTCTTCTCTCGAAGAGCCAATGTTGGATCCTTAAGAGCAGCCCAAATAACCTCCACAAAGTCCGGCACATGAACATTGAAAACAGTTGAAGCATTTTCCGCCATTCCCAAAATTTAAGACAAAGATTGAAACATGAACAGCATCAGCAAGTACTTAGTAACTGGAATTAACAGCTGCTATGTGGTGGGTGAAATGGAGAAAGAGAAATCATAGATTTGTTTGGGGGAAAAGAGAATTTTAATTAGTCTGTAACATAGATATATGTGCTAAGTTGTTTTATCCATGTACCGAGGCATATAACACTGGCTTCATCTGAGGAGGCAATTACAACACGTTGAAGAGATTGACATTAATAACTACAGACCACATGAATTAAATACCTCGTCATTTAAAGTGGCAAATATAGTTGTCAAACTATCAGCCTGAGCCAGAAACTCATCGAATCCTACATCAGCATACACAGAAGAAAAAATTGAATGTCGAACAGTAACATCAGCATCGGCAACCGGCAGTGATGAGAAGTTTTTGCACAATCTGTAAAAATTACGTCAGTTAAAAAAGACTCCTAAATCACCATGCAGAAGACCGGAAATAAAAACCTTAATTATGCGTGATGTCAAAGAGTACTTATCCACCAAATGGAAAAGACACTTAACATGAGAAACTGCTCAAGGTTTATAGACAGTCTTCTGGAGATTTATTTCTGCAACAAGATTTTGAATCGCTAAGGACTAAGATTACCAAGTGAAATGACCCCAATGGCCAACTAATTATATGATCCGGCCAAACATGAGACTACAAACAAGTACAGAGATACTAAAAGTTTTAGTCACACTACAAAAAATATTATCATGAAGAGAATGAGATAAAATGGTAGTATCCAGAAACTTGAGATAATTTATCACAGTAAACCATACCCATCTGCCATAGAGACCAAATGACTTGAGACACCACCAGAAAAGCACATCATAAAGCTATACAATTTCTCTTTTTCATGAAATGCCAACCCTTGAAGACACTTCCTAAAATCAATCGACGCTCGGTAAGAAAGCACAAAAAAACAAAGAGAACCAAAAGATAAACCTGTGAATCTACCGTTGTCTAAAACCATCATTATAATCCTATATTGACAAAGTCTAGAGTGTAAAGTAAATTGAAATCATATGTTACCAGTTTTTTTAAGAACTTATAAAAATGACATTGAAATATGATTTATAGAGTAATGGCTCAAAGAAGAGATAACAGTAATCAAATGTTGCACAACATATTATACAAACACTAATGACCATTGGAAAGAAATTAGGACAGTTCTTGGGATGAAGCAATTAGCATGTGCCAAACATTGGACTTAGCTGACCAATGAAAAGAAAGTAGGATAATTTTTTGGGATGGACAGAGTAAGTAACATATGCTAAACTTGGAATCGGTCCAACCACTAAAAGCTAACTAATCCTTATAGCAGACATCCAAAACTCAATCCACTAAAAGAGACGCCTGCCACCTCTTTCACAAAAGGGGGATAAACTGGCTGAGAGATTGATAGAAAAACTATATTATTGAAGCCACTCATAAAACTGAATTAAACATCCTTATACAGATATAAGGGCGTAGATTCTTTTCAAAGGCACGTATTTGAATGAGCAGATAATTAAGAAGTGACAAACCAGGGAACCATATAATAACAAGAGACATTGTTTAAAAGCAAACCTCGCCAACAAATCGACGTCGCTTTCCACTAGCACGATTGATTCTACTAGGACTAAACTGGGTAGAAGACATCGCCAAGAAAGAATTTTCTACTAGTTTGCAGCAACATAGCGCAGCATCCTTTCGTGTAGTTCCATCCTCATCTTCTAAATATACAACAACAAACTCCCTTGCGAACTTAAGAAGAACATGACCCTATAATGCCACAAGTTTTCTATCAAAGTAAACTAATGAGAAGGGAAATAGAGTGCACAAAATATAGATGACAAACCTTGAAATTAAAACGAGCAAGAGTCAGAAAAGTAAGTTGAACTAGCGCAGGACCACTCAGTTCTGGTACTTGGGGGGTAACTGTTGCAATATGCCCTCGACTCATAGCACTTGATTGTCTTGAGAGTGCATGTTGAGATCGGGAGAAAATTGCAGAAATACATTCAAGCAGCAGATCTTGAATGGTCGGCAACAAAGAATGTATGCAGAGACACAGAAATACACATGTTATCCTTGAACAACACCAGACAAAAAAAACTCAGTTCATGAAACTTCTGCTCAAATTCAGAAATAACCTTTCAGTTATTTGCTCCAAGGCTTTCACTAGTGTCAGGGAGAGCCCAGCAGAAAACATAGCATCCAAGAGACCACGAACATAAGGCTTCATGGCTGGTCCCATTGCTTTAGCAATACTACCATCACATGTCGGAGCCTCAAACGAGGGCCTGCCTCTACGGGGAGCAATCTGAGAGACACATACGCAAGTCAGGGTTATTGCTTCAAGCATATACATGTCACAGAAAAACCTACAAAACCCGAAAGACTTTTTATATAAAACCCTGAAAAGATAAGTTTTCTATAAACACTTTCAGTTACTCAATTCCATCCGCAATGACATATATTGCATACCGCATCACGCAAGTGAGAGGTTATTGTATAGTTAATGAGTTCACCATCTAGAGCACCAGCCATCTCCCTAAGAGCGATGAACCCACGTTCTGCATGTATTTTAAGGACATGAAGAATATGATTCATGCATATCTGTAGAAGCAAAATCAACAAACTTGAGGTTACAGCAGTCAAGATACGAGATGTAAATCTCAATCACCGAGATTTTCCAGTTAACCCAAAGCAGCTTGAATCATTCAAATGAAGTCAAATGTAACAAACCATTAAATAGTTAGTCACAAATCGATCACGCGGGAAATGGGCAATTCGAGGAACCAGAGAAGTTATGCTGAGACGAACTAGGCAATCTCGGTGCTCCAGGTATCTTATAACAATTTCCGCAACCTCCCTGTATCTTGACATCATGAAGTCTCCTGTATTCCTTCACATTTTGATGAAGAAATTTGCATGCATCAGGATCATACCAAATACAGATAATAGTGGCTCCAATTCCCACATCATGTGACTTGAGCATATTATTCAACTTGCGCCTGTAATCAGACATTATTGCTTATGAAGAAAACAACTCAAATAATAAGCAAATAAATCCTTGAGACTATAGTAGCCATGGAACACACTAGCATAAGTGCATACATGACAATACAGCAAAGAAAAACTTTTCCTCCTATAGCTAGCAGAGGTACCTCCTCACCCATAATCAACCAGTTATGTAGCCATTTCTCGCCTCAGTACCTACCCTTCAGTGTTATCAAAGGCGAAGCGCAAAAAAGCTCTAAGGTGTATTGGGGCCTTAAGCGCAAATAAAGTATGGGCTTTGATGGTGAAAGGTGAAACTAGTTCAGGAAAAACAAATTCACAGCCTATCATAGAACTGAAACCAACAACACCAACTCACGCATGCTTCTGAAGGTATGACACCCATCAAATTTGTTTAAAAGAACAAGCGGAGAAATCCATGGCAAAGAAACAAGATAATATCTTATAGAAATTGACCACGTAGTATAGCTCAACAGAGTATCATGTACATATACATAGTCAACTAATGGTAACTGAAAAGAGAAATACCAGCAACAGCCAAAACCCAATATTTTCTGCAGAGGATTGTGAGAAGGACTGGAAGAACCCAATACTTTCTTCATTAAGGACCGTGAAAAACAAGGTACCTCGACAAATCGTAGTCAAGCTACAGACCACAAATACATTCTAGATACAACACCTAATAAGAACAAGCAGGTCGTACACATTTTTTTGTATAAGTCTTGTACATGGAAGTTGTTTCCCTCATTTATAAAATAATTTTCTTTATCCAAAAAAAGGGGAACAAGAAGGTAGTAGATGGTTGCACCTAAAACACACATGTAACTCGCCTCGGACTCGAGGTAGACTGACTCTTAGGTCCTACATGATATAACCAAAGATTTTAAGTCTTCAGTTTATCATACAGCCATGACAACAATTTAAAACAGCAAAAGGAACTCTCAAATATTTTCCTACAATGAAAAATAATATGATATAGTTTGATAGCAAACCTTAGTAGCTCTCCCACCGCGAGAAGGGAGCAATTTATACTATGAACAGGCGCAGTTCGGGTCAATCCATCTTGGGTAGCTTCAAACATGTTATAATACCTGCCAGCACCACCAATTTTAGAGCAGATGAAATTTGCCGCAACATTCATAAGATATTGATAAAAATGACATTTTTATTGAAAAACAATAAGGCGGGAGAGAGAAGTAGACATACCACTGGACACGCCATCGTTTCTCGCACTTTTCAATAACGCAAAGGCGGGCACGCAATGCCTCAACAGCCTTCTCTCGAACAGCCAATGTTGGATCCTTAAGAGCATCCCAAATAGCCTCCACAAAGTCCGGCACATGAACATTGAAAACGGTTGAAGCATTTTCGGCCATTCCCAAAATTTAAGACAAAGATTGAAACAGGAACAGCATAAGCAAGTACTTAGTAACTGGAACTAACATCTGCTATGTGGTGGGTGAAATGGAGAAAGAGAAATCATAGATTTGTTTGTGGGAAAAGAGAATTTTAATTAGTGTGTAACATAGATATATGTGCTAAGTTGTTTTATCCATGTACCGAGGCATATAACACTGGCTTAATCTGAGCAGGCCATTACAACACGTTGAGGAGATTGACATTAATAACTACAGACCACATGAATTAAATACCTCGTTATTTAAAGTGGCAAATATAGTTGTCAAACTATAAGCCCGAGCCAGAAACTCATCGAATCCTACATCAGCATAAACAGAAGAAAAAATTGAATGTCGAATAGTAACATCAGCATCGGCAACGACAATGATGAGAAGTTTTTGCACAATCTGTAAAAATTACGTCAGTTAAAAAAGACTCCTAAATCACCATGCAGAAGACCGGAAATAAAAACCTTAATTATGCGTGATGTCAAAGAGTACTTATCCACCAAATGGAAAAGACACTTAACATGAGAAACTGCTCAAGGTTTATAGACAGTCTTCTGGAGATTTATTTCTGCAACAAGATTTTGAATCGCTAAGGACTAAGATTACCAAGTGAAATGACCCCAAAGGCCAGCTAATTATATGATCCGGCCAAACATGAGACTACAAACAAGTACAGAGATACTAAAAAGTTTTAGTCACACTACAAAAAACATTACATGAAGAGAATGAGATAAAATGGTAGAATCTAGGAACTTGAGACAATTTATCCGAGTAAACCATACCCATATGCCATAGAGACCAAATGACTTTAGACACCACCAGAAAAGCACATCATAAAGCTATACAATTTCTCTTTTTCATGAAATGCCAACGATTGAAGACCCTTCCTAAAACCAATCGACGCTCGGTAAGAAAGCACAAAAAAACAAAGAGAACCAAAAGATAAACCTATGAATCTACTGTTGGGATGGACGGAGTAAGTAACATATGCTAAACGTTGAATCAGTCCAACCACTAAAAGCTAGCTAATCTTTGTAGCAGGCATCCAAAACTCAATCCACTAAAAGACACGCCTGCCACCTCTTTCACAAAAGGGGGATAAACTGGCTGAGAGATTGATAGAAATACACTCATAAAACTGAATTAAACATCCTTATACAGATATTAGGGCATAGATTCTTTTCATAGGCACGTATTTGACTGCGCAGATAAATAAGAAGTGACGAACCAGGGAACCATATAATAACAAGAGACATTGTTTAAAAGCAAACCTCTTCAACAAGTCGACGTCGCTTTCCACTGGCACGATTGATTCTACTAGGACTAAACTGGGTAGAAGACATCGCCAAGAAAGAATCTTCTACTAGTTTGCAGCAACATAGCGCAGCATCCTTTCGTGTAGCTCCATCCTCATCTTCTAAATATACAACAACAGACTCCCTTGCGAACTTAAGAAGAACATGACCCTATAATGCCACAAGTTTTCTATCAAAGTAAACTAATGAGAAGGGAAATAAAGTGCACAAAATATAGATGACAAACCTTGAAATTAAAACGAGCAAGAGTCTGAAAAGCAAGTTGAACTAGCGCAGGACCACTCAGTTCTGGTACTTGGGGGGTAACTGTTGCAATATGCCCTCGACTCATATCACTTGATTGTCTTGAGAGTGCATGTTGAGATCTGGATAGAATTGCAGAAATACATTCAAGCAGCAGATCTGGAATGGTCGGCAACAAAGATTGAATGCTGAGACACAGAAGTACACATGTTATCCTTGAACAACACCAGACAAAAAGAACCCAGTTCATGAAACTTCTGCTCAAATTCAGAAATATCCTTTCAGTTATTCGCTCCAAGGCTTTCACTAGTGTTAGGGAGAGCCCAGCAGAAAACATAGCATCCAAGAGACCACGAACATATGGCTTCATGGCTGGTCCCATTGCTTTAGCAATATTATCAACACATGTCGGAGCCTCAAACGAGGGCCTGCCTCTACGGGGAGCAATCTGAGAGACACATACGCAAGTCAGGGTTATTGCTTCAAGCATATACATGTCACAGAAAAACCTACAAAACCTGAAAGACTTTTTATATAAAACCCTGAAAAGATAAGTTTTCAATAAACACTTTCAGTTACTCAATTCCATCTGCAATTACATATATTCCATACCGCATCACGCAAGTGAGAGGTTATTGTATAGTTAATGAGTTCACCATCTAGAGCATCAGCCATCTCCCTAAGAGCGATGAACCCACTGGCACGTTCTGCATGTATTTTAAGGACATGAAGAATATGATTCATGCATATCTGTAGAAGCAAAATCAACAAACTTGAGGTTACAGCAGTCAAGATACGAGATGTAAATCACAATCAACGACATTTTCCAGTTAACCCAAAGCAGCTTGAATCATTCAAATGAAGTCAAATGTAACAAACCATTAAATAGTTAGTCACTAATCGATCACGCGGGAAATGCGCAATTCGAGGAAGCAGAGAAGCTATGCTGAGACGAACTAGGCGATCTCGGTGCTCCAAGTATCTTATAACAATTTCCGCAACCTCCCTGTATCTTGACATCATGAACTCTCCTGTATTCCTAATCTGCATGCATCAGGATCATACCAAATACAGATAATAGTGGCTCCAATTCCCACATCATGTGACTTGAGCATATTATTCAACTTGCGCCTGTAATCAGGCATTATTGCTTATGAAGAAGACAACTCAAGTAATAAGCAAATAAATCCTTGAGACTATAGTAGCCATGGAACATACTAGCATAAGTGCATACATGACAATACAGCAAAGAAAAATTTGTCCTCATATAGCTAGCAGAGGTACCTCCTCACCTATAATCAACCAGTTATGCAGCCATTTCTCGCCTTAGTACCTACCCTTCAGTGTTCTCAAAGGCGAAGCGCAAAAAAGCTCTAAGGTCTATTGGGGCCTTAACCGCAAATAAAGCATGGGCTTTGATAATGAAAGGTGAAACTAGTTCAGGAAAAACAAATTCACAGCCTATCATAGAACTGAAACCAACAACACCAACTCACGCATGCCTTTTAAGGTATGACACCCATCAAATTTGTTTAAAAGAACAAGTAGAGAAATCCATGGCAAAGAAACAAGATAATATCTTATAGAAATTGACCACGTAGTATAGCTAAATAGAGTATCATGTACATATACATAGTCAACTAATGGTAACTGAAAAGAGAAATACCAGCAACAGCCAAAACCCAATACTTTCTGCAGAGGATTGTGAGAAGGATTGAAGAACCCAATACTTTCTTCATTAAGGACCGTGAAAAACAAGGTACCTCGACAAATCGTAGTCAAGCTACGGACCACAAATACATTATAGATACAACACCTAATAAGAACAAGCAGGTCGTACACATTTTTTTGTATAAGTCTTGTACGTGTAAGTTCTTTCCCTCATTTATAAAATAATTTTCTTTATCCAAAAAAAAAGGGAACAAGGACGTAGTAGATGGTTGCACCTAAAACACACAGGATTGTGAGAAGGATTGAAGAACCCAATACTTTCTTCATTAAGGACCGTGAAAAACAAGGTACCTCGACAAATCGTAGTCAAGCTACGGACCACAAATACATTCTAGATACAACACCTAATAAGAACAAGCAGGTCGTACACATTTTTTTGTATAAGTCTTGTACGTGTAAGTTCTTTCCCTCATTTATAAAATAATTTTCTTTATCCAAAAAAAAAGGGGAACAAGAAGGTAGTAGATGGTTGCACCTAAAACACACATGTAACTCGCCTCGGACTTGAGGTAGACTAACTCTTAGGTCCTACATGATATAACCAAAGATTTTAAGTCTTCTGGTTATCATACAGCCATGACAACAATTTAAAACAGCAAAAGGAACTCTCAATTATTTTTCTACAATGAAAAATAATATGATATAGTTTGATAGCAAACCTTAGCAACTCTCCCACCGCGAGAAGGGAGCCATGTATACTATGAACAGACTACATCTTGGGTAGTTTCAAACATCTTATAATACCTGCCAGCACCACCAATTTTAGAGCAGATGAAATTTGCCGCAACATTCATAAGATATTGATAAAAATGACATTTATACTGAAAAACAATAAGGCGGGAGAGAGAAGTAGACATACCACTGGACACGCCATCGTTTCTCGCACTTTTCAATAACGCAAAGGCGGGCACGCAATGCCTCAACAGCCTTCTCTCGAACAGCCAATGTTGGATCCTTAAGAGCAGCCCAAATAACCTCCACAAAGTCCGGCACATGAACATTGAAAACGGTTGAAGCATTTTCCGCCATTCCCAAAATTTAAGACAAAGATTGAATCAGAAACAGCATCAGCAAGTACTTAGTAACCGGAATTAACAGCTGCTATGTGGTGGGTGAAATGGAGAAAGAGAAATCATAGATTTGTTTGGGGGAAAAGAGAATTTCAATTAGTCTGTAACACAGATATATGTGCTAAGTTGTTTTATCAATGTAGCGAGGCATATAACACTAGCTTCATCTGAGCACGCAATTACAAGATGTTGAAGAGATTGACATTAATAACTACAGACCACATGAATTAAATACCTCGTCATTTAAAGTGGCAAACATAGCTGTCAAACTATCATTCTGAGCTAGAAACTCATCGAATCCTACATCAGCATACAGAGAAGAAAAAATTGAATGACGAACAATAACATTAGCATCGGCAATAGCGGTGATGAGAAGTTTTTGCACAATCTGTAAAAATTAACTCAGTTAATAAAGACTCCTAAATAACCATGCAGAAGACCGGAAATAAAAACCTTAATTATGCATGATGTCAAGGAGTACTTATCCACCAAGTGGAAAAGACACTTAACATGAGAAACTGCTCAAGGTTTATAGACAGTATTCTGGAGATTTATTTCTGCAACAAGATCTTGAATCGCTAAGAACTAAGATTACCAAGTGAAATGACCCCAATGGCCAACTAATTATATGATCCGGCCAAACATGAGACTACAAACAAGTACAGAGATACTAAAAGTTTTAGTCACACTACAAAAAATATTATCATGAAGAGAATGAGATAAAATGGTAGTATCCAGAAACTTGAGATAATTTATCACAGTAAACCATACCCATCTGCCATAGAGACCAAATGACTTGAGACACCACCAGAAAAGCACATCATAAAGCTATACAATTTCTCTTTTTCATGAAATGCCAACCCTTGAAGACCCTTCCTAAAATCAATCGACGCTCGGTAAGAAAGCACAAAAAAACAAAGAGAACCAAAAGATAAACCTGTGAATCTACCGTTGTCTAAAACCATCATTATAATCCTATATTGACAAAGTCTAGAGTGTAAAGTAAATTGAAATCATATGTTACCAGTTTTTTTAAGAACTTATAAAAATGACATTGAAATATGATTTATAGAGTAATGGCTCAAAGAAGAGATAACAGTAATCAAATGTTGCACAACATATTATACAAACACTAATGACCATTGGAAAGAAATTAGGACAGTTCTTGGGATGAAGCAATTAGCATGTGCCAAACATTGGACTTAGCTGACCAATGAAAAGAAAGTAGGATAATTTTTTGGGATGGACGGAGTAAGTAACATATGCTAAACTTGGAATCGGTCCAACCACTAAAAGCTAACTAATCCTTATAGCAGACATCCAAAACTCAATCCACTAAAAGAGACGCCTGCCACCTCTTTCACAAAAGGGGGATAAACTGGCTGAGAGATTGATAGAAAAACTATATTATTGAAGCCACTCATAAAACTGAATTAAACATCCTTATACAGATATAAGGGCGTAGATTCTTTTCAAAGGCACGTATTTGAATGAGCAGATAATTAAGAAGTGACAAACCAGGGAACCATATAATAACAAGAGACATTGTTTAAAAGCAAACCTCGCCAACAAATCGACGTCGCTTTCCACTAGCACGATTGATTCTACTAGGACTAAACTGGGTAGAAGACATCGCCAAGAAAGAATTTTCTACTAGTTTGCAGCAACATAGCGCAGCATCCTTTCGTGTAGTTCCATCCTCATCTTCTAAATATACAACAACAAACTCCCTTGCGAACTTAAGAAGAACATGACCCTATAATGCCACAAGTTTTCTATCAAAGTAAACTAATGAGAAGGGAAATAGAGTGCACAAAATATAGATGACAAACCTTGAAATTAAAACGAGCAAGAGTCTGAAAAGCAAGTTGAACTAGCGCAGGACCACTCAGTTCTGGTACTTGGGGGGTAACTGTTGCAATATGCCCTCGACTCATAGCACTTGATTGTCTTGAGAGTGCATGTTGAGATCGGGAGAAAATTGCAGAAATACATTCAAGCAGCAGATCTTGAATGGTCGGCAACAAAGAATGTATGCAGAGACACAGAAATACACATGTTATCCTTGAACAACACGAGACAAAAAAAACTCAGTTCATGAAACTTCTGCTCAAATTCAGAAATAACCTTTCAATTATTTGCTCCAAGGCTTTCACTAGTGTCGGGGAGAGCCCAGCAAAAAATATAGCATCCAACCAAGAGTCCACGAACATGAGGCTCCATGGCTGGTCCCATTGCTATGCAATATTACCAACACATGCCGGAGCCTCAAACGAGGGCCTGCCTCTAAAGGGAGCAATATGAGAGACACATACGTATGTCGGGGTTATTGCTTCAAGCATATACATGTCACAGAAAAACCTACAAAACCTGAAAGACTTTTTATATAAAACCCTGAAAAGATAAGTTTTCTATAAACACTTTCAGTTACTCAATTCCATCCGCAATGACATATATTGCATACCGCATCACGCAAGTGAGAGGTTATTGTATAGTTAATGAGTTCACCATCTAAAGCACCAGCCATCTCCCTAAGAGCGATGAACCCACGTTCTGCATGTATTTTAAGGACATGAAGAATATGATTCATGCATATCTGTAGAAGCAAAATCAACAAACTTGAGGTTACAGCAGTCAAGATACGAGATGTAAATCTCAATCACCGAGATTTTCCAGTTAACCCAAAGCTGCTTGAATCATTCAAATGAAGTCAAATGTAACAAACCATTAAATAGTTAGTCACAAATCGATCACGCGGGAAATGGGCAATTCGAGGAACCAGAGAAGTTATGCTGAGACGAACTAGGCAATCTCGGTGCTCCAGGTATCTTATAACAATTTCCGCAACCTCCCTGTATCTTGACATCATGAAGTCTCTTGTATTCCTTCACATTTTGATGAAGAAATTTGCATGCATCAGGATCATACCAAATACAGATAATAGTGGCTCCAATTCCCACATCATGTGACTTGAGCATATTATTCAACTTGCGCCTGTAATCAGACATTATTGCTTATGAAGAAAACAACTCAAATAATAAGCAAATAAATCCTTGAGACTATAGTAGCCATGGAACACACTAGCATAAGTGCATACATGACAATACAGCAAAGAAAAACTTTTCCTCCTATAGCTAGCAGAGGTACCTCCTCACCCATAATCAACCAGTTATGTAGCCATTTCTCGCCTCAGTACCTACCCTTCAGTGTTATCAAAGGCGAAGCGCAAAAAAGCTCTAAGGTGTATTGGGGCCTTAAGCGCAAATAAAGTATGGGCTTTGATGGTGAAAGGTGAAACTAGTTCAGGAAAAACAAATTCACAGCCTATCATAGAACTGAAACCAACAACACCAACTCACGCATGCTTCTGAAGGTATGACACCCATCAAATTTGTTTAAAAGAACAAGCGGAGAAATCCATGGCAAAGAAACAAGATAATATCTTATAGAAATTGACCACGTAGTATAGCTCAACAGAGTATCATGTACATATACATAGTCAACTAATGGTAACTGAAAAGAGAAATACCAGCAACAGCCAAAACCCAATATTTTCTGCAGAGGATTGTGAGAAGGACAGAAGAACCCAATACTTTCTTTATTAAGGACTATGAAAAACAAGGTACCTCGACAGATCGTAGTCAAGCTACAGACCACAAATACATTCTAGATACAACACCTAATAAGAACAAGCAGGTCGTACACACTTTTTTGGTATAAGTCTTGTACATGGAAGTTGTTACCCTCATTTATAAAATAATTTTCTTTATCCAAAAAAAGGGGAACAAGAAGGTAGTAGATGGTTGCACCTAAAACACACATGTAACTCGCCTCGGACTCGAGGTAGACTGACTCTTAGGTCCTACATGATATAACCAAAGATTTTAAGTCTTCAGTTTATCATACAGCCATGACAACAATTTAAAACAGCAAAAGGAACTCTCAAATATTTTCCTACAATGAAAAATAATATGATATAGTTTGATAGCAAACCTTAGTAGCTCTCCCACCGCGAGAAGGGAGCAATTTATACTATGAACAGGCGCAGTTCGGGTCAATCCATCTTGGGTAGCTTCAAACATGTTATAATACCTGCCAGCACCACCAATTTTAGAGCAGATGAAATTTGCCGCAACATTCATAATGACATTTATACTGAAAAACAATAAGGCGGGAGAGAGAAGTAGACATACCACTGGACACGCCATCGTTTCTCGCACTTTTCAATAACGCAAAGGCGGGCACGCAATGCCTCAACAGCCTTCTCTCGAACAGCCAATGTTGGATCCTTAAGAGCATCCCAAATAGCCTCCACAAAGTCCGGCACATGAACATTGAAAACGGTTGAAGCATTTTCGGCCATTCCCAAAATTTAAGACAAAGATTGAAACAGGAACAGCATAAGCAAGTACTTAGTAACTGGAACTAACATCTGCTATGTGGTGGGTGAAATGGAGAAAGAGAAATCATAGATTTGTTTGTGGGAAAAGAGAATTTTAATTAGTGTGTAACATAGATATATATGCTAAGTTGTTTTATCCATGTACCGAGGCATATAACACTGGCTTAATCTGAGCAGGCCATTACAACACGTTGAGGAGATTGACATTAATAACTACAGACCACATGAATTAAATACCTCGTTATTTAAAGTGGCAAATATAGTTGTCAAACTATAAGCCCGAGCCAGAAACTCATCGAATCCTACATCAGCATAAACAGAAGAAAAAATTGAATGTCGAATAGTAACATCAGCATCGGCAACGGCAGTGATGAGAAGTTTTTGCACAATCTGTAAAAATTACGTCAGTTAAAAAAGACTCCTAAATCACCATGCAGAAGACCGGAAATAAAAACCTTAATTATGCGTGATGTCAAAGAGTACTTATCCACCAAATGGAAAAGACACTTAACATGAGAAACTGCTCAAGGTTTATAGACAGTCTTCTGGAGATTTATTTCTGCAACAAGATTTTGAATCGCTAAGGACTAAGATTACCAAGTGAAATGACCCCAAAGGCCAGCTAATTATATGATCCGGCCAAACATGAGACTACAAACAAGTACAGAGATACTAAAAAGTTTTAGTCACACTACAAAAAACATTACATGAAGAGAATGAGATAAAATGGTAGAATCTAGGAACTTGAGACAATTTATCCGAGTAAACCATACCCATATGCCATAGAGACCAAATGACTTTAGACACCACCAGAAAAGCACATCATAAAGCTATACAATTTCTCTTTTTCATGAAATGCCAACGATTGAAGACCCTTCCTAAAACCAATCGACGCTCGGTAAGAAAGCACAAAAAAACAAAGAGAACCAAAAGATAAACCTATGAATCTACTGTTGGGATGGACGGAGTAAGTAACATATGCTAAACGTTGAATCAAGTGACCATTGGTACTTTAAGTATGCTAGCATCACCTGAGGGGGACCATGATACCGCACAGTTGCAGGAGTTGATTCCGGATCGAACTGCAGACAAAAAAGAATCATAGAAAGTCAAAGCATCCTTAAACAGATATTAGGGCATAGATTCTTTTCATAGGCACGTATTTGATTGCGCAGATAATTAAGAAGTGACGAACCAGGGAACCATATAATAACAAGAGACATTGTTTAAAAGCAAACCTCTTCAACAAGTCGACGTCGCTTTCCACTGGCACGATTGATTCTACTAGGACTAAACTGGGTAGAAGACATCGCCAAGAAAGAATCTTCTACTAGTTTGCAGCAACATAGCGCAGCATCCTTTCGTGTAGCTCCATCCTCATCTTCTAAATATACAACAACAGACTCCCTTGCGAACTTAAGAAGAACATGACCCTATAATGCCACAAGTTTTCTATCAAAGTAAACTAATGAGAAGGGAAATAAAGTGCACAAAATATAGATGACAAACCTTGAAATTAAAACGAGCAAGAGTCTGAAAAGCAAGTTGAACTAGCGCAGGACCACTCAGTTCTGGTACTTGGGGGGTAACTGTTGCAATATGCCCTCGACTCATAGCACTTGATTGTCTTGAGAGTGCATGTTGAGATCCGGAGAGAATTGCGGAAATACATTCAAGCAGCAAATCTTGAATGGTCGGCAACAAAGATGGAATGCTGAGACACAGAAATAAACATGTTATCCTTGAACAACACCAGACAAAAAGAACCCAGTTCATGAAACTTCTGCTCAAATTCAGAAATATCCTTTCAGTTATTCGCTCCAAGGCTTTCACTAGTGTTAGGGAGAGCCCAGCAGAAAACATAGCATCCAAGAGACCACGAACATATGGCTTCATGGCTGGTCCCATTGCTTTAGCAATATTATCAACACATGTCGGAGCCTCAAACGAGGGCCTGCCTCTACGGGGAGCAATCTGAGAGACACATACGCAAGTCAGGGTTA
This sequence comes from Nicotiana noctiflora, assembly GCA_032618575.1. NCBI lineage: Eukaryota > Viridiplantae > Streptophyta > Magnoliopsida > Solanales > Solanaceae > Nicotiana > Nicotiana noctiflora. Next base: position 338,079 of record JASVEL010013508.1, on the reverse strand, counting down.
TTGCTTCAAGCATATACATGTCACAGAAAAACCTACAAAACCTGAAAGACTTTTTATATAAAACCCTGAAAAGATAAGTTTTCAATAAACACTTTCAGTTACTCAATTCCATCTGCAATTACATATATTCCATACCGCATCACGCAAGTGAGAGGTTATTGTATAGTTAATGAGTTCACCATCTAGAGCATCAGCCATCTCCCTAAGAGCGATGAACCCACTGGCACGTTCTGCATGTATTTTAAGGACATGAAGAATATGATTCATGCATATCTGTAGAAGCAAAATCAACAAACTTGAGGTTACAGCAGTCAAGATACGAGATGTAAATCACAATCAACGACATTTTCCAGTTAACCCAAAGCAGCTTGAATCATTCAAATGAAGTCAAATGTAACAAACCATTAAATAGTTAGTCACTAATCGATCACGCGGGAAATGCGCAATTCGAGGAAGCAGAGAAGCTATGCTGAGACGAACTAGGCGATCTCGGTGCTCCAAGTATCTTATAACAATTTCCGCAACCTCCCTGTATCTTGACATCATGAACTCTCCTGTATTCCTAATCTGCATGCATCAGGATCATACCAAATACAGATAATAGTGGCTCCAATTCCCACATCATGTGACTTGAGCATATTATTCAACTTGCGCCTGTAATCAGGCATTATTGCTTATGAAGAAGACAACTCAAGTAATAAGCAAATAAATCCTTGAGACTATAGTAGCCATGGAACATACTAGCATAAGTGCATACATGACAATACAGCAAAGAAAAATTTGTCCTCATATAGCTAGCAGAGGTACCTCCTCACCCATAATCAACCAGTTATGCAGCCATTTCTCGCCTTAGTACCTACCCTTCAGTGTTCTCAAAGGCGAAGCGCAAAAAAGCTCTAAGGTCTATTGGGGCCTTAACCGCAAATAAAGCATGGGCTTTGATAATGAAAGGTGAAACTAGTTCAGGAAAAACAAATTCACAGCCTATCATAGAACTGAAACCAACAACACCAACTCACGCATGCCTTTTAAGGTATGACACCCATCAAATTTGTTTAAAAGAACAAGTAGAGAAATCCATGGCAAAGAAACAAGATAATATCTTATAGAAATTGACCACGTAGTATAGCTAAACAGAGTATCATGTACATATACATAGTCAACTAATGGTAACTGAAAAGAGAAATACCAGCAACAGCCAAAACCCAATACTTTCGGCAGAGGATTGTGAGAAGGATTGAAGAACCCAATACTTTCTTCATTAAGGACCGTGAAAAACAAGGTACCTCGACAAATCGTAGTCAAGCTACGGACCACAAATACATTCTAGATACAACACCTAATAAGAACAAGCAGGTCGTACACATTTTTTTGTATAAGTCTTGTACGTGTAAGTTCTTTCCCTCATTTATAAAATAATTTTCTTTATCCAAAAAAAAAGGGAACAAGGACGTAGTAGATGGTTGCACCTAAAACACACATGTAACTCGCCTCGGACTTGAGGTAGACTAACTCTTAGGTCCTACATGATATAACCAAAGGTACCTCGACAGATCGTAGTCAAGCTACAGACCACAAATACATTCTAGATACAACACCTAATAAGAACAAGCAGGTCGTAGACATTTTTTTGTATAAGTCTTGTACGTGTAAGTTCTTTCCCTCATTTATAAAATAATTTTCTTTATCCAAAAAAAAAGGGGAACAAGAAGGTAGTAGATGGTTGCACCTAAAACACACATGTAACTCGCCTCGGACTTGAGGTAGACTAACTCTTAGGTCCTACATGATATAACCAAAGATTTTAAGTCTTCTGGTTATCATACAGCCATGACAACAATTTAAAACAGCAAAATGAACTCTCAATTATTTTTCTACAATGAAAAATAATATGATATAGTTTGATAGCAAACCTTAGCAACTCTCCCACCGCGAGAAGGGAGCCATGTATACTATGAACAGGCGCAGTTCTGGTCAATCCATCTTGGGTAGCTTCAAACATCTTATAATACCTGCCAGCACCACCAATTTTAGAGAAGATGAAATTTGCCGCAACATTCATAAGATATTGATAAAAATGACATTTATACTGAAAAACAATAAGGCGGGAGAGAGAAGTAGACATACCACTGGACACGCCATCGTTTCTCGCACTTTTCAATAACGCAAAGGCGGGCACGCAATGCCTCAACAGCCTTCTCTCGAACAGCCAATGTTGGATCCTTAAGAGCAGCCCAAATAACCTCCACAAAGTCCGGCACATGAACATTGAAAACGGTTGAAGCATTTTCCGCCATTCCCAAAATTTAAGACAAAGATTGAATCAGAAACAGCATCAGCAAGTACTTAGTAACCGGAATTAACAGCTGCTATGTGGTGGGTGAAATGGAGAAAGAGAAATCATAGATTTGTTTGGGGGAAAAGAGAATTTCAATTAGTCTGTAACACAGATATATGTGCTAAGTTGTTTTATCAATGTAGCGAGGCATATAACACTAGCTTCATCTGAGCACGCAATTACAAGATGTTGAAGAGATTGACATTAATAACTACAGACCACATGAATTAAATACCTCGTCATTTAAAGTGGCAAATAAAGTTGTCAAACTATCAGCCTGAGCTAGAAACTCATCGAATCCTACATCAGCATACACAGAAAAAAAATTGAATGTCGAACAGTAACATCAGCATCGGCAACGGCAGTGATGAGAAGTTTTTGCACAATCTGTAAAAATTAACTCAGTTAAAAAAGACTCATAAATCACCATGCAGAAGACCGGAAATAAAAACCTTAATTATGCATGATGTCAAGGAGTACTTATCCACCAAGTGGAAAAGACACTTAACATGAGAAACTGCTCAAGGTTTATAGACAGTATTCTGGAGATTTATTTCTGCAACAAGATCTTGAATCGCTAAGAACTAAGATTACCAAGTGAAATGACCCCAATGGCCAACTAATTATATGATCCGGCCAAACATGAGACTACAAACAAGTACAGAGATACTAAAAGTTTTAGTCACACTACAAAACACATTATCATGAAGAGAATGAGATAAAATGGTAGAATCCAGGAACTTGAGACAATTTATCCCGGTAAACCATACCCCATCTGCCATAGAGACCAAATGACTTGAGACACCACGAGAAAAACACATCATAAAGCTATACAATTTCTCTTTTTCATGAAATGCCAACGCTTGAAGACCCTTCCTAAAATCAATCGACGCTCGGCAAGAAAGCACAAAAAAAACAAAAAGAACCAAAAGATAAACCTGTGAATCTACCGTTGTCTAAAACGGTCATTATAATCCGATATTGACAAAGTCTAAGAGTGTAAAGTAAATTGAAATCATATGTTACAAATTTTTTTGGAAGAACTTATAAAAATGACATGGAAATATGATTTATAGAGTAAGTTGCCTAGTGGTAGTATGTTGCCTAGTGGTGTTTGGTGAAGTGTATGTGCCGAGCGGCACTTATTACATTTCATTTACATTATTCCGCTGTTAATTTGTCTTTAATTTTCATGAAATTGAATATTCCGACTCGTGTTAGGCTTACCTAGTCGCGAAGATTGGGTGCCGTCATGACAGGTTCACGATTGGTGAACTAGGGTTGTGACAATTACTAACAACAATTACTCAAAACCAGCCCATTCAAAGCCCAATTGACAATTGTAACTACTACAACAGTTCAGATAGCACCCAAGCCTTCATCTACCATCATGTTTATCTATAAATTAAGACATACTATTAAGATGTCATTTCTCAAAAATAGAATCTGTTATGACACAGTAAGCTTTTACATTAGCTTACATTTTGCCAACGTCAGGAATAGGAAAAGGTTCTACGTTAGAGTACTTTTACATTCAAGTTCAGTTTTAGCAAATACAGCATATCAAAAGCTTGAAAAAGCAAAAAGACACTGCCCAATTAGGAATGATAAACACCCACCTCTTCACCAGACACATAGAGAACCGGTGCTGGTCCTCCCATATCACACCCCTCTACAACTATGGCTGCAATCTTGCAATAGAGAGTAAGACAGTCAAAGTGATTGGAGAATATTAGATGACTCCAAATGATATGACTTAGAACCAAAAACTTATGTCTGCACACAGCATCATACCTGTAACAATAGCGTGCTCTTGCCAACACCTGGGTCACCGCCAACTAAAACTAAGCAGCCTGCAACATAGAAAAGGATAAAAGAATCAGTTCCTATTGAGAAGGCAGAGACCAAATAGCTCCAAATAAATTAAAGACAAAATGCTCCATGAAATCAATGGGGATATTTTTAAACAGCGAGAAACGGAGACCAAAGACGTCCCAGAGAGTGACTGTACATTTAGCAGCAACTATTTATCAGCAGGCACAGATTATTTTGGTTGATGCTCCTAAATCCATCTGTGGCAAGTTCAAGCCAGAGTCTTAAGCAATTTACAGAATGCAACAACTTCTGGAAGCTTTCATTTTCTTTTTTTATTTTCAGGTGGATAACTCCGAGTTTTATACAGAATACACTCAGGCTTCTCGAGAAATTTCAAGGTTAAAATGAACAAGTTACACGTTAGTAACATGATCTCATTAATAACAGAGTAGCAGGCAAGAGATTCCTCCGCAGCCTGACGCTGTGCTTCCCTTCTCGTCCGGCCAATTCCTTCTCCAATTTTTTCTCCAGCAAACCACACCGACACAAGCAATAGAAACCACGATTCAATAAAATGGCTAAACCTCAGTAAAAAGAAAGCAGAAAATCGGGAAGGAAGCTCGTTTTAATAAAGCTGATGACGAGCAATTACGAGCACATCAATTGTTGACGTTCGTGCTACTGAAACATGGCTTTACAAAGCTCGCTGGAGACACAAGCAAGATCCATAGGAACTTGCAGATTGTGCTCCATGTTCCATTAAGTAAAAGTGAGACATAAAGCTCACTGGAATAGTGGAATGCGAATATAAATGCTCCAACATACCTCCACAGAAAACTGCAGTTCTGGACTTGAAAGCAAACCTGACTTGAATTCCACCTGCAAGTATTTGTCATGAGCATTCAGAGACCTCACAGAGAGGAGGGAGGAAACTATATTATAGGGGGAGAGTACCTTTGCTCCACATTTGAATGCAATATCCTGTAAAGCTCCAGCAGGTGTTTCTAAATATGGATCATAATGTCCAGGTTCAAGGTCAAGATCCCTGTTGCTGGAAGATGACCGACCCAAGGAGACTTCCTCACCTGTGGAACTAGAATTTGTGAACACAAAATGATGTTCTGAATATAGATTTAGCTTATTACATGATTTTCGTCCAATGACATTCACACAGTAGCAGTATCAAAAACCTGTTTGTTATCTTGTTTTTTCTTCCAAATTTCATGTGTGTACTTTATTAGAACAAAGTGCAGTTAATTAGGCTGTACACATAATGCACTTCTACTTAGATCAGCATGGATGATAATATCTCATCACCAATTCATGGGTAGAAAACCGCATGCAAATACGCACTTCTATAAAGGAAATGACATTTTCCATTTATACAAGAAGATTTTTTTTTTGGGCGGGGGGGGGGGGGGGGGAGGTTAAACCAAAGCACTAGCCCAGACTGCTTAGTTTTGTGTCTTTGGATGTTATAGGAAGTCCATACCCCACAAACCTCGTAAATTCTTGTAAAATAGCCAGTCACTTGTCAGTTAGCTGTTTCCATGTCTGAGTTCTGAGAAGGATTATTGAATTAAAGCATCTACTATTGTGAATTTCGAATACTTGACAGGCTTTCGGATAGCAACTTAAAAACTAAGAAATAATATTGGTCAATCAGAAACTGACCAAGATAAAGTGTCAAAACGGTTAGGAAAGATTTTACAGGTTGGTGATCTCAAGAATGGTTCATGAGTATACCTGGCATTGAATGAAAACTAGGTTGTGACTGGGAAAATCTCATCCTGTCATCCCTAGGGATTACCTGGAAAAGGAACGCAAATAAACCACAGGTTGGCCATAAGTTCCTCATAAATGAATTTTCAAAGTTGTGGCCGTTAACAAATAGATAATTTACCTCTTTTGGCAGCCTCTGGCTTTCAAAAAGAACTCTATCAGATGGGACAGAGGTCTCCATTATGGGAAGAAAAGGTGGATGAGGAGGCCGATTCTTGTTAATATGCATAGACTCTGAATTTAAAGGAAATTCCTTGGGAGGCAAGGCTCGATTAAGTTGTCTAGGGCTCATCTCTTCCTCCACCGGAAACCAACCGTGTGGCTGCACACGTGGTGGTACAGACACTTGTAATGGAGTACCCATAGGAAACTGTGGTTCAAACTGAATAAAAGCACTCAACCATTACAATGTTGTACCTTTAGTCTCCTTTCAACCTCAGTATCATGCATGCCATCAAATCCAAGTGAATCTTTATTCCCATTTACAGCTGAAGGATCATCCTGACCAGCAAATAACAGATCCTCTCATACATAGATCATAAACATTGAATCAAAGACGGTGCGAAATTTCATCCATATTGGAGATAACCATGAAAAGCTAAGATCTGTTATTGGAGAGAAAAGGAAATCTTTAGATTTCATTCTAACAAACCTCTGAAATCAAATAGTTGCTAACATCTGGAGCAGAAGGAACTTGCTTAATATCATCTTCATAAGCAGCTTCAGATATTCGTTGTAATAGGCCCTCATCAAAATCTCTGCACAAAGTCAGGGGAGTCAAGTGAAACTCATCTAGGTGCAATCAGATTTTTAAAAGAAAAAATACCAGAGAGAAAACCGAATCTAAATACAATTAGATAAAATAAGTTGGACAAGAAAGGTCACTGGCACCAGCTTATCTCAAGAATATCTTAAAATACAACAATCACCAATGCCATATTAGGATGACAATTTCCATCTTGGAATACATTGAACAAAGATTTCCTCAAACCTACAGCATATTCGTGAGCAATTAGTGATTAGAGAAAGAGAAAGAGAGGGTAAAAGAATGATGATCCTGGTGAAAGATAGGCAGTTTAGAAACTTGTCAGATTTAACACAGACAATACGATCCAAGAGCTCTTTTGAGTTAATCAAGTTTGAATCTGGGTCAAGAAGCCTCCACATTTCTAAAGCATAATCTCTTTCAGCCATTGTGCATACATAAACTTCAAAGCGCTTCCTACCCCTTGCAGTCAGATAGCTTCGGAGATCCTCCCAAGCAGGTCTCAATCTCACAAGAACACTAGTATCGCGGATCTGTCATGATACAGATTTTCATTATGCATCCCCCAAAAAAAGGCAGATGCTTCACACAATGAAACGGTTTAACGCAAAAGAAGAAGGGGGAGAGAAATAGACAGCCCCATCTCTGGACCCCTTTCAGTATTGAGGGTTGGATTTGCAACCCACTTGCATTCCTCATCTAGTAGTCTCAGCGGACCATTGATGGCACAATTAACAAAACAAGATAAGAAGGTGTACTAAGATGAGAGAATACAAAATACACATACCATTGGATTTATACGAGTAAGAATAATGTTTCTATCTTGCAACCTAATCAGGGGTCTGACGATAAGTTGGTGATTATCAGACAACGCTGGGAAAACCTCAGACTGAGATTTGATCACCTTTCCATTGTCAATAACCTGATCATTTTCGGCATATTGCTTCAAAAAAATCTTATCCTCCTGATAACGCTTGACCTCAGCCAGCATAGCAGAGGCACGCTGCGGATCTGACTCTGAATTTATTTTCCGTAGCAAGGCCTCTATTCTATCCTCAAATGAGCGCATTGTGTTGGCAACAATGAGTGTCTCATCAAGATCAAATACAATGCCAAGACATCTAAGGTTTAGCATTGTTAAACAAGAATTGTAAAGCCCTGATGCAACCTTAAATCCCCAAAAGCAAGGACACTGTCCGCCAAAATTCTTAGACTGCATGACAACTAAATGAAGCTCCTCTCTTCCAAGTGACACTACTGCAGTCTGCATAAACAGAAAGGATGCAGTAATAATTTTGATAAGCAAGCAGTTGATATTTAAATGGGAAAGAGAAAGAGCCCAAATAAATACCAGATATAAAAGGAAAGATGTCTCAGGAAATCTAAGCCACAAAAGGCACATTCACAGAAGACATGGAAGATGCATTTGTGACAACGTTGAAGCATGTTTATCCATTTGCAACATTTACAGTAGACTTTCAACATACACTTTTTAATGTTCAGCATATCAGAACATTACCATTCATAAAAGAACTTCACATACGCTTTGAGTTTTCGCTTAAATATAGACCCCTTTAGCAAGACCCCAGCTTAGTATTTTTTTTTAAACATAAAATCAGGAACAAAAATAATCTCCCTCAGATTCAGTAGCTCTTTAATGAAACTTCAGCTTGTCCAGTAATATAAGAACAGATTGTGCCTTAATTAAAATCCTAAAATGAAGCCCTATCCAACCAACCCTTTTCTCAACTTCACACTGCATGACTGCAATAGACATCAAAAGGATTAGCCTTGCACTACCCCATGTAGGTCTCAAATTTGATACAAAGCTGCAAAGGGAGTTTTGCAAAAGTCCAAATTTCAAGAAAAACTGCAAAAGGGTACATGCCAAATTAGCGTCTCCCTCACAACAATTTTGGTCATAGTCCATATTATCCATAGTCCAGTTCTTATTAGGATTTGATTTTTTAGTATGAAGACTGACTCTTAGTTCCTACATGATATAACCAAAGATTTTAAGTCTTCAGTTTATCATACAGCCATGACAACAATTTAAAACAGCAAAAGGAACTCTCAATTATTTTTCTACAATGAAAAATAATATGATATAGTTTGATAGCAAACCTTAGCAGCTCTCCCACCGCGAGAAGGGAGCCATGTATAATATGAACAGGCGCAGTTCTGGTCAATCCATCTTGGGTAGCTTCAAACATCTTATAATACCTGCCAGCACCACCAATTTTAGAGCAGATGAAATTTGCCGCAACATTCATAAGATATTGATAAAAATGACATTTATACTGAAAACCAATAAGGCGGGAGAGAGAAGTAGACATACCACTGGACACGCCATCGTTTCTCGCACTTTTCAATAACGCAAAGGCGGGCACGCAATGCCTCAACAGCCTTCTCTCGAACAGCCAATGTTGGATCCTTAAGAGCAACCCAAATAACCTCCACAAAGTCCGGCACATGAACATTGAAAACAGTTGAAGCATTTTCCGCCATTCCCAAAATTTAAGACAAAGATTGAAACAGGAACAGCATCAGCAAGTACTTAGTAACTGGAATTAACAACTGCTATGTGGTGGGTGAAATGGAGAAAGAGAAATCATAGATTTGTTTGGGGGAAAAGAGAATTTTAATTAGTCTGTAACATAGATATATGTGCTAAGTTGTTTTATCAATGTACCGAGGCATATAACACTGGTTTCATCTGAGCAGGCAATTACAACACGTTGAAGAGATTGACATTAATAACTACAGACCACATGAATTAAATACCTCGTCATTTAAAGTGGCAAATATAGTTGTCAAACTATCAACCTGAGCCAGAAACTCATCGAATCCTACATCAGCATACACAGAAGAAAAAATTGAATGTCGAACAGTAACTTCAGCATCGGCAACGGCAGTGATGAGAAGTTTTTGCACAATCTGTAAAAATTAACTCAGTTAAAAAAGACTCCTAAATCACCATGCAGAAGACCGGAAATAAAAACCTTAATTATGCACGATGTCAAGGAGTACTTATCCACCAAGTGGAAAAGACACTTAACATGAGAAACTGCTCAAGGTTTATAGACAGTCTTCTGGAGATTTATTTCAGCAACAAGATTTTGAATCGCTAAGAACTAAGATTACCAAGTGAAATGACCCCAATGGCCAGCTAATTATATGATCCCGCCAAACATGAGACTACAAATAAGTACAGAGATACTAAAAAGTTTGTCACACTACTAAAAAGATTATCATGAAGAGAATGAGATAAAATGGTAGAATCCAGGAACTTGAGACAATTTATCCGAGTAAACCATACCCATCTGCCATAGATACCAAATGACTTGAGACACCAACAGAAAAGCACATCATAAAGCTATACAATTTCTCTTTTTCATGAAATGCCAACGCTTGAAGACCCTTCCTAAAATCAATCGACGCTCGGTAAGAAAGCACAAAAAAACAAAGAGAACCAAAAGATAAACCTGTGAATCTACCGTTGTCTAAAACCATCATTATAATCCTATATTGACAAAGTCTAGAGTGTAAAGTAAATTGAAATCATATGTTACCAGTTTTTTTGGAAGAACTTATAAAAATGACATTGAAATATGATTTATAGAGTAATGGCTCAAAGAAGAGATAACAGTAATCAAATGTTGCACAACACACTATACAAACACTAATGACCATTGGAAAGAAATTAGGACAGTTCTTGGGATGAAGCAATTAGCATGTGCCATACATTGGACTTTGCTGACCAATGAAAAGAAAGTAGGACAATTTTTTGGGATGGACGAAGTAAGTAACATATGCTAAACTTGGAATCAGTCCAACCACTAAAAGCTAGCTAATCTTTGTAGCAGGCATCCAAAACTCAATCCACTAAAAGAGACGCCTGCCACCTCTTTCACAAAAGGGGGATAAACTGGCTGAGAGATTGATAGAAAAACTATATTATTGAAGCCACTCATAAAACTGAATTAAACATCCTTATACAGATATTAGGGCATAGATTCTTTTCATAGGCACGTATTTGAATGCGCGGATAATTAAGAAGTGACGAACCAGGGAACCATATAATACCAAGAGACATTGTTTAAAAACAAACCTCTTCAACAAATATTGATTTTACTATGACTAAATCTACTAGGACTAAACTGGGTAGAAGACATCGCCAAAAAAGAATTTTCTACTAGTTTGCAGCAACATAGCGCAGCATCCTTTCGTGTAGCTCCATCCTCATCTTCTAAATAACAACAACAGACTCCCTTGCGAACGTAAGAAGAACATGACCCTATAATGCCACAAGTTTTCTATCAAAGTAAACTAACGAGAAGGGGAATAGAGTGCACAAAATATAGATGACAAACCTTGAAATTAAAACGAGCAAGAGTCTAAAAAGCAAGTTGAACTAGCGCAGGACCACTCAGTTCTGGTACTTGGGGGGTAATTGTTGCAATATGCCCTCGACTCATAGCACTTGATTGTCTTGAGAGTGCATGTTGAGATCTGGAGAGAATTGCAGGAAATACATTCAAGCAGCAAATCTTGAATGGTCGGCAACAAAGATGGAATGTTGAGACACAGAAATACACATGTTATCCTTGAACAACACCAGACAAAAAGAACCCAGTTCATGAAACTTCTGCTCAAATTACAAGTGATAAAGGTCAACATCAACTGAAAATAAAGCATAAATGTCACAGCTCGCATTAGAGTAACGAACAACTTAGTAAATTAGTAGGAAAAATCGAACTATGTGGCGCAGCAACATGAAATCATTTTAGCATGACTCATTTTATTCCCACCAGGACTTTTCAAGCTTATTCTTTTTTTCTTTTCTTTTTTTTGATAATGTCCACCAGGGCTCTTCAAGCTTATTCTCAATGTTCAAATAATATTCCATTAGACCAAATAAAATTCACAAAGCAAAATGTCACTGTTAAAAGGCATCACTTACTGAGGAATCCTTTAGACAACTTCAAATTCAGCACAAAATGAAAAGCCCCAACCCTCACTGAAGACTGCACAGAAATACTCATACTTCCCAGCAACAATGACATCAGTTCAGAACTTTACTCTGTCACCACGTTAGCTCAAAGTACACTCCATGACCATGGAAATACATATTTGGTCAGCTAATACAAGAAGATGTGATCTAATTGCAGTAAAGCCAACTTCTGCAAATGTCGAATCATTTCCAACTGTCAACTGTGACAGACAATAACACACCTTACCTGCCAGATTCATAAGAGATTCCTTCGCAGCCTGGCGCTGTGCTTCCCTTCTCGTCCGGCCAATTCCTTCTCCAATTTTTTCTCCAGCAAACCACACCTACACAAGCAATAGAAACCACGATTCAATAAGATGGCTAAACCTCAGTAAAAACAAAGCAGAAAATCGGGAAGGAAGCTCGTTTTAATAAAGCTGATGACGAGCAATTACGAGCACATCAATTGTTGACCTTCATGCTACTGAAACATGGCTTTACAAAGCTCGCCAGAGACACAAGCAAGATCCATAGGAACTTGCAGATTGTGCTCCATGTTCCATTAAGTAAAAGTGAGACATAAAGCTCACTGGAATAGTGGAATGCGGATATAAATGCTCCAACATACCTCCACAGAAAACTGCAGTTCTGGACTTGAAAGCAAACCTGACTTGAATTCCACCTACAAGTATTTCTCATGAGCATTCAGAGACCTCACAGAGAGGAGGGAGGAAACTATATTATAGTGCTACATGATGACCGGGCATAGGGGGAGAGTACCTTTGCTTCACCATCTAGAGCACCAGCCATCTCCCTAAGAGCGATGAACTCACTGGCACGTTCTGCGTGTATTTTAAGGACATGAAGAATATGATTCATGCATATCTGTAGAAGCAAAATCAACAAACTTGAGGTTACAGCAGTCAAGATACAAGATGTAAATCTCAATCACCGAGATTTTCCAGTTAACCCAAAGCAGCTTGAATCATTCAAATGAAGTCAAATGTAACAAACCATTAAATAGTTAGTCACAAATCGATCACGCACGAAATGGGCAATTCGAGGAAGCAGAGAAGTTATGCTGAGACGAACTAGGCGATCTCGGTGCTCCAGTTATCTTATAACAATTTCCGCAACCTCCGTATATCTTGACATCATGAACTCTCCTGTATTCCTGCACATTTTGATGAAGAAATCTGCATGCATCAGGAACATACCAAATAGAGATAATAGTGGTTCCAATTCCCACATCATGTGACTTGAGCATATTATTCAACGTGCTCCTGTAATCAGGCATTATTGCTTATGAAGGAGACAACTCAAATAATAAGCAAATAAATCCTTGAAACTATAGTAGCCATGAAACATACTAGCATAAGTGCATACATGACAATACAGCAAAGAAAAATTTGTCCTCCTATAGCTAGCAGAGGTACCTCCTCACCCATAATCAACCAGTTATGCAGCCATTTCTCACCTCAGTACCTACCCTTCGGTGTTATCAAAGGTGAAGCGCAAAAAAGCTCTAAGGTCTATTGGGGCCTTACGCGCAAACAAAGCATGAGCTTTGATGATGAAAGGTGAAACTAGTTCAGGAAAAACAAATTCACAGCCTATCATAGAACTGAAACCAACAACACCAACTCACGCATGCTTCTGAAGGTATGACACCCATCAAATTTGTTTAAAAGAACAAGCACAGAAATCCATGGCAAAGAAACAAGATAATATCTTATAGAAATTGACCACGTAGTATAGCTCAACAGAGTATCGTGTACATATACATAGTCAACTAATGGTAACTGAAAAAGAGAAATACCAGCAACAACCAAAACCCAATACTTTCTGCAGAGGATTGTGAGAAGGATTGAAGAACCCAATACTTTCTTCATTAAGGACCGTGAAAAATAAGGTACCTCGACAGATCGTAGTCAAGCTACAGACCACAAATACATTCTAGATACAACACCTAATAAGAACAAGCAGGTCGTACACACTTTTTTTGTATAAGTCTTGTACATGGAAGTTCTTTCCCACATTTATAAAATAATTTTCTTTATCCAAAAAAAGGGGAACAAGAAGGTAGTAGATGGTTGCACCTGAAACACACATGTAACTCGCCTCGGACTTGAGGTAGACTGACTCTTAGGTCCTACATGATATAACCAAAGATTTTAAGTCTTCAGTTTATCATACAGCCATGACAACAATTTAAAACAGCAAAAGGAACTCTCAATTATTTTTCTACAATGAAAAATAATATGATATAGTTTGATAGCAAACCTTAGCAGCTCTCCCACCGCGAGAAGGGAGACATGTATAATATGAACAGGCGCAGTTCTGGTCAATCCATCTTGGGTAGCTTCAAACATCTTATAATACCTGCCAGCACCACCAATTTTAGAGCAGATGAAATTTGCCGCAACATTCATAACATATTGATAAAAATGACATTTATACTGAAAAACAATAAGGCGGGAGAGAGAAGTAGACATACCACTGGACACGCCATCGTTTCTCGCACTTTTCAATAACGCAAAGGCGGACACGCAATGCCTCAACAGCCTTCTCTCGAACAGCCAATGTTGGATCCTTAGGAGCAACCCAAATAACCTCCACAAAGTCCGGCACATGAACATTGAAAACAGTTGAAGCATTTTCCACCATTCCCAAAATTTAAGACAAAGATTGAAACAGGAACAGCATCAGCAAGTACTTAGTAACTGGAATTAACAACTGCTATGTGGTGGGTGAAATGGAGAAAGAGAAATCATAGATTTGTTTGGGGGAAAAGAGAATTTTAATTAGTCTGTAACATAGATATATGTGCTAAGTTGTTTTATCAATGTACCGAGGCATATAACACTGGTTTCATCTGAGCAGGCAATTACAACACGTTGAAGAGATTGACATTAATAACTACAGACCACATGAATTAAATACCTCGTCATTTAAAGTGGCAAATAAAGTTGTCAAACTATCAGCCTGAGCTAGAAACTCATCGAATCCTACATCAGCATACACAGAAAAAAAATTGAATGTCGAACAGTAACATCAACATCGGCAACGGCAGTGATGAGAAGTTTTTGCACAATCTGTAAAAATTAACTCAGTTAAAAAAGACTCCTAAATCACCATGCAGAAGACCGGAAATAAAAACCTTAATTATGCATAATGTCAAGGAGTACTTATCAACCAAGTGGAAAAGACACTTAACATGAGAAACTGCTCAAGGTTTATAGACAATCTTCTGGAAATTTATTTCTGGAACAAGATTTTGAATCGCTAAGAACTAAGATTACCAAGTGAAATGACCCCAATGGCCAGCTAATTATATGATCCCGCCAAACATGAGACTACAAATAAGTACAGAGATACTAAAAAGTTTGTCACACTACTAAAAAGATTATCATGAAGAGAATGAGATAAAATGGTAGAATCCAGGAACTTGAGACAATTTATCCGAGTAAACCATACCCATCTGCCATAGATACCAAATGACTTGAGACACCAACAGAAAAGCACATCATAAAGCTATACAATTTCTCTTTTTCATGAAATGCCAACGCTTGAAGACCCTTCCTAAAATCAATCGACGCTCGGTAAGAAAGCACAAAAAAACAAAGAGAACCAAAAGATAAACCTGTGAATCTACCGTTGTCTAAAACCATCGTTATAATCCTATATTGACAAAGTCTAGAGTGTAAAGTAAATTGAAATCATATGTTACCAGTTTTTTTGGAAGAACTTATAAAAATGACATTGAAATATGATTTATAGAGTAATGGCTCAAAGAAGAGATAACAGTAATCAAATGTTGCACAACACACTATACAAACACTAATGACCATTGGAAAGAAATTAGGACAGTTCTTGGGATGAAGCAATTAGCATGTGCCATACATTGGACTTTGCTGACCAATGAAAAGAAAGTAGGACAATTTTTTGGGATGGACGAAGTAAGTAACATATGCTAAACTTGGAATCAGTCCAACCACTAAAAGCTAGCTAATCTTTGTAGCAGGGCATCCAAAACTCAATCCACTAAAAGAGACGCCTGCCACCTCTTTCACAAAAGGGGGATAAACTGACTGAGAGATTGATAGAAAAACTATATTATTGAAGCCACTCATAAAACTGAATTAAACATCCATATACAGATATTAGGGCATAGATTCTTTTCATAGGCACATATTTGAATGCGCAGATAATTAAGAAGTGACGAACCAGGGAACCATATAATAACAAGAGACATTGTTTAAAAGCAAACCTCTTCAACAAGCCGACGTCGCTTTCCACTGGCACGATTGATTCTACTAGGACTAAACTGGGTAGAAGACATCGCCAAGAAAGAATTTTCTACTAGTTTGCAGCAACATAGCGCAGCATCCTTTCGTGTAGCTCCATCCTCATCTTCTAAATATACAACAACAGACTCCCTTGCGAACTTAAGAAGAACATGACCCTATAATGCCACAAGTTTTCTATCAAAGTAAACTAACGAGAAGGGGAATAGAGTGCACAAAATATAGATGACAAACCTTGAAATTAAAACGAGCAAGAGTCTAAAAAGCAAGTTGAACTAGCGCAGGACCACTCAGTTCTGGTACTTGGGGGGTAACTGTTGCAATATGCCCTCGACTCATAGCACTTGATTGTCTTGAGAGTGCATGTTGAGATCCGGAGAGAATTGCGGAAATACATTCAAGCAGCAAATCTTGAATGGTCGGCAACAAAGATGGAATGCTTGAGACACAGAAATACACATGTTATCCTTGAACAACACTAGACAAAAAGAACCCAGTTCATGAAACTTCTGCTCAAATTACAAGTGATAAAGGTCAACATCAACTGAAAATAAAGCATAAATGTCACAGCTCGCATTAGAGTAACGAACAACTTAGTAAATTAGTAGGAAAAATCGAACTATGTGGCGCAGCAACATGAAATCATTTTAGCATGACTCATTTTATTCCCACCAGGGCTTTTCAAGCTTATTCTTTTTTTCTTTTTTTTTTTTGATAATGTCCACCAGGGCTCTTCAAGCTTATTCTCAATGTTCAAATAATATTCCATTAGACCAAACAAAATTCACAAAGCAAAATGTCACTGTTAAAAGGCATCACTTACTGAGGAATCCTTTAGACAACTTCAAATTCAGCACAAAATGAAAAGCCCCAACCCTCACTGAAGACTGCACAGAAATACTCATACTTCCCAGCAACAATGACATCAGTTCAGAACTTTACTCTGTCACCACGTTAGCTCAAAGTACACTCCATGACCATGGAAATACATATTTGGTCAGCTAATACAAGAAGATGTGATCTAATTGCAGTAAAGCCAACTTCTGCAAATGTCGAATCATTTCCAACTGTCAACTGTGACAGACAACAACACACCTTACCTGCCAGATTCATAAGAGATTCCTTCGCAGCCTGACGCTGTGCTTCCCTTCTCGTCCGGCCAATTCCTTCTCCAATTTTTTCTCCAGCAAACCACACCTACACAAGCAATAGAAACCACGATTCAATAAGATGGCTAAACCTCAGTAAAAACAAAGCAGAAAATCGGGAAGGAAGCTCGTTTTAATAAAGCTGATGACGAGCAATTACGAGCACATCAATTGTTGACCTTCATGCTACTGAAACATGGCTTTACAAAGCTCGCCAGAGACACAAGCAAGATCCATAGGAACTTGCAGATTGTGCTCCATGTTCCATTAAGTAAAAGTGAGACATAAAGCTCACTGGAATAGTGGAATGCGGATATAAATGCTCCAACATACCTCCACAGAAAACTGCAGTTCTGGACTTGAAAGCAAACCTGACTTGAATTCCACCTACAAGTATTTCTCATGAGCATTCAGAGACCTCACAGAGAGGAGGGAGGAAACTATATTATAGTGCTACATGATGACCGGGCATAGGGGGAGAGTACCTTTGCTTCACCATCTAGAGCACCAGCCATCTCCCTAAGAGCGATGAACTCACTGGCACGTTCTGCGTGTATTTTAAGGACATGAAGAATATGATTCATGCATATCTGTAGAAGCAAAATCAACAAACTTGAGGTTACAGCAGTCAAGATACAAGATGTAAATCTCAATCACCGAGATTTTCCAGTTAACCCAAAGCAGCTTGAATCATTCAAATGAAGTCAAATGTAACAAACCATTAAATAGTTAGTCACAAATCGATCACGCACGAAATGGGCAATTCGAGGAAGCAGAGAAGGTATGCCGAGACGAACTAGGCGATCTCGGTGCTCCAGTTATCTTATAACAATTTCCGCAACCTCCCTCTATCTTGACATCATGAACTCTCATGTATTCCTGCACATTTTGATGAAGAAATCTGCATGCATCAGGAACATACCAAATAGAGATAATAGTGGTTCCAATTCCCACATCATGTGACTTGAGCATATTATTCAACGTGCTCCTGTAATCAGGCATTATTGCTTATGAAGGAGACAACTCAAATAATAAGCAAATAAATCCTTGAAACTATAGTAGCCATGGAACATACTAGCATAAGTGCATACATGACAATACAGCAAAGAAAAATTTGTCCTCCTATAGCTAGCAGAGGTACCTTCTCACCCATAATCAACCAGTTATGCAGCCATTTCTCACCTCAGTACCTACCCTTCGGTGTTATCAAAGGCGAAGCGCAAAAAAGCTCTAAGGTCTATTGGGGCCTTACGCGCAAACAAAGCATGGGCTTTGATGATGAAAGGTGAAACTAGTTCAGGAAAAACAAATTCACAGCCTATCATAGAACTGAAACCAACAACACCAACTCACGCATGCTTCTGAAGATATGACACCCATCAAATTTGTTTAAAAGAACAAGCAGAGAAATCCATGGCAAAGAAACAAGATAATATCTTATAGAAATTGACCACGTAGTATAGCTCAACGGAGTATCCTGTACATATACATAGTCAACTAATGGTAACTAAAAAGAGAAATACCAGCAACAGCCAAAACCCAATACTTTCTGCAGAGGATTGTGAGAAGGACTGAAGAACCCAATACTTTCTTCATTAAGGACGGTGAAAAACAAGGTACCACGACAGATCGTAGTCAAGCTACAGACCACAAATACATTCTAGATACAACACCTAATAAGAACAAGCAGGTCGTACACACTTTTTTTGTATAAGTCTTGTACATGGAAGTTCTTTCCCACATTTATAAAATAATTTTCTTTATCCAAAAAAAGGGGAACAAGAAGGTAGTAGATGGTTGCACCTGAAACACACATGTAACTCGCCTCGGACTTGAGGTAGACTGACTCTTAGGTCCTACATGATATAACCAAAGATTTTAAGTCTTCAGTTTATCATACAGCCATGACAACAATTTAAAACAGCAAAAGGAACTCTCAATTATTTTTCTACAATGAAAAATAATATGATATAGTTTGATAGCAAACCTTAGCAGCTCTCCCACCGCGAGAAGGGAGCCATGTATAATATGAACAGGCGCAGTTCTGGTCAATCCATCTTGGGTAGCTTCAAACATCTTATAATACCTGCCAGCACCACCAATTTTAGAGCAGATGAAATTTGCCGCAACATTCATAACATATTGATAAAAATGACATTTATACTGAAAAACAATAAGGCGGGAGAGAGAAGTAGACATACCACTGGACACGCCATCGTTTCTCGCACTTTTCAATAACGCAAAGGCGGACACGCAATGCCTCAACAGCCTTCTCTCGAACAGCCAATGTTGGATCCTTAGGAGCAACCCAAATAACCTCCACAAAGTCCGGCACATGAACATTGAAAACAGTTGAAGCATTTTCCGCCATTCCCAAAATTTAAGACAAAGATTGAAACAGGGAAACAGCATCAACAAGTACTTAGTAACTGGAATTAACATCTGCTATGTGGTGGGTGATATGGAGAAAGAGAAATCATAGATTTGTTTGGGGGAAAAGAGAATTTTAATTAGTCTGTAACATAGATATATGTGCTAAGTTGTTTTATCCATGTACCGAGGCATATAACACTGGCTTCATCTGAGCATGCAATTACAACACGTTGAAGAGATTGACATTAATAACTACGGACCACATGAATTAAATACCTCGTCATTTAAAGTGGCAAATATAGTTGTCAAACTATCAGCCTAAGCCAGAAACTCATCGAATCCTACATCAGCATACACAGAAGAAAAAATTGAATGTCGAACAGTAACATCAGCATCGGCAACGACAGTGATGAGAAGTTTTTGCACAATCTGTAAAAATTAACTCAATTAAAAAAGACTCCTAAATCACCATGAAGAAGACCGGAAATAAAAACCTTAATTATGCATGATGTCAAAGAGTACTTATCCACCAAGTGGAAAAGACACTTAACATGAGAAGCTGCTCAAGGTTTATAGACAGTTTTCTGGAGATTTATTTCTGCAACAAGATTTTGAATCGCTAAGAACTAAGATTACCAAGTGAAATGACCCCAATGGCCAGCTAATTATATGATCCCGCCAAACATGAGACTACAAATAAGTACAGAGATACTAAAAAGTTTGTCACACTACTAAAAAGATTATCATGAAGAGAATGAGATAAAATGGTAGAATCCAGAAACTTGAGACAATTTATCCGAGTAAACCATACCCATCTGCCATAGATACCAAATGACTTGAGACACCAACAGAAAAGCACATCATAAAGCTATACAATTTCTCTTTTTCATAAAATGCCAACGCTTGAAGACCCTTCCTAAAATCAATATGACGCTCGGTAAGAAAGCACAAAAAAACAAAGAGAACCAAAAGATAAACCTGTGAATCTACCGTTGTCTAAAACCATCGTTATAATCCTATATTGACAAAGTCTAGAGTGTAAAGTAAATTGAAATCATATGTTACCAGTTTTTTTGGAAGAACTTATAAAAATGACATTGAAATATGATTTATAGAGTAATGGCTCAAAGAAGAGATAACAGTAATCAAATGTTGCACAACACACTATACAAACACTAATGACCATTGGAAAGAAATTAGGACAGTTATTGGGATGAAGCAATTAGCATGTGCCAAACATTGGACTTTGCTGACCAATGAAAAGAAAGTAGGACAATTTTTTGGGATGGACGAAGTAAGTAACATACGCTAAACTTGGAATCAGTCCAACCACTAAAAGCTAGCTAATCTTTGTAGCAGGCATCCAAAACTCAATCCACTAAAAGAGACGCCTGCCACCTCTTTCACAAAAGGGGGATAAACTGGCCGAGAGATTGATAGAAAAATTATATTATTGAAGCCACTCATAAAACTGAATTAAACATCCTTATACAGATATTAGGGCATAGATTCTTTTCATAGGCACGTATTTGAATGCGCAGATAATTAAGAAGTGACGAACCATGGAACCATCTAATAACAAGAGGCATTGTTTAAAAGCAAACCTCTTCAACAAGCCGACGTCGCTTTCCACTGGCACGATTGATTCTACTAGGACTAAACTAGGTAGAAGACATCGCCAAGAAAGAATTTTCTACTAGTTTGCAGCAACATAGCGCAGCATCCTTTCGTGTAGCTCCATCCTCATCTTCTAAATATACAACAACAGACTCCCTTGCGAACTTAAGAAGAACATGACCCTATAATGCCACAAGTTTTCTATCAAAGTAAACTAACGAGAAGGGGAATAGAGTGCACAAAATATAGATGACAAACCTTGAAATTAAAACGAGCAAGAGTCTGAAAAGCAAGTTGAACTAGCGCAGGACCACTCAGTTCTGGTACTTGGGGGGTAACTGTTGCAATATGCCCTCAACTCATAGCACTTGATTGTCTTGAGAGTGCATGTTGAGATCTGGAGAGAATTGCAGAAATACATTCAAGCAGCAAATCTTGAATGGTCGGCAACAAAGATGGAATGCTGAGACACAGAAATACACATGTTATCCTTGAACAACACTAGACAAAAAGAACCCAGTTCATGAAACTTCTGCTCAAATTACAAGTGATAAAGGTCAACATCAACTGAAAATAAAGCATAAATGTCACAGCTCGCATTAGAGTAACGAACAACTTAGTAAATTAGTAGGAAAAATCGAACTATGTGGCGCAGCAACATGAAATCATTTTAGCATGACTCATTTTATTCCCACCAGGGCTTTTCAAGCTTATTCTTTTTTTCTTTTTTTTTTTTGATAATGTCCACCAGGGCTCTTCAAGCTTATTCTCAATGTTCAAATAAAATTCCATTAGACCAAACAAAATTCACAAAGCAAAATGTCACTGTTAAAAGGCATCACTTACTGAGGAATCCTTTAGACAACTTCAAATTCAGCACAAAATGAAAAGCCCCAACCCTCACTGAAGACTGCATAGAAATACTCATACTTCCCAGCAACAATGACATCAGTTCAGAACTTTACTCTGTCACCACGTTAGCTCAAAGTACACTCCATTACCATGGAAATACATATTTGGTCAGCTAATACAAGAAGATGTGATCTAATTGCAGTAAAGCCAACTTCTGCAAATGTCGAATCATTTCCAACTGTCAACTGTGACAGACAACAACACACCTTACCTGCCAGATTCATAAGAGATTCCTTCGCAGCCTGACGTTGTGCTTCCCTTCTCGTCCGGCCAATTCCTTCTCCAATTTTTTCTCCAGCAAACCACACCTACACAAGCAATAGAAACCACGATTCAATAAGATGGCTAAACCTCAGTAAAAACAAAGCAGAAAATCGGGAAGGAAGCTCGTTTTAATAAAGCTGATGACGAGCAATTACGAGCACATCAATTGTTGACCTTCATGCTACTGAAACATGGCTTTACAAAGCTCGCCAGAGACACAAGCAAGATCCATAGGAACTTGCAGATTGTGCTCCATGTTCCATTAAGTAAAAGTGAGACATAAAGCTCACTGGAATAGTGGAATGCGGATATAAATGCTCCAACATACCTCCACAGAAAACTGCAGTTCTGGACTTAGAAAGCAAACCTGACTTGAATTCCACCTACAAGTATTTCTCATGAGCATTCAGAGACCTCACAGAGAGGAGGGAGGAAACTATATTATAGTGCTACATGATGACCGGGCATAGGGGGAGAGTACCTTTGCTTCACCATCTAGAGCACCAGCCATCTCCCTAAGAGCGATGAACTCACTGGCACGTTCTGCGTGTATTTTAAGGACATGAAGAATATGATTCATGCATATCTGTAGAAGCAAAATCAACAAACTTGAGGTTACAGCAGTCAAGATACAAGATGTAAATCTCAATCACCGAGATTTTCCAGTTAACCCAAAGCAGCTTGAATCATTCAAATGAAGTCAAATGTAACAAACCATTAAATAGTTGGTCACAAATCGATCACGCACGAAATGGGCAATTCGAGGAAGCAGAGAAGTTATGCTGAGACGAACTAGGCGATCTCGGTGCTCCAGTTATCTTATAACAATTTCCGCAACCTCCCTCTATCTTGACATCATGAACTCTCCTGTATTCCTGCACATTTTGATGAAGAAATCTGCATGCATCAGGAACATACCAAATAGAGATAATAGTGGTTCCAATTCCCACATCATGTGACTTGAGCATATTATTCAACGTGCTCCTGTAATCAGGCATTATTGCTTATGAAGGAGACAACTCAAATAATAAGCAAATAAATCCTTGAAACTATAGTAGCCATGGAACATACTAGCATAAGTGCATACATGACAATACAGCAAAGAAAAATTTGTCCTCCTATAGCTAGCAGAGGTACCTCCTCACCCATAATCAACCAGTTATGCAGCCATTTCTCACCTCAGTACCTACCCTTCGGTGTTATCAAAGGCGAAGCGCAAAAAAGCTCTAAGGTCTATTGGGGCCTCACGCGCAAACAAAGCATGGGCTTTGATGATGAAAGGTGAAACTAGTTCAGGAAAAACAAATTCACAGCCTATCATAGAACTGAAACCAACAACACCAACTCACGCATGCTTCTGAAGGTATGACACCCATCAAATTTGTTTAAAAGAACAAGCACAGAAATCCATGGCAAAGAAACAAGATAATATCTTATAGAAATTGACCACGTAGTATAGCTCAACAGCGTATCGTGTACATATATACATAGTCAACTAATGGTAACTGAAAAGAGAAATACCAGCAACAGCCAAAACCCAATACTTTCTGCAGAGGATTGTGAGAAGGACTGAAGAACCCAATACTTTCTTCATTAAGGACGGTGAAAAACAAGGTACCACGACGGATCGTAGTCAAGCTACAGACCACAAATACATTCTAGATACAACACCTAATAAGAACAAGCAGGTCGTACACACTTTTTTTGTATAAGTCTTGTACATGGAAGTTCTTTCCCACATTTATAAAATAATTTTCTTTATCCAAAAAAAGGGGAACAAGAAGGTAGTAGATGGTTGCACCTGAAACACACATGTAACTCGCCTCGGACTTGAGGTAGACTGACTCTTAGGTCCTACATGATATAACCAAAGATTTTAAGTCTTCAGTTTATCATACAGCCATGACAACAATTTAAAACAGCAAAAGGAACTCTCAATTATTTTTCTACAATGAAAAATAATATGATATAGTTTGATAGCAAACCTTAGCAGCTCTCCCACCGCGAGAAGGGAGCCATGTATAATATGAACAGGCGCAGTTCTGGTCAATCCATCTTGGGTAGCTTCAAACATCTTATAATACCTGCCAGCACCACCAATTTTAGAGCAGATGAAATTTGCCGCAACATTCATAACATATTGATAAAAATGACATTTATACTGAAAAACAATAAGGCGGGAGAGAGAAGTAGACATACCACTGGACACGCCATCGTTTCTCGCACTTTTCAATAACGCAAAGGCGGACACGCAATGCCTCAACAGCCTTCTCTCGAACAGCCAATGTTGGATCCTTAGGAGCAACCCAAATAACCTCCACAAAGTCCGGCACATGAACATTGAAAACAGTTGAAGCATTTTCCGCCATTCCCAAAATTTAAGACAAAGATTGAAACAGGAACAGCATCAGCAAGTACTTAGTAACTGGAATTAACAACTGCTATGTGGTGGGTGAAATGGAGAAAGAGAAATCATAGATTTGTTTGGGGGAAAAGAGAATTTTAATTAGTCTGTAACATAGATATATGTGCTAAGTTGTTTTATCAATGTACCGAGGCATATAACACTGGCTTCATCTGAGCAGGCAATTACAACACGTTGAAGAGATTGACATTAATAACTACAGACCACATGAATTAAATACCTCGTCATTTAAAGTGGCAAATATAGTTGTCAAACTATCAGCCTGAGCCAGAAACTCATCGAATCCTACATCAGCATACACAGAAGAAAAAATTGAATGTCGAACAGTAACATCAGCATCGGCAACGGCAGTGATGAGAAGTTTTTGCACAATCTGTAAAAATTAACTCAGTTAAAAAAGACTCCTAAATCACCATGCAGAAGACCGGAAATAAAAACCTTAATTATGCACGATGTCAAGGAGTACTTATCCACCAAGTGGAAAAGACACTTAACATGAGAAACTGCTCAAGGTTTATAGACAGTCTTCTGGAGATTTATTTCAGCAACAAGATTTTGAATCGCTAAGAACTAAGATTACCAAGTGAAATGACCCCAATGGCCAGCTAATTATATGATCCCGCCAAACATGAGACTACAAATAAGTACAGAGATACTAAAAAGTTTGTCACACTACTAAAAAGATTATCATGAAGAGAATGAGAAAAAATGGTAGAATCCAGGAACTTGAGACAATTTATCCGAGTAAACCATACCCATCTGCCATAGATACCAAATGACTTGAGACACCAACAGAAAAGCACATCATAAAGCTATACAATTTCTCTTTTTCATGAAATGCCAACGCTTGAAGACCCTTCCTAAAATCAATCGACGCTCGGTAAGAAAGCACAAAAAAACAAAGAGAACCAAAAGATAAACATGTGAATCTACCGTTGTCTAAAACCATCATTATAATCCAATATTGACAAAGTCTAGAGTGTAAAGTAAATTGAAATCATATGTTACCAATTTGTTTTTGGAAGAACTTATAAAAATGACATTGAAATATGATTTATAGAGTAATGGCTCAAAGAAGAGATAACAGTAATCAAATGTTGCACAACACTCTATACAAACACTAACGACCATTGGAAAGAAAGTAGGACATTTCTTGGGATGAAGCAATTAGCATGTGCCAAACATTGGACTTTGCTGACCAATGAAAAGAAAGTAGGACAATTTTTTGGGATGGACGAAGTAAGTAACATACGCTAAACTTGGAATCAGTCCAACCACTAAAAGCTAGCTAATCTTTATAGCAGGCATCCAAAACTCAATCCACTAAAAGAGACGCCTGCCACCTCTTTCACAAAAGGGGGATAAACTGGCCGAGAGATTGATAGAAAAATTATATTATTGAAGCCACTCATAAAACTGAATTAAACATCCTTATACAGATATTAGGGCATAGATTCTTTTCATAGGCACGTATTTGAATGCGCAGATAATTAAGAAGTGACGAACCATGGAACCATCTAATAACAAGAGGCATTGTTTAAAAGCAAACCTCTTCAACAAGCCGACGTCGCTTTCCACTGGCACGATTGATTCTACTAGGACTAAACTAGGTAGAAGACATCGCCAAGAAAGAATTTTCTACTAGTTTGCAGCAACATAGCGCAGCATCCTTTCGTGTAGCTCCATCCTCATCTTCTAAATATACAACAACAGACTCCCTTGCGAACTTAAGAAGAACATGACCCTATAATGCCACAAGTTTTCTATCAAAGTAAACTAACGAGAAGGGGAATAGAGTGCACAAAATATAGATGACAAACCTTGAAATTAAAACGAGCAAGAGTCTGAAAAGCAAGTTGAACTAGCGCAGGACCACTCAGTTCTGGTACTTGGGGGGTAATTGTTGCAATATGCCCTCGACTCATAGCACTTGATTGTCTTGAGAGTGCATGTTGAGATCCGGAGAGAATTGCAGAAATACATTCAAGCAGCAAATCTTGAATGGTCGGCAACAAAGATGGAATGCTGAGACACAGAAATACACATGTTATCCTTGAACAACACCAGACAAAAAGAACCCAGTTCATGAAACTACTGCTCAAATTACAAGTGATAAAGGTCAACATCAACTGAAAATAAAGCATAAATGTCACAGCTCGCATTAGAGTAACGAACAACTTAGTAAATTAGTAGGAAAAATCGAACTATGTGGCGCAGCAACATGAAATCATTTTAGCATGACTCATTTTATTCCCACCAGGGCTTTTCAAGCTTATTCTTTTTTTCTTTTTTTTTTTGATAATGTCCACCAGGGCTCTTCAAGCTTATTCTCAATGTTCAAATAAAATTCCATTAGACCAAACAAAATTCACAAAGCAAAATGTCACTGTTAAAAGGCATCACTTACTGAGGAATCCTTTAGACAACTTCAAATTCAGCACAAAATGAAAAGCCCCAACCCTCACTGAAGACTGCATAGAAATACTCATACTTCCCAGCAACAATGACATCAGTTCAGAACTTTACTCTGTCACCACGTTAGCTCAAAGTACACTCCATTACCATGGAAATACATATTTGGTCAGCTAATACAAGAAGATGTGATCTAATTGCAGTAAAGCCAACTTCTGCAAATGTCGAATCATTTCCAACTGTCAACTGTGACAGACAACAACACACCTTACCTGCCAGATTCATAAGAGATTCCTTCGCAGCCTGACGCTGTGCTTCCCTTCTCGTCCGGCCAATTCCTTCTCCAATTTTTTCTCCAGCAAACCACACCTACACAAGCAATAGAAACCACGATTCAATAAGATGGCTAAACCTCAGTAAAAACAAAGCAGAAAATCGGGAAGGAAGCTCGTTTTAATAAAGCTGATGACGAGCAATTACGAGCACATCAATTGTTGACCTTCATGCTACTGAAACATGGCTTTACAAAGCTCGCCAGAGACACAAGCAAGATCCATAGGAACTTGCAGATTGTGCTCCATGTTCCATTAAGTAAAAGTGAGACATAAAGCTCACTGGAATAGTGGAATGCGGATATAAATGCTCCAACATACCTCCACAGAAAACTGCAGTTCTGGACTTAGAAAGCAAACCTGACTTGAATTCCACCTACAAGTATTTCTCATGAGCATTCAGAGACCTCACAGAGAGGAGGGAGGAAACTATATTATAGTGCTACATGATGACCGGGCATAGGGGGAGAGTACCTTTGCTTCACCATCTAGAGCACCAGCCATCTCCCTAAGAGCGATGAACTCACTGGCACGTTCTGCGTGTATTTTAAGGACATGAAGAATATGATTCATGCATATCTGTAGAAGCAAAATCAACAAACTTGAGGTTACAGCAGTCAAGATACAAGATGTAAATCTCAATCACCGAGATTTTCCAGTTAACCCAAAGCAGCTTGAATCATTCAAATGAAGTCAAATGTAACAAACCATTAAATAGTTGGTCACAAATCGATCACGCACGAAATGGGCAATTCGAGGAAGCAGAGAAGTTATGCTGAGACGAACTAGGCGATCTCGGTGCTCCAGTTATCTTATAACAATTTCCGCAACCTCCCTGTATCTTGACATCATGAACTCTCCTGTATTCCTGCACATTTTGATGAAGAAATCTGCATGCATCAGGAACATACCAAATAGAGATAATAGTGGTTCCAATTCCCACATCATGTGACTTGAGCATATTATTCAACGTGCTCCTGTAATCAGGCATTATTGCTTATGAAGGAGACAACTCAAATAATAAGCAAATAAATCCTTGAAACTATAGTAGCCATGGAACATACTAGCATAAGTGCATACATGACAATACAGCAAAGAAAAATTTGTCCTCCTATAGCTAGCAGAGGTACCTCCTCACCCATAATCAACCAGTTATGCAGCCATTTCTCACCTCAGTACCTACCCTTCGGTGTTATCAAAGGCGAAGCGCAAAAAAGCTCTAAGGTCTATTGGGGCCTCACGCGCAAACAAAGCATGGGCTTTGATGATGAAAGGTGAAACTAGTTCAGGAAAAACAAATTCACAGCCTATCATAGAACTGAAACCAACAACACCAACTCACGCATGCTTCTGAAGGTATGACACCCATCAAATTTGTTTAAAAGAACAAGCACAGAAATCCATGGCAAAGAAACAAGATAATATCTTATAGAAATTGACCACGTAGTATAGCTCAACAGAGTATCGTGTACATATATACATAGTCAACTAATGGTAACTGAAAAGAGAAATACCAGCAACAGCCAAAACCCAATACTTTCTGCAGAGGATTGTGAGAAGGACTGAAGAACCCAATACTTTCTTCATTAAGGACGGTGAAAAACAAGGTACCACGACAGATCGTAGTCAAGCTACAGACCACAAATACATTCTAGATACAACACCTAATAAGAACAAGCAGGTCGTACACACTTTTTTTGTATAAGTCTTGTACATGGAAGTTCTTTCCCACATTTATAAAATAATTTTCTTTATCCAAAAAAAGGGGAACAAGAAGGTAGTAGATGGTTGCACCTGAAACACACATGTAACTCGCCTCGGACTTGAGGTAGACTGACTCTTAGGTCCTACATGATATAACCAAAGATTTTAAGTCTTCAGTTTATCATACAGCCATGACAACAATTTAAAACAGCAAAAGGAACTCTCAATTATTTTTCTACAATGAAAAATAATATGATATAGTTTGATAGCAAACCTTAGCAGCTCTCCCACCGCGAGAAGGGAGCCATGTATAATATGAACAGGCGCAGTTCTGGTCAATCCATCTTGGGTAGCTTCAAACATCTTATAATACCTGCCAGCACCACCAATTTTAGAGCAGATGAAATTTGCCGCAACATTCATAACATATTGATAAAAATGACATTTATACTGAAAAACAATAAGGCGGGAGAGAGAAGTAGACATACCACTGGACACGCCATCGTTTCTCGCACTTTTCAATAACGCAAAGGCGGACACGCAATGCCTCAACAGCCTTCTCTCGAACAGCCAATGTTGGATCCTTAGGAGCAACCCAAATAACCTCCACAAAGTCCGGCACATGAACATTGAAAACAGTTGAAGCATTTTCCGCCATTCCCAAAATTTAAGACAAAGATTGAAACAGGAACAGCATCAGCAAGTACTTAGTAACTGGAATTAACAGCTGCTATGTGGTGGGTGAAATGGAGAAAGAGAAATCATAGATTTGTTTGGGGGAAAAGAGAATTTTAATTAGTCTGTAACATAGATATATGTGCTAAGTTGTTTTATCCATGTACCGAG
The DNA here is from genome assembly GCA_032618575.1 of Nicotiana noctiflora. NCBI lineage: Eukaryota > Viridiplantae > Streptophyta > Magnoliopsida > Solanales > Solanaceae > Nicotiana > Nicotiana noctiflora. The sequence goes on along the minus strand of JASVEL010013508.1, from coordinate 308,045 downwards.
GCATATAACACTGGCTTCATCTGAGCATGCAATTACAACACGTTGAAGAGATTGACATTAATAACTACGGACCACATGAATTAAATACCTCGTCATTTAAAGTGGCAAATATAGTTGTCAAACTATCAGCCTGAGCCAGAAACTCATCGAATCCTACATCAGCATACACAGAAGAAAAAATTGAATGTCGAACAGTAACATCAGCATCGGCAACCGGCAGTGATGAGAAGTTTTTGCACAATCTGTAAAAATTAACTCAGTTAAAAAAGACTCCTAAATCACCATGCAGAAGACCGGAAATAAAAACCTTAATTATGCACGATGTCAAGGAGTACTTATCCACCAAGTGGAAAAGACACTTAACATGAGAAACTGCTCAAGGTTTATAGACAGTCTTCTGGAGATTTATTTCAGCAACAAGATTTTGAATCGCTAAGAACTAAGATTACCAAGTGAAATGACCCCAATGGCCAGCTAATTATATGATCCCGCCAAACATGAGACTACAAATAAGTACAGAGATACTAAAAAGTTTGTCACACTACTAAAAAGATTATCATGAAGATAATGAGAAAAAATGGTAGAATCCAGGAACTTGAGACAATTTATCCGAGTAAACCATACCCATCTGCCATAGATACCAAATGACTTGAGACACCAACAGAAAAGCACATCATAAAGCTATACAATTTCTCTTTTTCATAAAATGCCAACGCTTGAAGACCCTTCCTAAAATCAATCTGACGCTCGGTAAGAAAGCACAAAAAAACAAAGAGAACCAAAAGATAAACCTGTGAATCTACCGTTGTCTAAAACCATCGTTATAATCCTATATTGACAAAGTCTAGAGTGTAAAGTAAATTGAAATCATATGTTACCAGTTTTTTTGGAAGAACTTATAAAAATGACATTGAAATATGATTTATAGAGTAATGGCTCAAAGAAGAGATAACAGTAATCAAATGTTGCACAACACACTATACAAACACTAATGACCATTGGAAAGAAATTAGGACAGTTATTGGGATGAAGCAATTAGCATGTGCCAAACATTGGACTTTGCTGACCAATGAAAAGAAAGTAGGACAATTTTTTGGGATGGACGAAGTAAGTAACATACGCTAAACTTGGAATCAGTCCAACCACTAAAAGCTAGCTAATCTTTATAGCAGGCATCCAAAACTCAATCCACTAAAAGAGACGCCTGCCACCTCTTTCACAAAAGGGGGATAAACTGGCCGAGAGATTGATAGAAAAATTATATTATTGAAGCCACTCATAAAACTGAATTAAACATCCTTATACAGATATTAGGGCATAGATTCTTTTCATAGGCACGTATTTGAATGCGCAGATAATTAAGAAGTGACGAACCATGGAACCATCTAATAACAAGAGGCATTGTTTAAAAGCAAACCTCTTCAACAAGCCGACGTCGCTTTCCACTGGCACGATTGATTCTACTAGGACTAAACTAGGTAGAAGACATCGCCAAGAAAGAATTTTCTACTAGTTTGCAGCAACATAGCGCAGCATCCTTTCGTGTAGCTCCATCCTCATCTTCTAAATATACAACAACAGACTCCCTTGCGAACTTAAGAAGAACATGACCCTATAATGCCACAAGTTTTCTATCAAAGTAAACTAACGAGAAGGGGAATAGAGTGCACAAAATATAGATGACAAACCTTGAAATTAAAACGAGCAAGAGTCTGAAAAGCAAGTTGAACTAGCGCAGGACCACTCAGAGTTCTGGTACTTGGGGGGTAATTGTTGCAATATGCCCTCGACTCATAGCACTTGATTGTCTTGAGAGTGCATGTTGAGATCCGGAGAGAATTGCAGAAATACATTCAAGCAGCAAATCTTGAATGGTCGGCAACAAAGATGGAATGCTGAGACACAGAAATACACATGTTATCCTTGAACAACACTAGACAAAAAGAACCCAGTTCATGAAACTTCTGCTCAAATTACAAGTGATAAAGGTCAACATCAACTGAAAATAAAGCATAAATGTCACAGCTCGCATTAGAGTAACGAACAACTTAGTAAATTAGTAGGAAAAATCGAACTATGTGGCGCAGCAACATGAAATCATTTTAGCATGACTCATTTTATTCCCACCAGGGCTTTTCAAGCTTATTCTTTTTTTCTTTTTTTTTTTTTGATAATGTCCACCAGGGCTCTTCAAGCTTATTCTCAATGTTCAAATAAAATTCCATTAGACCAAACAAAATTCACAAAGCAAAATGTCACTGTTAAAAGGCATCACTTACTGAGGAATCCTTTAGACAACTTCAAATTCAGCACAAAATGAAAAGCCCCAACCCTCACTGAAGACTGCATAGAAATACTCATACTTCCCAGCAACAATGACATCAGTTCAGAACTTTACTCTGTCACCACGTTAGCTCAAAGTACACTCCATTACCATGGAAATACATATTTGGTCAGCTAATACAAGAAGATGTGATCTAATTGCAGTAAAGCCAACTTCTGCAAATGTCGAATCATTTCCAACTGTCAACTGTGACAGACAACAACACACCTTACCTGCCAGATTCATAAGAGATTCCTTCGCAGCCTGACGTTGTGCTTCCCTTCTCGTCCGGCCAATTCCTTCTCCAATTTTTTCTCCAGCAAACCACACCTACACAAGCAATAGAAACCACGATTCAATAAGATGGCTAAACCTCAGTAAAAACAAAGCAGAAAATCGGGAAGGAAGCTCGTTTTAATAAAGCTGATGACGAGCAATTACGAGCACATCAATTGTTGACCTTCATGCTACTGAAACATGGCTTTACAAAGCTCGCCAGAGACACAAGCAAGATCCATAGGAACTTGCAGATTGTGCTCCATGTTCCATTAAGTAAAAGTGAGACATAAAGCTCACTGGAATAGTGGAATGCGGATATAAATGCTCCAACATACCTCCACAGAAAACTGCAGTTCTGGACTTAGAAAGCAAACCTGACTTGAATTCCACCTACAAGTATTTCTCATGAGCATTCAGAGACCTCACAGAGAGGAGGGAGGAAACTATATTATAGTGCTACATGATGACCGGGCATAGGGGGAGAGTACCTTTGCTTCACCATCTAGAGCACCAGCCATCTCCCTAAGAGCGATGAACTCACTGGCACGTTCTGCGTGTATTTTAAGGACATGAAGAATATGATTCATGCATATCTGTAGAAGCAAAATCAACAAACTTGAGGTTACAGCAGTCAAGATACAAGATGTAAATCTCAATCACCGAGATTTTCCAGTTAACCCAAAGCAGCTTGAATCATTCAAATGAAGTCAAATGTAACAAACCATTAAATAGTTGGTCACAAATCGATCACGCACGAAATGGGCAATTCGAGGAAGCAGAGAAGTTATGCTGAGACGAACTAGGCGATCTCGGTGCTCCAGTTATCTTATAACAATTTCCGCAACCTCCCTCTATCGTGACATCATGAACTCTCCTGTATTCCTGCACATTTTGATGAAGAAATCTGCATGCATCAGGAACATACCAAATAGAGATAATAGTGGTTCCAATTCCCACATCATGTGACTTGAGCATATTATTCAACGTGCTCCTGTAATCAGGCATTATTGCTTATGAAGGAGACAACTCAAATAATAAGCAAATAAATCCTTGAAACTATAGTAGCCATGGAACATACTAGCATAAGTGCATACATGACAATACAGCAAAGAAAAATTTGTCCTCCTATAGCTAGCAGAGGTACCTTCTCACCCATAATCAACCAGTTATGCAGCCATTTCTCACCTCAGTACCTACCCTTCGGTGTTATCAAAGGCGAAGCGCAAAAAAGCTCTAAGGTCTATTGGGGCCTCACGCGCAAACAAAGCATGGGCTTTGATGATGAAAGGTGAAACTAGTTCAGGAAAAACAAATTCACAGCCTATCATAGAACTGAAACCAACAACACCAACTCACGCATGCTTCTGAAGGTATGACACCCATCAAATTTGTTTAAAAGAACAAGCACAGAAATCCATGGCAAAGAAACAAGATAATATCTTATAGAAATTGACCACGTAGTATAGCTCAACGGAGTATCCTGTACATATACATAGTCAACTAATGGTAACTAAAAAGAGAAATACCAGCAACAGCCAAAACCCAATACTTTCTGCAGAGGATTGTGAGAAGGACTGAAGAACCCAATACTTTCTTCATTAAGGACGGTGAAAAACAAGGTACCACGACGGATCGTAGTCAAGCTACAGACCACAAATACATTCTAGATACAACACCTAATAAGAACAAGCAGGTCGTACACACTTTTTTTGTATAAGTCTTGTACATGGAAGTTCTTTCCCACATTTATAAAATAATTTTCTTTATCCAAAAAAAGGGGAACAAGAAGGTAGTAGATGGTTGCACCTGAAACACACATGTAACTCGCCTCGGACTTGAGGTAGACTGACTCTTAGGTCCTACATGATATAACCAAAGATTTTAAGTCTTCAGTTTATCATACAGCCATGACAACAATTTAAAACAGCAAAAGGAACTCTCAATTATTTTTCTACAATGAAAAATAATATGATATAGTTTGATAGCAAACCTTAGCAGCTCTCCCACCGCGAGAAGGGAGCCATGTATAATATGAACAGGCGCAGTTCTGGTCAATCCATCTTGGGTAGCTTCAAACATCTTATAATACCTGCCAGCACCACCAATTTTAGAGCAGATGAAATTTGCCGCAACATTCATAACATATTGATAAAAATGACATTTATACTGAAAAACAATAAGGCGGGAGAGAGAAGTAGACATACCACTGGACACGCCATCGTTTCTCGCACTTTTCAATAACGCAAAGGCGGACACGCAATGCCTCAACAGCCTTCTCTCGAACAGCCAATGTTGGATCCTTAGGAGCAACCCAAATAACCTCCACAAAGTCCGGCACATGAACATTGAAAACAGTTGAAGCATTTTCCGCCATTCCCAAAATTTAAGACAAAGATTGAAACAGGAACAGCATGAGCAAGTACTTAGTAATTGGAATTAACAGCTGCTATGTGGTGGGTGAAATGGAGAAAGAGAAATCATAGATTTGTTTGGGGGAAAAGAGAATTTTAATTAGTCTGTAACATAGATATATGTGCTAAATTGTTTTATCTATGTACCGAGGCATATAACACTGGCTTCATCTGAGCATGCAATTACAACACGTTGAAGAGATTGACATTAATAACTACGGACCACATGAATTAAATACCTCGTCATTTAAAGTGGCAAATATAGTTGTCAAACTACATCAGCATACACAGAAGAAAAAATTGAATGCCGAACAGTAACATCAGCATCGGCAACGGCAGTGATGAGATGTTTTGCATCGGCAACGGCAGTGATGAGAAGTTTTTGCACAATCTGTAAAAATTAACTCAGTTAAAAAAGACTCCTAAATCACCATGCAGAAGACCGGAAATAAAAACCTTAATTATGCACGATGTCAAGGAGTACTTATCCACCAAGTGGAAAAGACACTTAACATGAGAAGCTGCTCAAGGTTTATAGACAGTCTTCTAGAGATTTATTTCAGCAACAAGATTTTGAATCGCTAAGAACTAAGATTACCAAGTGAAATGACCCCAATGGCCAGCTAATTATATGATCCCGCCAAACATGAGACTACAAATAAGTACAGAGATACTAAAAAGTTTGTCACACTACTAAAAAGATTATCATGAAGAGAATGAGATAAAATGGTAGAATCCAGGAACTTGAGACAATTTATCCGAGTAAACCATACCCATCTGCCATAGATACCAAATGACTTGAGACACCAACAGAAAAGCACATCATAAAGCTATACAATTTCTCTTTTTCATGAAATGCCAACGCTTGAAGACCCTTCCTAAAATCAATCTGACGCTCGGTAAGAAAGCACAAAAAAACAAAGAGAACCAAAAGATAAACCTGTGAATCTACCGTTGTCTAAAACCATCGTTATAATCCTATATTGACAAAGTCTAGAGTGTAAAGTAAATTGAAATCATATGTTACCAGTTTTTTGGAAGAACTTATAAAAATGACATTGAAATATGATTTATAGAGTAATGGCTCAAAGAAGAGATAATAGTAATCAAATGTTGCACAACACACTATACAAACACTAATGACCATTGGAAAGAAATTAGGACGGTTCTTGGGATGAAGCAATTAGCATGTGCCAAACATTGGACTTTGCTGACCAATGAAAAGAAAGTAGGACAATTTTTTGGGATGGACGAAGTAAGTAACATATGCTAAACTTGGAATCAGTCCAACCACTAAAAGCTAGCTAATCTTTGTAGCAGGCATCCAAAACTCAATCCACTAAAAGAGACGCCTGCCACCTCTTTCACAAAAGGGGATAAACTGGCTGAGAGATTGATAGAAAAACTATATTATTGAAGCCACTCATAAAACTGAATTAAACATCCTTATACAGATATTAGGGCATAGATTCTTTTCATAGGCACGTATTTGAATGCGCAGATAATTAAGAAGTGACGAACCAGGGAACCATATAATAACAAGAGACATTGTTTAAAAGCAAACCTCTTCAACAAGCCGACGTCGCTTTCCACTGGCACGATTGATTCTACTAGGACTAAACTAGGTAGAAGACATCGCCAAGAAAGAATTTTCTACTAGTTTGCAGCAACATAGCGCAGCATCCTTTCGTGTAGCTCCATCCTCATCTTCTAAATATACAACAACAGACTCCCTTGCGAACTTAAGAAGAACATGACCCTATAATGCCACAAGTTTTCTATCAAAGTAAACTAACGAGAAGGGGAATAGAGTGCACAAAATATAGATGACAAACCTTGAAATTAAAACGAGCAAGAGTCTAAAAAGCAAGTTGAACTAGCGCAGGACCACTCAGTTCTGGTACTTGGGGGGTAATTGTTGCAATATGCCCTCGACTCATAGCACTTGATTGTCTTGAGAGTGCATGTTGAGATCCGGAGAGAATTGCAGAAATACATTCAAGCAGCAAATCTTGAATGGTCGGCAACAAAGATGGAATGCTGAGACACAGAAATACACATGTTATCCTTGAACAACACTAGACAAAAAGAACCCAGTTCATGAAACTTCTGCTCAAATTACAAGTGATAAAGGTCAACATCAACTGAAAATAAAGCATAAATGTCACAGCTCGCATTAGAGTAACGAACAACTTAGTAAATTAGTAGGAAAAATCGAACTATGTGGCGCAGCAACATGAAATCATTTTAGCATGACTCATTTTATTCCCACCAGGGCTTTTCAAGCTTATTCTTTTTTTCTTTTTTTTTTTTGATAATGTCCACCAGGGCTCTTCAAGCTTATTCTCAATGTTCAAATAATATTCCATTAGACCAAACAAAATTCACAAAGCAAAATGTCACTGTTAAAAGGCATCACTTACTGAGGAATCCTTTAGACAACTTCAAATTCAGCACAAAATGAAAAGCCCCAACCCTCACTGAAGACTGCACAGAAATACTCATACTTCCCAGCAACAATGACATCAGTTCAGAACTTTACTCTGTCACCACGTTAGCTCAAAGTACACTCCATGACCATGGAAATACATATTTGGTCAGCTAATACAAGAAGATGTGATCTAATTGCAGTAAAGCCAACTTCTGCAAATGTCGAATCATTTCCAACTGTCAACTGTGACAGACAACAACACACCTTACCTGCCAGATTCATAAGAGATTCCTTCGCAGCCTGACGCTGTGCTTCCCTTCTCGTCCGGCCAATTCCTTCTCCAATTTTTTCTCCAGCAAACCACACCTACACAAGCAATAGAAACCACGATTCAATAAGATGGCTAAACCTCAGTAAAAACAAAGCAGAAAATCGGGAAGGAAGCTCGTTTTAATAAAGCTGATGACGAGCAATTACGAGCACATCAATTGTTGACCTTCATGCTACTGAAACATGGCTTTACAAAGCTCGCCAGAGACACAAGCAAGATCCATAGGAACTTGCAGATTGTGCTCCATGTTCCATTAAGTAAAAGTGAGACATAAAGCTCACTGGAATAGTGGAATGCGGATATAAATGCTCCAACATACCTCCACAGAAAACTGCAGTTCTGGACTTAGAAAGCAAACCTGACTTGAATTCCACCTACAAGTATTTCTCATGAGCATTCAGAGACCTCACAGAGAGGAGGGAGGAAACTATATTATAGTGCTACATGATGACCGGGCATAGGGGGAGAGTACCTTTGCTTCACCATCTAGAGCACCAGCCATCTCCCTAAGAGCGATGAACTCACTGGCACGTTCTGCGTGTATTTTAAGGACATGAAGAATATGATTCATGCATATCTGTAGAAGCAAAATCAACAAACTTGAGGTTACAGCAGTCAAGATACAAGATGTAAATCTCAATCACCGAGATTTTCCAGTTAACCCAAAGCAGCTTGAATCATTCAAATGAAGTCAAATGTAACAAACCATTAAATAGTTAGTCACAAATCGATCACGCACGAAATGGGCAATTCGAGGAAGCAGAGAAGTTATGCTGAGACGAACTAGGCGATCTCGGTGCTCCAGTTATCTTATAACAATTTCCGCAACCTCCCTGTATCTTGACATCATGAACTCTCCTGTATTCCTGCACATTTTGATGAAGAAATCTGCATGCATCAGGAACATACCAAATAGAGATAATAGTGGTTCCAATTCCCACATCATGTGACTTGAGCATATTATTCAACGTGCTCCTGTAATCAGGCATTATTGCTTATGAAGGAGACAACTCAAATAATAAGCAAATAAATCCTTGAAACTATAGTAGCCATGGAACATACTAGCATAAGTGCATACATGACAATACAGCAAAGAAAAATTTGTCCTCCTATAGCTAGCAGAGGTACCTCCTCACCCATAATCAACCAGTTATGCAGCCATTTCTCACCTCAGTACCTACCCTTCGGTGTTATCAAAGGCGAAGCGCAAAAAAGCTCTAAGGTCTATTGGGGCCTTACGCGCAAACAAAGCATGGGCTTTGATGATGAAAGGTGAAACTAGTTCAGGAAAAACAAATTCACAGCCTATCATAGAACTGAAACCAACAACACCAACTCACGCATGCTTCTGAAGGTATGACACCCATCAAATTTGTTTAAAAGAACAAGCACAGAAATCCATGGCAAAGAAACAAGATAATATCTTATAGAAATTGACCACGTAGTATAGCTCAACAGAGTATCATGTACATATACATAGTCAACTAATGGTAACTGAAAAGAGAAATACCAGCAACAGCCAAAACCCAATACTTTCTGCAGAGGATTGTGAGAAGGATTGAAGAACCCAATACTTTCTTCATTAAGGACTGTGAAAAACAAGGTACCTCGACAGATCGTAGTCAAGCTACAGACCACAAATACATTCTAGATACAACACCTAATAAGAACAAGCAGGTCGTACACACTTTTTTTGTATAAGTCTTGTACATGGAAGTTCTTTCCCACATTTATAAAATAATTTTCTTTATCCAAAAAAAGGGGAACAAGAAGGTAGTAGATGGTTGCACCTGAAACACACATGTAACTCGCCTCGGACTTGAGGTAGACTGACTCTTAGGTCCTACATGATATAACCAAAGATTTTAAGTCTTCAGTTTATCATACAGCCATGACAACAATTTAAAACAGCAAAAGGAACTCTCAATTATTTTTCTACAATGAAAAATAATATGATATAGTTTGATAGCAAACCTTAGCAGCTCTCCCACCGCGAGAAGGGAGCCATGTATAATATGAACAGGCGCAGTTCTGGTCAATCCATCTTGGGTAGCTTCAAACATCTTATAATACCTGCCAGCACCACCAATTTTAGAGCAGATGAAATTTGCCGCAACATTCATAACATATTGATAAAAATGACATTTATACTGAAAAACAATAAGGCGGGAGAGAGAAGTAGACATACCACTGGACACGCCATCGTTTCTCGCACTTTTCAATAACGCAAAGGCGGACACGCAATGCCTCAACAGCCTTCTCTCGAACAGCCAATGTTGGATCCTTAGGAGCAACCCAAATAACCTCCACAAAGTCCGGCACATGAACATTGAAAACAGTTGAAGCATTTTCCGCCATTCCCAAAATTTAAGACAAAGATTGAAACAGGAACAGCATCAGCAAGTACTTAGTAACTGGAATTAACAACTGCTATGTGGTGGGTGAAATGGAGAAAGAGAAATCATAGATTTGTTTGGGGGAAAAGAGAATTTTAATTAGTCTGTAACATAGATATATGTGCTAAGTTGTTTTATCAATGTACCGAGGCATATAACACTGGTTTCATCTGAGCAGGCAATTACAACACGTTGAAGAGATTGACATTAATAACTACAGACCACATGAATTAAATACCTCGTCATTTAAAGTGGCAAATATAGTTGTCAAACTATCAGCCTGAGCCAGAAACTCATCGAATCCTACATCAGCATACACAGAAGAAAAAATTGAATGTCGAACAGCAACATCAGCATCGGCAACGGCAGTGATGAGAAGTTTTTGCACAATCTGTAAAAATTAACTCAGTTAAAAAAGACTCCTAAATCACCATGCAGAAGACCGGAAATAAAAACCTTAATTATGCACGATGTCAAGGAGTACTTATCCACCAAGTGGAAAAGACACTTAACATGAGAAACTGCTCAAGGTTTATAGACAGTCTTCTGGAGATTTATTTCAGCAACAAGATTTTGAATCGCTAAGAACTAAGATTACCAAGTGAAATGACCCCAATGGCCAGCTAATTATATGATCCCGCCAAACATGAGACTACAAATAAGTACAGAGATACTAAAAAGTTTGTCACACTACTAAAAAGATTATCATGAAGAGAATGAGAAAAAATGGTAGAATCCAGGAACTTGAGACAATTTATCCGAGTAAACCATACCCATCTGCCATAGATACCAAATGACTTGAGACACCAACAGAAAAGCACATCATAAAGCTATACAATTTCTCTTTTTCATAAAATGCCAACGCTTGAAGACCCTTCCTAAAATCAATCTGACGCTCGGTAAGAAAGCACAAAAAAACAAAGAGAACCAAAAGATAAACCTGTGAATCTACCGTTGTCTAAAACCATCGTTATAATCCTATATTGACAAAGTCTAGAGTGTAAAGTAAATTGAAATCATATGTTACCAGTTTTTTTGGAAGAACTTATAAAAATGACATTGAAATATGATTTATAGAGTAATGGCTCAAAGAAGAGATAACAGTAATCAAATGTTGCACAACACACTATACAAACACTAATGACCATTGGAAAGAAATTAGGACAGTTATTGGGATGAAGCAATTAGCATGTGCCAAACATTGGACTTTGCTGACCAATGAAAAGAAAGTAGGACAATTTTTTGGGATGGACGAAGTAAGTAACATACGCTAAACTTGGAATCAGTCCAACCACTAAAAGCTAGCTAATCTTTATAGCAGGCATCCAAAACTCAATCCACTAAAAGAGACGCCTGCCACCTCTTTCACAAAAGGGGGATAAACTGGCCGAGAGATTGATAGAAAAATTATATTATTGAAGCCACTCATAAAACTGAATTAAACATCCTTATACAGATATTAGGGCATAGATTCTTTTCATAGGCACGTATTTGAATGCGCAGATAATTAAGAAGTGACGAACCATGGAACCATCTAATAACAAGAGGCATTGTTTAAAAGCAAACCTCTTCAACAAGCCGACGTCGCTTTCCACTGGCACGATTGATTCTACTAGGACTAAACTAGGTAGAAGACATCGCCAAGAAAGAATTTTCTACTAGTTTGCAGCAACATAGCGCAGCATCCTTTCGTGTAGCTCCATCCTCATCTTCTAAATATACAACAACAGACTCCCTTGCGAACTTAAGAAGAACATGACCCTATAATGCCACAAGTTTTCTATCAAAGTAAACTAACGAGAAGGGGAATAGAGTGCACAAAATATAGATGACAAACCTTGAAATTAAAACGAGCAAGAGTCTGAAAAGCAAGTTGAACTAGCGCAGGACCACTCAGTTCTGGTACTTGGGGGGTAACTGTTGCAATATGCCCTCGACTCATAGCACTTGATTGTCTTGAGAGTGCATGTTGAGATCCGGAGAGAATTGCGGAAATACATTCAAGCAGCAAATCTTGAATGGTCGGCAACAAAGATGGAATGCTGAGACACAGAAATACACATGTTATCCTTGAACAACACTAGACAAAAAGAACCCAGTTCATGAAACTTCTGCTCAAATTACAAGTGATAAAGGTCAACATCAACTGAAAATAAAGCATAAATGTCACAGCTCGCATTAGAGTAACGAACAACTTAGTAAATTAGTAGGAAAAATCGAACTATGTGGCGCAGCAACATGAAATCATTTTAGCATGACTCATTTTATTCCCACCAGGGCTTTTCAAGCTTATTCTTTTTTTCTTTTTTTTTTTTGATAATGTCCACCAGGGCTCTTCAAGCTTATTCTCAATGTTCAAATAAAATTCCATTAGACCAAACAAAATTCACAAAGCAAAATGTCACTGTTAAAAGGCATCACTTACTGAGGAATCCTTTAGACAACTTCAAATTCAGCACAAAATGAAAAGCCCCAACCCTCACTGAAGACTGCACAGAAATACTCATACTTCCCAGCAACAATGACATCAGTTCAGAACTTTACTCTGTCACCACGTTAGCTCAAAGTACACTCCATTACCATGGAAATACATATTTGGTCAGCTAATACAAGAAGATGTGATCTAATTGCAGTAAAGCCAACTTCTGCAAATGTCGAATCATTTCCAACTGTCAACTGTGACAGACAACAACACACCTTACCTGCCAGATTCATAAGAGATTCCTTCGCAGCCTGACGCTGTGCTTCCCTTCTCGTCCGGCCAATTCCTTCTCCAATTTTTTCTCCAGCAAACCACACCTACACAAGCAATAGAAACCACGATTCAATAAGATGGCTAAACCTCAGTAAAAACAAAGCAGAAAATCGGGAAGGAAGCTCGTTTTAATAAAGCTGATGACGAGCAATTACGAGCACATCAATTGTTGACCTTCATGCTACTGAAACATGGCTTTACAAAGCTCGCCAGAGACACAAGCAAGATCCATAGGAACTTGCAGATTGTGCTCCATGTTCCATTAAGTAAAAGTGAGACATAAAGCTCACTGGAATAGTGGAATGCGGATATAAATGCTCCAACATACCTCCACAGAAAACTGCAGTTCTGGACTTGAAAGCAAACCTGACTTGAATTCCACCTACAAGTATTTCTCATGAGCATTCAGAGACCTCACAGAGAGGAGGGAGGAAACTATATTATAGTGCTACATGATGACCGGGCATAGGGGGAGAGTACCTTTGCTTCACCATCTAGAGCACCAGCCATCTCCCTAAGAGCGATGAACTCACTGGCACGTTCTGCGTGTATTTTAAGGACATGAAGAATATGATTCATGCATATCTGTAGAAGCAAAATCAACAAACTTGAGGTTACAGCAGTCAAGATACAAGATGTAAATCTCAATCACCGAGATTTTCCAGTTAACCCAAAGCAGCTTGAATCATTCAAATGAAGTCAAATGTAACAAACCATTAAATAGTTAGTCACAAATCGATCACGCACGAAATGGGCAATTCGAGGAAGCAGAGAAGTTATGCTGAGACGAACTAGGCGATCTCGGTGCTCCAGTTATCTTATAACAATTTCCGCAACCTCCCTGTATCTTGACATCATGAACTCTCCTGTATTCCTGCACATTTTGATGAAGAAATCTGCATGCATCAGGAACATACCAAATAGAGATAATAGTGGTTCCAATTCCCACATCATGTGACTTGAGCATATTATTCAACGTGCTCCTGTAATCAGGCATTATTGCTTATGAAGGAGACAACTCAAATAATAAGCAAATAAATCCTTGAAACTATAGTAGCCATGGAACATACTAGCATAAGTGCATACATGACAATACAGCAAAGAAAAATTTGTCCTCCTATAGCTAGCAGAGGTACCTCCTCACCCATAATCAACCAGTTATGCAGCCATTTCTCACCTCAGTACCTACCCTTCGGTGTTATCAAAGGCGAAGCGCAAAAAAGCTCTAAGGTCTATTGGGGCCTTACGCGCAAACAAAGCATGGGCTTTGATGATGAAAGGTGAAACTAGTTCAGGAAAAACAAATTCACAGCCTATCATAGAACTGAAACCAACAACACCAACTCACGCATGCTTCTGAAGGTATGACACCCATCAAATTTGTTTAAAAGAACAAGCACAGAAATCCATGGCAAAGAAACAAGATAATATCTTATAGAAATTGACCACGTAGTATAGCTCAACAGAGTATCGTGTACATATATACATAGTCAACTAATGGTAACTGAAAAAGAGAAATACCAGCAACAACCAAAACCCAATACTTTCTGCAGAGGATTGTGAGAAGGATTGAAGAACCCAATACTTTCTTCATTAAGGACCGTGAAAAATAAGGTACCTCGACAGATCGTAGTCAAGCTACAGACCACAAATACATTCTAGATACAACACCTAATAAGAACAAGCAGGTCGTACACACTTTTTTTGTATAAGTCTTGTACATGGAAGTTCTTTCCCACATTTATAAAATAATTTTCTTTATCCAAAAAAAGGGGAACAAGAAGGTAGTAGATGGTTGCACCTGAAACACACATGTAACTCGCCTCGGACTTGAGGTAGACTGACTCTTAGGTCCTACATGATATAACCAAAGATTTTAAGTCTTCAGTTTATCATACAGCCATGACAACAATTTAAAACAGCAAAAGGAACTCTCAATTATTTTTCTACAATGAAAAATAATATGATATAGTTTGATAGCAAACCTTAGCAGCTCTCCCACCGCGAGAAGGGAGCCATGTATAATATGAACAGGCGCAGTTCTGGTCAATCCATCTTGGGTAGCTTCAAACATCTTATAATACCTGCCAGCACCACCAATTTTAGAGCAGATGAAATTTGCCGCAACATTCATAACATATTGATAAAAATGACATTTATACTGAAAAACAATAAGGCGGGAGAGAGAAGTAGACATACCACTGGACACGCCATCGTTTCTCGCACTTTTCAATAACGCAAAGGCGGACACGCAATGCCTCAACAGCCTTCTCTCGAACAGCCAATGTTGGATCCTTAGGAGCAACCCAAATAACCTCCACAAAGTCCGGCACATGAACATTGAAAACAGTTGAAGCATTTTCCGCCATTCCCAAAATTTAAGACAAAGATTGAAACAGGAACAGCATCAGCAAGTACTTAGTAACTGGAATTAACAACTGCTATGTGGTGGGTGAAATGGAGAAAGAGAAATCATAGATTTGTTTGGGGGAAAAGAGAATTTTAATTAGTCTGTAACATAGATATATGTGCTAAGTTGTTTTATCAATGTACCGAGGCATATAACACTGGCTTTATCTGAGCATGCAATTACAACACGTTGAAGAGATTGACATTAATAACTACAGACCACATGAATTAAATACCTCGTCATTTAAAGTGGCAAATATAGTTGTCAAACTATCAGTCTGAGCCAGAAACTCATCGAATCCTACATCAGCATACACAGAAGAAAAAATTGAATGTCGAACAGCAACATCAGCATCGGCAACGGCAGTGATGAGAAGTTTTTGCACAATCTGTAAAAATTAACTCAGTTAAAAAAGACTCCTAAATCACCATGCAGAAGACCGGAAATAAAAACCTTAATTATGCACGATGTCAAGGAGTACTTATCCACCAAGTGGAAAAGACACTTAACATGAGAAACTGCTCAAGGTTTATAGACAGTCTTCTGGAGATTTATTTCAGCAACAAGATTTTGAATCGCTAAGAACTAAGATTACCAAGTGAAATGACCCCAATGGCCAGCTAATTATATGATCCCGCCAAACATGAGACTACAAATAAGTACAGAGATACTAAAAAGTTTGTCACACTACTAAAAAGATTATCATGAAGAGAATGAGATAAAATGGTAGAATCC
The DNA here is from genome assembly GCA_032618575.1 of Nicotiana noctiflora. Classification (NCBI taxonomy): domain Eukaryota; kingdom Viridiplantae; phylum Streptophyta; class Magnoliopsida; order Solanales; family Solanaceae; genus Nicotiana; species Nicotiana noctiflora. Next base: position 291,974 of record JASVEL010013508.1, on the reverse strand, counting down.
AGGAACTTGAGACAATTTATCCGAGTAAACCATACCCATCTGCCATAGATACCAAATGACTTGAGACACCAACAGAAAAGCACATCATAAAGCTATACAATTTCTCTTTTTCATAAAATGCCAACGCTTGAAGACCCTTCCTAAAATCAATCTGACGCTCGGTAAGAAAGCACAAAAAAACAAAGAGAACCAAAAGATAAACCTGTGAATCTACCGTTGTCTAAAACCATCGTTATAATCCTATATTGACAAAGTCTAGAGTGTAAAGTAAATTGAAATCATATGTTACCAGTTTTTTTGGAAGAACTTATAAAAATGACATTGAAATATGATTTATAGAGTAATGGCTCAAAGAAGAGATAACAGTAATCAAATGTTGCACAACACACTATACAAACACTAATGACCATTGGAAAGAAATTAGGACAGTTATTGGGATGAAGCAATTAGCATGTGCCAAACATTGGACTTTGCTGACCAATGAAAAGAAAGTAGGACAATTTTTTGGGATGGACGAAGTAAGTAACATACGCTAAACTTGGAATCAGTCCAACCACTAAAAGCTAGCTAATCTTTATAGCAGGCATCCAAAACTCAATCCACTAAAAGAGACGCCTGCCACCTCTTTCACAAAAGGGGGATAAACTGGCCGAGAGATTGATAGAAAAATTATATTATTGAAGCCACTCATAAAACTGAATTAAACATCCTTATACAGATATTAGGGCATAGATTCTTTTCATAGGCACGTATTTGAATGCGCAGATAATTAAGAAGTGACGAACCATGGAACCATCTAATAACAAGAGGCATTGTTTAAAAGCAAACCTCTTCAACAAGCCGACGTCGCTTTCCACTGGCACGATTGATTCTACTAGGACTAAACTAGGTAGAAGACATCGCCAAGAAAGAATTTTCTACTAGTTTGCAGCAACATAGCGCAGCATCCTTTCGTGTAGCTCCATCCTCATCTTCTAAATATACAACAACAGACTCCCTTGCGAACTTAAGAAGAACATGACCCTATAATGCCACAAGTTTTCTATCAAAGTAAACTAACGAGAAGGGGAATAGAGTGCACAAAATATAGATGACAAACCTTGAAATTAAAACGAGCAAGAGTCTAAAAAGCAAGTTGAACTAGCGCAGGACCACTCAGTTCTGGTACTTGGGGGGTAATTGTTGCAATATGCCCTCGACTCATAGCACTTGATTGTCTTGAGAGTGCATGTTGAGATCCGGAGAGAATTGCAGAAATACATTCAAGCAGCAAATCTTGAATGGTCGGCAACAAAGATGGAATGCTTGAGACACAGAAATACACATGTTATCCTTGAACAACACTAGACAAAAAGAACCCAGTTCATGAAACTTCTGCTCAAATTACAAGTGATAAAGGTCAACATCAACTGAAAATAAAGCATAAATGTCACAGCTCGCATTAGAGTAACGAACAACTTAGTAAATTAGTAGGAAAAATCGAACTATGTGGCGCAGCAACATGAAATCATTTTAGCATGACTCATTTTATTCCCACCAGGGCTTTTCAAGCTTATTCTTTTTTTCTTTTTTTTTTTTTGATAATGTCCACCAGGGCTCTTCAAGCTTATTCTCAATGTTCAAATAAAATTCCATTAGACCAAACAAAATTCACAAAGCAAAATGTCACTGTTAAAAGGCATCACTTACTGAGGAATCCTTTAGACAACTTCAAATTCAGCACAAAATGAAAAGCCCCAACCCTCACTGAAGACTGCACAGAAATACTCATACTTCCCAGCAACAATGACATCAGTTCAGAACTTTACTCTGTCACCACGTTAGCTCAAAGTACACTCCATTACCATGGAAATACATATTTGGTCAGCTAATACAAGAAGATGTGATCTAATTGCAGTAAAGCCAACTTCTGCAAATGTCGAATCATTTCCAACTGTCAACTGTGACAGACAACAACACACCTTACCTGCCAGATTCATAAGAGATTCCTTCGCAGCCTGACGCTGTGCTTCCCTTCTCGTCCGGCCAATTCCTTCTCCAATTTTTTCTCCAGCAAACCACACCTACACAAGCAATAGAAACCACGATTCAATAAGATGGCTAAACCTCAGTAAAAACAAAGCAGAAAATCGGGAAGGAAGCTCGTTTTAATAAAGCTGATGACGAGCAATTACGAGCACATCAATTGTTGACCTTCATGCTACTGAAACATGGCTTTACAAAGCTCGCCAGAGACACAAGCAAGATCCATAGGAACTTGCAGATTGTGCTCCATGTTCCATTAAGTAAAAGTGAGACATAAAGCTCACTGGAATAGTGGAATGCGGATATAAATGCTCCAACATACCTCCACAGAAAACTGCAGTTCTGGACTTGAAAGCAAACCTGACTTGAATTCCACCTACAAGTATTTCTCATGAGCATTCAGAGACCTCACAGAGAGGAGGGAGGAAACTATATTATAGTGCTACATGATGACCGGGCATAGGGAGAGAGTACCTTTGCTTCACCATCTAGAGCACCAGCCATCTCCCTAAGAGCGATGAACTCACTGGCACGTTCTGCGTGTATTTTAAGGACATGAAGAATATGATTCATGCATATCTGTAGAAGCAAAATCAACAAACTTGAGGTTACAGCAGTCAAGATACAAGATGTAAATCTCAATCACCGAGATTTTCCAGTTAACCCAAAGCAGCTTGAATCATTCAAATGAAGTCAAATGTAACAAACCATTAAATAGTTGGTCACAAATCGATCACGCACGAAATGGGCAATTCGAGGAAGCAGAGAAGTTATGCTGAGACGAACTAGGCGATCTCGGTGCTCCAGTTATCTTATAACAATTTCCGCAACCTCCCTCTATCTTGACATCATGAACTCTCCTGTATTCCTGCACATTTTGATGAAGAAATCTGCATGCATCAGGAACATACCAAATAGAGATAATAGTGGTTCCAATTCCCACATCATGTGACTTGAGCATATTATTCAACGTGCTCCTGTAATCAGGCATTATTGCTTATGAAGGAGACAACTCAAATAATAAGCAAATAAATCCTTGAAACTATAGTAGCCATGGAACATACTAGCATAAGTGCATACATGACAATACAGCAAAGAAAAATTTGTCCTCCTATAGCTAGCAGAGGTACCTTCTCACCCATAATCAACCAGTTATGCAGCCATTTCTCACCTCAGTACCTACCCTTCGGTGTTATCAAAGGCGAAGCGCAAAAAAGCTCTAAGGTCTATTGGGGCCTTACGCGCAAACAAAGCATGGGCTTTGATGATGAAAGGTGAAACTAGTTCAGGAAAAACAAATTCACAGCCTATCATAGAACTGAAACCAACAACACCAACTCACGCATGCTTCTGAAGGTATGACACCCATCAAATTTGTTTAAAAGAACAAGCACAGAAATCCATGGCAAAGAAACAAGATAATATCTTATAGAAATTGACCACGTAGTATAGCTCAACAGCGTATCGTGTACATATATACATAGTCAACTAATGGTAACTGAAAAGAGAAATACCAGCAACAGCCAAAACCCAATACTTTCTGCAGAGGATTGTGAGAAGGACTGAAGAACCCAATACTTTCTTCATTAAGGACGGTGAAAAACAAGGTACCACGACAGATCGTAGTCAAGCTACAGACCACAAATACATTCTAGATACAACACCTAATAAGAACAAGCAGGTCGTACACACTTTTTTTGTATAAGTCTTGTACATGGAAGTTCTTTCCCACATTTATAAAATAATTTTCTTTATCCAAAAAAAGGGGAACAAGAAGGTAGTAGATGGTTGCACCTAAAACACACATGTAACTCGCCTCGGACTTGAGGTAGACCGACTCTTAGGTCCTACATGATATAACCAAAGATTTTAAGTCTTCAGTTTATCATACAACCATGACAACAATTTAAAACAGCAAAAGGAACTCTCAATTATTTTCCTACAACGAAAAATAATATGATATAGTTTGATAGCAAACCTTAGCAGCTCTCCGACCGCGAGAAGGGAGCCATGTATAATATGAACAGGCGCAGTTCTGGTCAATCCATCTTGGGTAGCTTCAAACATCTTATAATACCTGCCAGCACCACCAATTTTAGAGCAGATGAAATTTGCCGCAACATTCATAACATATTGATAAAAATGACATTTATACTGAAAAACAATAAGGCGGGAGAGAGAAGTAGACATACCACTGGACACGCCATCGTTTCTCGCACTTTTCAATAACGCAAAGGCGGACACGCAATGCCTCAACAGCCTTCTCTCGAACAGCCAATGTTGGATCCTTAGGAGCAACCCAAATAACCTCCACAAAGTCCGGCACATGAACATTGAAAACAGTTGAAGCATTTTCCGCCATTCCCAAAATTTAAGACAAAGATTGAAACAGGAAACAGCATCAGCAAGTACTTAGTAACTGGAATTAACAACTGCTATGTGGTGGGTGAAATGGAGAAAGAGAAATCATAGATTTGTTTGGGGGAAAAGAGAATTTTAATTAGTCTGTAACACATATATATGTGCTAAGTTGTTTTATCAATGTACCGAGGCATATAACACTGGCTTCATCTGAGCAGGCTATTACAACACGTTGAAGAGATTGACATTAATAACTACAGACCACATGAATTAAATACCTCGTCATTTAAAGTGGCAAATATAGTTGTCAAACTATCAGTCTGAGCCAGAAACTCATCGAATCCTACATCAGCATACACAGAAGAAAAAATTGAATGTCGAACAGCAACATCAGCATCGGCAACGGCAGTGATGAGAAGTTTTTGCACAATCCGTAAAAATTAACTCAGTTAAAAAAGACTCCTAAATCACCATGCAGAAGACCGGAAATAAAAACCTTAATTATGCACGATGTCAAGGAGTACTTATCCACCAAGTGGAAAAGACACTTAACATGAGAAACTGCTCAAGGTTTATAGACAGTCTTCTGGAGATTTATTTCAGCAACAAGATTTTGAATCGCTAAGAACTAAGATTACCAAGTGAAATGACCCCAATGGCCAGCTAATTATATGATCCCGCCAAACATGAGACTACAAATAAGTACAGAGATACTAAAAAGTTTGTCACACTACTAAAAAGATTATCATGAAGAGAATGAGATAAAATGGTAGAATCCAGGAACTTGAGACAATTTATCCGAGTAAACCATACCCATCTGCCATAGATACCAAATGACTTGAGACACCAACAGAAAAGCACATCATAAAGCTATACAATTTCTCTTTTTCATGAAATGCCAACGCTTGAAGACCCTTCCTAAAATCAATCGACGCTCGGTAAGAAAGCACAAAAAAACAAAGAGAACCAAAAGATAAACCTGTGAATCTACCGTTGTCTAAAACCATCGTTATAATCCTATATTGACAAAGTCTAGAGTGTAAAGTAAATTGAAATCATATGTTACCAGTTTTTTTGGAAGAACTTATAAAAATGACATTGAAATATGATTTATAGAGTAATGGCTCAAAGAAGAGATAACAGTAATCAAATGTTGCACAACACACTATACAAACACTAATGACCATTGGAAAGAAATTAGGACAGTTATTGGGATGAAGCAATTAGCATGTGCCAAACATTGGACTTTGCTGACCAATGAAAAGAAAGTAGGACAATTTTTTGGGATGGACGAAGTAAGTAACATACGCTAAACTTGGAATCAGTCCAACCACTAAAAGCTAGCTAATCTTTATAGCAGGCATCCAAAACTCAATCCACTAAAAGAGACGCCTGCCACCTCTTTCACAAAAGGGGGATAAACTGGCCGAGAGATTGATAGAAAAATTATATTATTGAAGCCACTCATAAAACTGAATTAAACATCCTTATACAGATATTAGGGCATAGATTCTTTTCATAGGCACGTATTTGAATGCGCAGATAATTAAGAAGTGACGAACCATGGAACCATCTAATAACAAGAGGCATTGTTTAAAAGCAAACCTCTTCAACAAGCCGACGTCGCTTTCCACTGGCACGATTGATTCTACTAGGACTAAACTAGGTAGAAGACATCGCCAAGAAAGAATTTTCTACTAGTTTGCAGCAACATAGCGCAGCATCCTTTCGTGTAGCTCCATCCTCATCTTCTAAATATACAACAACAGACTCCCTTGCGAACTTAAGAAGAACATGACCCTATAATGCCACAAGTTTTCTATCAAAGTAAACTAACGAGAAGGGGAATAGAGTGCACAAAATATAGATGACAAACCTTGAAATTAAAACGAGCAAGAGTCTGAAAAGCAAGTTGAACTAGCGCAGGACCACTCAGTTCTGGTACTTGGGGGGTAACTGTTGCAATATGCCCTCAACTCATAGCACTTGATTGTCTTGAGAGTGCATGTTGAGATCTGGAGAGAATTGCAGAAATACATTCAAGCAGCAAATCTTGAATGGTCGGCAACAAAGATGGAATGCTGAGACACAGAAATACACATGTTATCCTTGAACAACACTAGACAAAAAGAACCCAGTTCATGAAACTTCTGCTCAAATTACAAGTGATAAAGGTCAACATCAACTGAAAATAAAGCATAAATGTCACAGCTCGCATTAGAGTAACGAACAACTTAGTAAATTAGTAGGAAAAATCGAACTATGTGGCGCAGCAACATGAAATCATTTTAGCATGACTCATTTTATTCCCACCAGGGCTTTTCAAGCTTATTCTTTTTTTCTTTTTTTTTTTTTGATAATGTCCACCAGGGCTCTTCAAGCTTATTCTCAATGTTCAAATAAAATTCCATTAGACCAAACAAAATTCACAAAGCAAAATGTCACTGTTAAAAGGCATCACTTACTGAGGAATCCTTTAGACAACTTCAAATTCAGCACAAAATGAAAAGCCCCAACCCTCACTGAAGACTGCACAGAAATACTCATACTTCCCAGCAACAATGACATCAGTTCAGAACTTTACTCTGTCACCACGTTAGCTCAAAGTACACTCCATTACCATGGAAATACATATTTGGTCAGCTAATACAAGAAGATGTGATCTAATTGCAGTAAAGCCAACTTCTGCAAATGTCGAATCATTTCCAACTGTCAACTGTGACAGACAACAACACACCTTACCTGCCAGATTCATAAGAGATTCCTTCGCAGCCTGACGTTGTGCTTCCCTTCTCGTCCGGCCAATTCCTTCTCCAATTTTTTCTCCAGCAAACCACACCTACACAAGCAATAGAAACCACGATTCAATAAGATGGCTAAACCTCAGTAAAAACAAAGCAGAAAATCGGGAAGGAAGCTCGTTTTAATAAAGCTGATGACGAGCAATTACGAGCACATCAATTGTTGACCTTCATGCTACTGAAACATGGCTTTACAAAGCTCGCCAGAGACACAAGCAAGATCCATAGGAACTTGCAGATTGTGCTCCATGTTCCATTAAGTAAAAGTGAGACATAAAGCTCACTGGAATAGTGGAATGCGGATATAAATGCTCCAACATACCTCCACAGAAAACTGCAGTTCTGGACTTAGAAAGCAAACCTGACTTGAATTCCACCTACAAGTATTTCTCATGAGCATTCAGAGACCTCACAGAGAGGAGGGAGGAAACTATATTATAGTGCTACATGATGACCGGGCATAGGGGGAGAGTACCTTTGCTTCACCATCTAGAGCACCAGCCATCTCCCTAAGAGCGATGAACTCACTGGCACGTTCTGCGTGTATTTTAAGGACATGAAGAATATGATTCATGCATATCTGTAGAAGCAAAATCAACAAACTTGAGGTTACAGCAGTCAAGATACAAGATGTAAATCTCAATCACCGAGATTTTCCAGTTAACCCAAAGCAGCTTGAATCATTCAAATGAAGTCAAATGTAACAAACCATTAAATAGTTGGTCACAAATCGATCACGCACGAAATGGGCAATTCGAGGAAGCAGAGAAGTTATGCTGAGACGAACTAGGCGATCTCGGTGCTCCAGTTATCTTATAACAATTTCCGCAACCTCCCTCTATCTTGACATCATGAACTCTCCTGTATTCCTGCACATTTTGATGAAGAAATCTGCATGCATCAGGAACATACCAAATACAGATAATAGTGGTTCCAATTCCCACATCATGTGACTTGAGCATATTATTCAACGTGCTCCTGTAATCAGGCATTATTGCTTATGAAGGAGACAACTCAAATAATAAGCAAATAAATCCTTGAAACTATAGTAGCCATGGAACATACTAGCATAAGTGCATACATGACAATACAGCAAAGAAAAATTTGTCCTCCTATAGCTAGCAGAGGTACCTCCTCACCCATAATCAACCAGTTATGCAGCCATTTCTCACCTCAGTACCTACCCTTCGGTGTTATCAAAGGCGAAGCGCAAAAAAGCTCTAAGGTCTATTGGGGCCTTACGCGCAAACAAAGCATGGGCTTTGATGATGAAAGGTGAAACTAGTTCAGGAAAAACAAATTCACAGCCTATCATAGAACTGAAACCAACAACACCAACTCACGCATGCTTCTGAAGGTATGACACCCATCAAATTTGTTTAAAAGAACAAGCACAGAAATCCATGGCAAAGAAACAAGATAATATCTTATAGAAATTGACCACGTAGTATAGCTCAACAGAGTATCCTGTACATATACATAGTCAACTAATGGTAACTGAAAAAGAGAAATACCAGCAACAACCAAAACCCAATACTTTCTGCAGAGGATTGTGAGAAGGATTGAAGAACCCAATACTTTCTTCATTAAGGACCGTGAAAAATAAGGTACCTCGACAGATCGTAGTCAAGCTACAGACCACAAATACATTCTAGATACAACACCTAATAAGAACAAGCAGGTCGTACACACTTTTTTTGTATAAGTCTTGTACATGGAAGTTCTTTCCCACATTTATAAAATAATTTTCTTTATCCAAAAAAAGGGGAACAAGAAGGTAGTAGATGGTTGCACCTGAAACACACATGTAACTCGCCTCGGACTTGAGGTAGACTGACTCTTAGGTCCTACATGATATAACCAAAGATTTTAAGTCTTCAGTTTATCATACAGCCATGACAACAATTTAAAACAGCAAAAGGAACTCTCAATTATTTTTCTACAATGAAAAATAATATGATATAGTTTGATAGCAAACCTTAGCAGCTCTCCCACCGCGAGAAGGGAGCCATGTATAATATGAACAGGCGCAGTTCTGGTCAATCCATCTTGGGTAGCTTCAAACATCTTATAATACCTGCCAGCACCACCACCAATTTTAGAGCAGATGAAATTTGCCGCAACATTCATAACATATTGATAAAAATGACATTTATACTGAAAAACAATAAGGCGGGAGAGAGAAGTAGACATACCACTGGACACGCCATCGTTTCTCGCACTTTTCAATAACGCAAAGGCGGGCACGCAATGCCTCAACAGCCTTCTCTCGAACAGCCAATGTTGGATCCTTAAGAGCAACCCAAATAACCTCCACAAAGTCCGGCACATGAACATTGAAAACAGTTGAAGCATTTTCCACCATTCCCAAAATTTAAGACAAAGATTGAAACAGGAACAGCATCAGCAAGTACTTAGTAACTGGAATTAACAACTGCTATGTGGTGGGTGAAATGGAGAAAGAGAAATCATAGATTTGTTTGGGGGAAAAGAGAATTTTAATTAGTCTGTAACACATATATATGTGCTAAGTTGTTTTATCAATGTACCGAGGCATATAACACTGGCTTCATCTGAGCAGGCTATTACAACACGTTGAAGACACTACTGATAAATTGGCCTACGGTAACGGTTGGGAAACCGTTCCCATAGGTTGTTTAACCGTTGCCATATAGTTGTCAAACTATCAGTCTGAGCCAGAAACTCATCGAATCCTACATCAGCATACACAGAAGAAAAAATTGAATGTCGAACAGCAACATCAGCATCGGCAACGGCAGTGATGAGAAGTTTTTGCACAATCTGTAAAAATTAACTCAGTTAAAAAAGACTCCTAAATCACCATGCAGAAGACCGGAAATAAAAACCTTAATTATGCACGATGTCAAGGAGTACTTATCCACCAAGTGGAAAAGACACTTAACATGAGAAACTGCTCAAGGTTTATAGACAGTCTTCTGGAGATTTATTTCAGCAACAAGATTTTGAATCGCTAAGAACTAAGATTACCAAGTGAAATGACCCCAATGGCCAGCTAATTATATGATCCCGCCAAACATGAGACTACAAATAAGTACAGAGATACTAAAAAGTTTGTCACACTACTAAAAAGATTATCATGAAGAGAATGAGATAAAATGGTAGAATCCAGGAACTTGAGACAATTTATCCGAGTAAACCATACCCATCTGCCATAGATACCAAATGACTTGAGACACCAACAGAAAAGCACATCATAAAGCTATACAATTTCTCTTTTTCATGAAATGCCAACGCTTGAAGACCCTTCCTAAAATCAATCGACGCTCGGTAAGAAAGCACAAAAAAACAAAGAGAACCAAAAGATAAACATGTGAATCTACCGTTGTCTAAAACCATCATTATAATCCTATATTGACAAAGTCTAGAGTGTAAAGTAAATTGAAATCATATGTTACCAGTTTTTTTGGAAGAACTTATAAAAATGACATTGAAATATGATTTATAGAGTAATGGCTCAAAGAAGAGATAACAGTAATCAAATGTTGCACAACACACTATACAAACACTAATGACCATTGGAAAGAAATTAGGACAGTTCTTGGGATGAAGCAATTAGCATGTGCCATACACTGGACTTTGCTGACCAATGAAAAGAAAGTAGGACAATTTTTTGGGATGGACGAAGTAAGTAACATATGCTAAACTTGGAATCAGTCCAACCACTAAAAGCTAGCTAATCTTTGTAGCAGGCATCCAAAACTCAATCCACTAAAAGAGACGCCTGCCACCTCTTTCACAAAAGGGGGATAAACTGGCCGAGAGATTGATAGAAAAACTATATTATTGAAGCCACTCATAAAACTGAATTAAACATCCTTATACAGATATTAGGGCATAGATTCTTTTCATAGGCACATATTTGAATGCGCAGATAATTAAGAAGTGACGAACCAGGGAACCATATAATAACAAGAGACATTGTTTAAAAGCAAACCTCTTCAACAAGCCGACGTCGCTTTCCACTGGCACGATTGATTCTACTAGGACTAAACTGGGTAGAAGACATCGCCAAGAAAGAATTTTCTACTAGTTTGCAGCAACATAGCGCAACATCCTTTCGTGTAGCTCCATCCTCATCTTCTAAATATACAACAACAGACTCCCTTGCGAACTTAAGAAGAACATGACCCTATAATGCCACAAGTTTTCTATCAAAGTAAACTAACGAGAAGGGGAATAGAGTGCACAAAATATAGATGACAAACCTTGAAATTAAAACGAGCAAGAGTCTAAAAAGCAAGTTGAACTAGCGCAGGACCACTCAGTTCTGGTACTTGGGGGGTAATTGTTGCAATATGCCCTCGACTCATAGCACTTGATTGTCTTGAGAGTGCATGTTGAGATCCGGAGAGAATTGCAGAAATACATTCAAGCAGCAAATCTTGAATGGTCGGCAACAAAGATGGAATGCTGAGACACAGAAATACACATGTTATCCTTGAACAACACCAGACAAAAAGAACCCAGTTCATGAAACTTCTGCTCAAATTACAAGTGATAAAGGTCAACATCAACTGAAAATAAAGCATAAATGTCACAGCTCGCATTAGAGTAACGAACAACTTAGTAAATTAGTAGGAAAAATCGAACTATGTGGCGCAGCAACATGAAATCATTTTAGCATGACTCATTTTATTCCCACCAGGGCTTTTCAAGCTTATTCTTTTTTTCTTTTTTTTTTTTTGATAATGTCCACCAGGGCTCTTCAAGCTTATTCTCAATGTTCAAATAATATTCCATTAGACCAAACAAAATTCACAAAGCAAAATGTCACTGTTAAAAGGCATCACTTACTGAGGAATCCTTTAGACAACTTCAAATTCAGCACAAAATGAAAAGCCCCAACCCTCACTGAAGACTGCACAGAAATACTCATACTTCCCAGCAACAATGACATCAGTTCAGAACTTTACTCTGTCACCACGTTAGCTCAAAGTACACTCCATGACCATGGAAATACATATTTGGTCAGCTAATACAAGAAGATGTGATCTAATTGCAGTAAAGCCAACTTCTGCAAATGTCGAATCATTTCCAACTGTCAACTGTGACAGACAACAACACACCTTACCTGCCAGATTCATAAGAGATTCCTTCGCAGCCTGACGCTGTGCTTCCCTTCTCGTCCGGCCAATTCCTTCTCCAATTTTTTCTCCAGCAAACCACACCTACACAAGCAATAGAAACCACGATTCAATAAGATGGCTAAACCTCAGTAAAAACAAAGCAGAAAATCGGGAAGGAAGCTCGTTTTAATAAAGCTGATGACGAGCAATTACGAGCACATCAATTGTTGACCTTCATGCTACTGAAACATGGCTTTACAAAGCTCGCCAGAGACACAAGCAAGATCCATAGGAACTTGCAGATTGTGCTCCATGTTCCATTAAGTAAAAGTGAGACATAAAGCTCACTGGAATAGTGGAATGCGGATATAAATGCTCCAACATACCTCCACAGAAAACTGCAGTTCTGGACTTGAAAGCAAACCTGACTTGAATTCCACCTACAAGTATTTCTCATGAGCATTCAGAGACCTCACAGAGAGGAGGGAGGAAACTATATTATAGTGCTACATGATGACCGGGCATAGGGGGAGAGTACCTTTGCTTCACCATCTAGAGCACCAGCCATCTCCCTAAGAGCGATGAACTCACTGGCACGTTCTGCGTGTATTTTAAGGACATGAAGAATATGATTCATGCATATCTGTAGAAGCAAAATCAACAAACTTGAGGTTACAGCAGTCAAGATACAAGATGTAAATCTCAATCACCGAGATTTTCCAGTTAACCCAAAGCAGCTTGAATCATTCAAATGAAGTCAAATGTAACAAACCATTAAATAGTTAGTCACAAATCGATCACGCACGAAATGGGCAATTCGAGGAAGCAGAGAAGTTATGCTGAGACGAACTAGGCGATCTCGGTGCTCCAATTATCTTATAACAATTTCCGCAACCTCCCTCTATCTTGACATCATGAACTCTCCTGTATTCCTGCACATTTTGATGAAGAAATCTGCATGCATCAGGAACATACCAAATAGAGATAATAGTGGTTCCAATTCCCACATCATGTGACTTGAGCATATTATTCAACGTGCTCCTGTAATCAGGCATTATTGCTTATGAAGGAGACAACTCAAATAATAAGCAAATAAATCCTTGAAACTATAGTAGCCATGGAACATACTAGCATAAGTGCATACATGACAATACAGCAAAGAAAAATTTGTCCTCCTATAGCTAGCAGAGGTACCTCCTCACCCATAATCAACCAGTTATGCAGCCATTTCTCACCTCAGTACCTACCCTTCGGTGTTATCAAAGGCGAAGCGCAAAAAAGCTCTAAGGTCTATTGGGGCCTTACGCGCAAACAAAGCATGGGCTTTGATGATGAAAGGTGAAACTAGTTCAGGAAAAACAAATTCACAGCCTATCATAGAACTGAAACCAACAACACCAACTCACGCATGCTTCTGAAGGTATGACACCCATCAAATTTGTTTAAAAGAACAAGCAGAGAATTCCATGGCAAAGAAACAAGATAATATCTTATAGAAATTGATCACGCAGTATAGCTCAACCAAGTATCCTGTACATATATATAATCAACTAATGGTAACTGAAAAGAGAAATACCAACAATAGCCAAAACCCAATACTTTCTGCAGAGGATTGGGAGAAGGACTGAAAAACCCAATCCTTTCTTCATTAAGGACTGTGAAAAACAAGGTACCACGACAGATCGTAGTCAAGCTACAGACCACAAATACATTCTAGATACAACACCTAATAAGAACAAGCAGGTCGTACACACTTTTTTTGTATAAGTCTTGTACATGGAAGTTCTTTCCCACATTTATAAAATAATTTTCTTTATCCAAAAAAAGGGGAACAAGAAGGTAGTAGATGGTTGCACCTGAAACACACATGTAACTCGCCTCGGACTTGAGGTAGACTGACTCTTAGGTCCTACATGATATAACCAAAGATTTTAAGTCTTCAGTTTATCATACAGCCATGACAACAATTTAAAACAGCAAAAGGAACTCTCAATTATTTTTCTACAATGAAAAATAATATGATATAGTTTGATAGCAAACCTTAGCAGCTCTCCCACCGCGAGAAGGGAGCCATGTATAATATGAACAGGCGCAGTTCTGGTCAATCCATCTTGGGTAGCTTCAAACATCTTATAATACCTGCCAGCACCACCACCAATTTTAGAGCAGATGAAATTTGCCGCAACATTCATAACATATTGATAAAAATGACATTTATACTGAAAAACAATAAGGCGGGAGAGAGAAGTAGACATACCACTGGACACGCCATCGTTTCTCGCACTTTTCAATAACGCAAAGGCGGACACGCAATGCCTCAACAGCCTTCTCTCGAACAGCCAATGTTGGATCCTTAGGAGCAACCCAAATAACCTCCACAAAGTCCGGCACATGAACATCGAAAACAGTTGAAGCATTTTCCGCCATTCCCAAAATTTAAGACAAAGATTGAAACAGAAACAGCATCAGCAAGTACTTAGTAACTGGAATTAACAACTGCTATGTGGTGGGTGAAATGGAGAAAGAGAAATCATAGATTTGTTTGGGGGAAAAGAGAATTTTAATTAGTCTGTAACACATATATATGTGCTAAGTTGTTTTATCAATGTACCGAGGCATATAACACTGGCTTCATCTGAGCAGGCAATTACAACACGTTGAAGAGATTGACATTAATAACTACGGACCACATGAATTAAATACCTCGTCATTTAAAGTGGCAAATATAGTTGTCAAACTATCAGCCTAAGCCAGAAACTCATCGAATCCTACATCAGCATACACAGAAGAAAAAATTGAATGTCGAACAGCAACATCAGCATCGGCAACGGCAGTGATGAGAAGTTTTTGCACAATCCGTAAAAATTAACTCAGTTAAAAAAGACTCCTAAATCACCATGCAGAAGACCGGAAATAAAAACCTTAATTATGCACGATGTCAAGGAGTACTTATCCACCAAGTGGAAAAGACACTTAACATGAGAAACTGCTCAAGGTTTATAGACAGTCTTCTGGAGATTTATTTCAGCAACAAGATTTCGAATCGCTAAGAACTAAGATTACCAAGTGAAATGACCCCAATGGCCAGCTAATTATATGATCCCGCCAAACATGAGACTACAAATAAGTACAGAGATACTAAAAAGTTTGTCACACTACTAAAAAGATTATCATGAAGAGAATGAGAAAAAATGGTAGAATCCAGGAACTTGAGACAATTTATCCGAGTAAACCATACCCATCTGCCATAGATACCAAATGACTTGAGACACCAACAGAAAAGCACATCATAAAGCTATACAATTTCTCTTTTTCATAAAATGCCAACGCTTGAAGACCCTTCCTAAAATCAATCTGACGCTCGGTAAGAAAGCACAAAAAAACAAAGAGAACCAAAAGATAAACCTGTGAATCTACCGTTGTCTAAAACCATCGTTATAATCCTATATTGACAAAGTCTAGAGTGTAAAGTAAATTGAAATCATATGTTACCAGTTTTTTTGGAAGAACTTATAAAAATGACATTGAAATATGATTTATAGAGTAATGGCTCAAAGAAGAGATAACAGTAATCAAATGTTGCACAACACACTATACAAACACTAATGACCATTGGAAAGAAATTAGGACAGTTATTGGGATGAAGCAATTAGCATGTGCCAAACAATGGACTTTGCTGACCAATGAAAAGAAAGTAGGACAATTTTTTGGGATGGACGAAGTAAGTAACATACGCTAAACTTGGAATCAGTCCAACCACTAAAAGCTAGCTAATCTTTATAGCAGCCATCCAAAACTCAATCCACTAAAAGAGACGCCTGCCACCTCTTTCACAAAAGGGGGATAAACTGGCCGAGAGATTGATAGAAAAATTATATTATTGAAGCCACTCATAAAACTGAATTAAACATCCTTATACAGATATTAGGGCATAGATTCTTTTCATAGGCACGTATTTGAATGCGCAGATAATTAAGAAGTGACGAACCACGGAACCATATAATAACAAGAGGCATTGTTTAAAAGCAAACCTCTTCAACAAGTCGACGTCGCTTTCCACTGGCACGATTGATTCTACTAGGACTAAACTAGGTAGAAGACATCGCCAAGAAAGAATTTTCTACTAGTTTGCAGCAACATCGCGCAGCATCCTTTCGTGTAGCTCCATCCTCATCTTCTAAATATACAACAACAGACTCCCTTGCGAACTTAAGAAGAACATGACCCTATAATGCCACAAGTTTTCTATCAAAGTAAACTAATGAGAAGGGGAATAGAGTGCACAAAATATAGATGACAAACCTTGAAATTAAAACGAGCAAGAGTCTGAAAAGCAAGTTGAACTAGCGCAGGACCACTCAGTTCTGGTACTTGGGGGGTAACTGTTGCAATATGCCCTCGACTCATAGCACTTGATTGTCTTGAGAGTGCATGTTGAGATCCGGAGAGAATTGCGGAAATACATTCAAGCAGCAAATCTTGAATGGTCGGCAACAAAGATGGAATGCTGAGACACAGAAATAAACATGTTATCCTTGAACAACACCAGACAAAAAGAACCCAGTTCATGAAGCTTCTGCTCAAATTCAGAAATAACCTTTCAGTTATTTGCTCCAAGGCTTTCACTAGTGTTAGGGAGAGCCCAGCAGAAAACATAGCATCCAAGAGACCACGAACATGAGGATCCATGGCAAAGAAACAAGATAATATCTTATAGAAATTGACCACGTAGTATAGCTCAACAGAGTATCTTGTACATATACATAGTCAACTAATGGTAACTGAAAAGAGAAATACCAGCAACAGCCAAAACCCTATTAACCCTATACTTTCTGCAGAGGATTGTGAGAAGGACCGAAGAACCCAATACTTTCTTCATTAAGGACTGTGAAAAACAAGGTACCTCGACAGATCGTAGTCAAGCTACAGACCACAAATACATTCTAGATACAACACCTAATAAGAACAAGCAGGTCGTACACACTTTTTTTGTATAAGTCTTGTACATGGAAGTTCTTTCCCTCATTTATAAAAGAATTTTCTTTATCCAAAAAAAGGGGAACAAGAAGGTAGTAGATGGTTGCACCTAAACACACATGTAACTCGCCTCGGACTTGAGAGTAATTAAGCAAAATGTCAGCAAGGTAAAAAAAAATATTAACATACATGGCAACTCTGCCGTCTTAAGTGCATACTTGTTTCTTGTAGCTATGAGAATCACTACTTTGCAAACAAAATTACAAACCATATCTCCACCAAGCCATCTATGCATTTCTAATATCGACCTTAATATTAGCAAACAATGCCTTCCAGAAACTTCGATATCAGATTAAACGTTAAATATTATTTAACCTACAAAAGGGCACTGGACACAAAATTCTTCTGTTGGTGCAGGAATTTCAAGGCAACAACAATGAGGACAGTTTTCGAAGGCCAGACAAGAAAGGTGAATTTATGGTAAGATCTATGTCAAAGCTTTTACAGTAGAGAATGTACAAGAACAGTTAGCCATGGAGAAATACTGGAAAATTAGTGCACAAGGTGGAATGTTTTTCTTGGTTGGCAACACATGAATGTTTGATTGACACAGGACAAGTTGCAAAAAAGTGGGCTAGTCAATATTCATCCTCAACAGATGTTATCCATGTGAGAAGAATAGTGGAAAAACAGTCTAATGTCTTCAAGGTTAAATGAACAATGCCAAGACCAACCAAGAAGTTATTTGAATAGAATAACAGAAATGCTACATCTCATCAGCTCCCTTCAGGATTAGCGGGGGATCATCTCTTGAACTTCTGTTGTACATATTCAAGCAATCTCATAGTGATGTCTCTAAATTAATAAAAATCTTTTCTAAACTGATTATTAAACAGGTAAATAAAACACACACACACACAGAGCACTAAATGCCAATGATAAAAGATGACCAAGATCCACTCCACCAATGAAGCACAACATCACAATTACTGCAAAATCATAAATAGTACATCGCCTCTAAACCATGAGTAAAAAAAAAGTGAAGGGTTCCTAAAACTACAGCTGCGCATGTTGTTTCAACCAAACAGCAATAGCAAAGAAGAAAGAGAAGTAAATAAGCAACCTGGGCGTATATTTCAGTTTTCCCCGGATTAGCTGAAAGTTGAGGCTGAGTTTGGAATGCCAAACCAAGTCCTTCAATCGCACACTGAAGAATCAAACTAATCAATGGCATAATCCAAGACCTCAAAGAAAAACTCACTAAAATAGCAAACTTATAAAATCTTACCAGTTCTCTAAGGGAGGCAACTGAACCCACTGACTTCTTCAAGACCTCCAGCCTTGGATCCAACACTCTGGAAGGCTCTGATGCAAATGAATGTGACACACGATCCTCCTTGAGATATGATTGATACCCAAAAGGACTCATGTCGTCAACAAACCCATTATCACTTGCATTTGGAAACCTAAATCCATCCCCTGCTGTGGAACTGGGATCAGGTTTGAGACGTGACAAGTATTTGTCTGCAGGTGCAATATGAAAAAAAGTAAGAAAGACCACACACATTTGGCAACAGTAACCTCTGACCACGATGAACATCAAAATCCCCAGATATTGCATATTGCTGGTTAATTTTAAAAAAACACTCTGCAGCAAGTGTCCCGTATAAGACTAGTAGAGATGGGTATCATCCCCAAGAGCAAAGATAATTCGTTATTCCCCCCCTTAACCCTAATCTTCCCCTACCACAAATCTTATGGCTAATTTATATTTATACCAAAAATAGGTCACATTAGATAACTATAATATCTCTCAAAAGTTCCTTAACACAAGGAGTCAACAGCTAACATCAACATAAAAAAGCCTGAGCAAAATGAAGTAATATGAACACCAGCTGTTCCACTAAAGAAAGAAACTTTCTTCTCTCTGGCCTTCTTTTGGGTAAGGGGTTGGTTAGCTGACATCACACACATCGTTCATAGAATATTCTACTGAAGCATTAGGCACACGTAACTAGAAGGATGACTTCTTGAAAGCAGGAAAAAGCAGCATCTATATACACTGCAAACCTCCTATATTTTTTTTTCTTTTTTTTTTTTGGGGTCATTGTGGTTAGGAGGGAAAGGCGATGCGATGCTCATTTACAAGTGATAAAGGTCAACATCAACTGAAAATAAAGCATAAATGTCACAGCTCGCATTAGAGTAACGAACAACTTAGTAAATTAGTAGGAAAATTCGAACTATGTGGCGCAGCAACATGAAATCATTTTAGCATGACTCTTTTTATCCCCACAAGGGCTTTTCAAGCTTATTCTTTTTTTCTTTTTCTTTTTGCCACCAGGGCTCTTCAAGCTTATTCTCAATGTTAGACCAAACAAAATTCACAAAGCAAAATGTCACTGTTAAAAGGCATCACTTACTGAGGAATCCTTTAGACAACTTCAAATTCAGCACAAAATGAAAAGCCCCAACCCTCACTGAAGACTGCACAGGAATACTCATACTTCCCAGCAACAATGACATCAGTTCAGAACTTTACTCTGTCACCAAGTTAGCTCAAAGTACACTCCATGACCATGGAAATACATATTTGGTCAGCTAATACAAGAAGATGTGATCTAATTGCAGTAAAGCCAACTTCTGCAAATGTCGAATCATTTCCAACTGTCAACTGTGACAGACAACAACACACCTTACCTGCCAGATTCATAAGAGATTCCTCCGCAGCCTGATGTTGTGCTTCCCTTCTCGTCCGGCCAATTCCTTCTCCAATTTTTTCTCCACACCTACACAAGCAATAGAAACCACGATTCAATAAAATGGCTAAACCTCAGTAAAAAGAAAGCAGAAAATCGGGAAGGAAGCTCGTTTTAATAAAGCTGATGACGAGCAATTACGAGCACATCAATTGTTGACGTTCATGCTACTGAAACATGGCTTTACAAAGCTCGCCAGAGACACAAGCAAGATCCATAGGAACTTGCAGATTGTGCTCCATGTTCCATTAAGTAAAAGTGAGACATAAAGCTCACTGGAATAGTGGAATGCGGATATAAATGCTCCAACATACCTCCACAGAAAACTGCAGTTCTGGACTTGAAAGCAAACCTGACTTGAATTCCACCTGCAAGTATTTGTCATGAGCATTCAGAGACCTCACAGAGAGGTGTGAGAAGGACTGAAGAACCCAATACTTTCTTCATTAAGGACTGTGAAAAACAAGGTACCTCGACAGATCGTAGTCAAGCTACAGACCACAAATACATTCTAGATACAACACCTAATAAGAACAAGCAGGTCGTACACACTTTTTTTGTATAAGTCTTGTAAATGGAAGTTCTTTCCCTCATTTATAAAATAATTTTCTTTATCCAAAAAAAGGGGAACAAGAAGGTAGTAGATGGTTGCACCTCGACAGATTGTCTTGAGAGTGCATGTTGAGATCCGGAGAGAATTGCGGAAATACATTCAAGCAGCAAATCTTGAATGGTCGGCAACAAAGATGGAATGCTGAGACACAGAAATAAACATGTTATCCTTGAACAACACCAGACAAAAAGAACCCAGTTCATGAAACTTCTGCTCAAATTCAGAAATAACCTTTCAGTTATTTGCTCCAAGGCTTTCACTAGTGTTAGGGAGAGCCCAGCAGAAAACATAGCATCCAAGAGACCACGAACATGAGGATCCATGGCAAAGAAACAAGATAATATCTTATAGAAATTGACCACGTAGTATAGCTCAACAGAGTATCTTGTACATATACATAGTCAACTAATGGTAACTGAAAAGAGAAATACCAGCAACAGCCAAAACCCTATTAACCCTATACTTTCTGCAGAGGATTGTGAGAAGGACCGAAGAACCCAATACTTTCTTCATTAAGGACTGTGAAAAACAAGGTACCTCGACAGATCGTAGTCAAGCTACAGACCACAAATACATTCTAGATACAACACCTAATAAGAACAAGCAGGTTGTACACACTTTTTTTGTATAAGTCTTGTACATGGAAGTTCTTTCCCTCATTTATAAAAGAATTTTCTTTATCCAAAAAAAGGGGAACAAGAAAGTAGTAGATGGTTGCACCTAAAACACACATGTAACTCGCCTCGGACTTGAGAGTAACTAAGCAAAATGTCAGCAAGGTAAAAAAAAAATATTAACATACATGGCAACTCTGCCGTCTTAAGTGCATACTTGTTTCTTGTAGCTATGAGAATCACTACTTTGCAAACAAAATTACAAACCATATCTCCACCAAGCCATCTATGCATTTCTAATATCGACCTTAATATTAGCAAACAATGCCTTCCAGAAACTTCGATATCAGATTAAACGTTAAATATTATTTAACCTACAAAAGGGCACTGGACACAAAATTCTTCTGTTGGTGCAGGAATTTCAAGGCAACAACAATGAGGACAGTTTTCGAAGGCCAGACAAGAAAGGTGAATTTATGGTAAGATCTATGTCAAAGCTTTTACAGTAGAGAATGTACAAGAACAGTTAGCCATGGAGAAATACTGGAAAATTAGTGCACAAGGTGGAATGTTTTTCTTGGTTGGCAACACATGAATGTTTGATTGACACAGGACAAGTTGCAAAAAAGTGGGCTAGTCAATATTCATCCTCAACAGATGTTATCCATGTGAGAAGAATAGTGGAAAAACAGTCTAATGTCTTCAAGGTTAAATGAACAATGCCAAGACCAACCAAGAAGTTATTTGAATAGAATAACAGAAATGCTACATCTCATCAGCTCCCTTCAGGATTAGCGGGGGATCATCTCTTGAACTTCTGTTGTACATATTCAAGCAATCTCATAGTGATGTCTCTAAATTAATAAAAATCTTTTCTAAACTGATTATTAAACAGGTAAATAAAACACACACACACACACAGAGCACTAAATGCCAATGATAAAAGATGACCAAGATCCACTCCACCAATGAAGCACAACATCACAATTACTGCAAAATCATAAATAGTACATCGCCTCTAAACCATGAGTAAAAAAAAAGTGAAGGGTTCCTAAAACTACAGCTGCGCATGTTGTTTCAACCAAACAGCAATAGCAAAGAAGAAAGAGAAGTAAATAAGCAACCTGGGCGTATATTTCAGTTTTCCCCGGATTAGCTGAAAGTTGAGGCTGAGTTTGGAATGCCAAACCAAGTCCTTCAATCGCACACTGAAGAATCAAACTAATCAATGGCATAATCCAAGACCTCAAAGAAAAACTCACTAAAATAGCAAACTTATAAAATCTTACCAGTTCTCTAAGGGAGGCAACTGAACCCACTGACTTCTTCAAGACCTCCAGCCTTGGATCCAACACTCTGGAAGGCTCTGATGCAAATGAATGTGACACACGATCCTCCTTGAGATATGATTGATACCCAAAAGGACTCATGTCGTCAACAAACCCATTATCACTTGCATTTGGAAACCTAAATCCATCCCCTGCTGTGGAACTGGGATCAGGTTTGAGACGTGACAAGTATTTGTCTGCAGGTGCAATATGAAAAAAAGTAAGAAAGACCACACACATTTGGCAACAGTAACCTCTGACCACGATGAACATCAAAATCCCCAGATATTGCATCTTAGGATGACAATTTCCATCTTGGAATACATTGAACAAAGATTTCCTCAAACCTACAGCATATTCGTGAGTAATTAGTGATTAGAGAAAGAGAAAGAGAGGGTAAAAGAATGATGATCCTGGTGAAAGATAGGCAGTTTAGAAACTTGTCAGATTTAACACAGACAATACGATCCAAGAGCTCTTTTGAGTTAATCAAGTTTGAATCTGGGTCAAGAAGCCTCCACATTTCTAAAGCATAATCTCTTTCAGCCATTGTGCATACATAAACTTCAAAGCGCTTCCTACCCCTTGCAGTCAGATAGCTTCGGAGATCCTCCCAAGCAGGTCTCAATCTCACAAGAACACTAGTATCCCGGATCTGTCATGATACAGATTTCATTATGCATCCCCCAAAAAAAGGAAGATGATTCACACAATGAAACGGTTTAACGCAAAAGAAGAAGGGGGAGAGAAATAGACAGCCCCATCTCTGGACCCCTTTCAGTGTTGAGGGTTGGATTTACAACCCACTTGCATTCCTCATCTAGTAGTCTCAGCGGACCATAGATGGCACAATTAACAAAACAAGATAAGAAGGTACTAAGATGAGAGAATACAAAATACACATACCATTGGATTTATACGAGTAAGAATAATGTTTCTATCTTGCAACCTAATCAGGGGTCTGACGATAGGTTGGTGATTATCAGACAACGCTGGGAAAACCTCAGACTGAGATTTGATCACCTTTCCATTGTCAATAACCTGATCATTTTCGGCATATTGCTTCAAAAAAATCTTATCCTTAGAGAAGTGGGGTGGGGTGTGTTCGTCACTAGGGTTTTTTTGACTTGTTGAAGGGGCAGCCCAGCCTTGTACGGCGGCGTCGGTGAGAGAAGTGGACTCTTTAGGAATTTGTTGACTGCGAGTTGATCGGAACTGGCGGGATTGTTTGGGGTATTGAGAGGAATTACATATAATGGTGAGACGGAGAGATGAGAGGGGGTTTTTTGGAGAGGGATTGAAAAGGTGTTTATGGAAGTGGAGGGCTCTCAGTGCTTGCATGTCTGCTACTTGCATTTAGAGAGAGGGAGGGCGTTGGGATTTTTACAGGCGCAAATTTTGAACAGACCGCTCCCGCTGCCCTGATAAACGGTCGGAAATGGGAACTTCTCGGAAACGGAAACTCACCCTCTTTAGATCTTTTTTCTAAGCGATGATATGTATATTAAAACTACATAGGATTCATACTATTACAACTTACAACCATTGTACATATAACTGACATAGTATTTGTTACATAGACTTGCTAGAATATTACATGTTGGTCAAATATTTTATACTCTATAAACTAATTGTTCTTTGTAATTCCTCCTTACAAAAATTTGTACAAAAAATATAAGTTGTACATGATATTTTTTCTGTTTTGTTTAAGCATCAGTTTTGTTTATTCGGATGTGCGCGACTTTATTCCCTGACCTAAAAATGTGTATGAGGACCGCTTTCTTCTCCTGATGGATTAACCGCACATATTAACAATATTGTCATATATTTGATTTCCTTGATATAGCAAATTACCTCGTTACATTCCGTTTCTATTACAAGAGGAAATAGTTTCCATTTTTATGTAGTTTGCAGTCCTTTGTTTGACTCAAAAGTTATGGTTACTTTTTGAGCTATTAACAATCAAAAAATGTGAGAAGGGTAAACCGTAATCAAATATAATAAATCTAAATATGGAATCAGTATGATTATAGTATATAAATATTTGCAAGGATGAAGAACTTGTAAAGATACTTGCTAATCACAGTTGAGGGAGAATGATAGAGAAAGAGTGATAAAAATTGTATTATTAAATAATAACACATGCCCCCTTACAACAAGGAAGCCTCCTTTTATATAGAGGTGGGGCTTCTTTATAAAAATTATAATCCGTCGAGACGTCGTTGACGCCATTTCAGAGGAGACGTCTAAATACACACATCATCGTTTGTGCCCTTACGTCTACATTGCACCCTTGCTGTAAGGGACGTAGGGGAGGGTTCGTACCCTTATCATTTTGTGGACGGGGAGAGATCTGCACCCGGCCCTCTATGGTTAAGCCATATTTGGCCTCACACAGTTAGTCCCTCCGCTTATTTGAGGCGTACTCGATGTACGTCTCCAATGGATGGAAATGTCGATCCGCCGTGGTGTCGCTAATGCATTGACACGTGGCCTACTTTTTGAATTGACGTCACTGTCGGCATGCATCATGATTATAACTACTCCCAAGACAGATCAGGGGGCGATTTGACGTTTTAGTTTCTCGCCCCTTTTCTGACGCTTGCCTCTTCGATTTTCATGTATCAGGGCTCTATAAATAGGGGAGGGTTTAATTTCTGCTATCTTTTAAACTTCTCAGACTCTCTTCTCCTATTTTTCATCTTTCGTCAAAGATCCTAGTAATTTTTATGTTGAATCCTTCGAGTCTTCTTTAAAGCTAGTTTCTTTAGTCGTTGACGTATTTATTTATAAATAAACACTGATTATGGCTAGACGAGTCCAACAAGGTAGAGGAGATAGAGACGAGTCCTCCTCTAGGATTCCACCATCTTCGGGTGGTGGGAAAAAGACTCAAAGACCCCTCGATCCCCTTATTGTGGACAACGTACTCCCCCAAGAGCTTCATGCTCGAAGGGATTTTCCCACACGATGCCCAACTCCTACATGAAACCACTCTGAGTTCCTTGATGTACATTTGGACAGTTTGCGAGAGGCATGCCAAATCCCTGATACAGTGGTCATGGAGGCGGCCGGAGAGAATTTTGCTAACGTACACAGACCGGGGTTTTGTGCTTTTTATGAATACCCTTTTTGATCGGGTGCAACATCCCAATGTACCCTTTGGTGGAAAGGCTTTGCCGCTTCTACAATGTATGCCCGGCTCAGCCCACTCCGTACACATGGAAAGTATATCGCATATTGACCACTTACGTTGATCAGTCCGGACTTGACATCTCGATCCACCACCTGCTATAACTATTTAGTCTTGGTTTTATGAGGGGAACGATGTTGCAGTTCAAGAACCGTGGTACGAAAGATCTGGTCGTCCAGGCGGATGACAAGCCCAATCACCGCTTTTGGCTTAAATTTTTCTATGTCCAAACAGTGGACCTAGTGGCAACCCAGAAGGGTTCCCAGAAATGTGGAATCCAGAACATGAGTGTTTCTATACATACTTAATACTTTTCATCACTTACGCTCGTTCAGTATTTGTGACTTCCTCATTTTCCTCTTTTTGCATCTAGGGTTTCTCTGCCCCGACTTATACCAAATATAAGGTCGTGGGTGGGGAGAGTGATCCCTTTCGCGGAGGAATGCCATACGTGGACAGCATTCATCACCCGATACGGCCCTTTAGGTATTACACCGACTTCTGATTTGGAAATTCTATTTTCAAGTGTCGTCGCTTGACTTACTTTATTTTAGCAGTTCGAAGCACCCCCCAAAGGAGGAGAAGACGGAATGCCACAGCCCCCTCGGTAGCGAGGACTGATTCTAAGGATGAGTATATGTCTCAGAAGCCTTCGGATGAGGATGGTCCTAAGGTTGCTGAGCCCGATTGCATATATACAACCTAGGAACCGTCTGGTGAGGATGTTCCTAAGGCTACTCGACCTGAGGTCATACCGGTGGTCGAATCCACTAATGAGATGACTCCTTCCCGACCGGATATAACCTGTTGCTGGAGAGTGAGCAGGCCGCGGTGTATATGACTTTGCTTTGTGCGGTTGTCGAGAGCGAGACTTTGAAGGATGTTAGCCATAGGGATTTATCCCGACGAGTCGCCGGTGCAGCTTTGCAGGTATGCTTTGCTTTTTTTTCTGAGGATGAACCTTAGGCGTACGCTGACTTATGTTGTGTTTTTCTCTTTAGACCCTCATTTTGGAAGTGGAGAGGGGCTGGCGTGCTCAGAAGAAGACGGCCACCCTTAGAAGGGTAGTAAAAAAATATAAAGAGTGTCGAGCTAAGCACTAGACGTTGGCGGACATATATGCCCAGGACCCGGAGCTTCAAGTATTTCGCGCAGGCTTGGAGCAATCGGAAGCTCAACTGCAGGAGCATGTGACTCAGTTGGAGCAAGTAGATGCAAACTTAATGATTTTTGTGGCTCGAAACACGGAGCTGGAGAACCTCCTTCGGTCGAATGAGGATGAGTTGGAGATTGGTCGTGGGGCAATGACGAAGGTTGTTAAATTGCGTTCCAAAGTCGATGCACTTACTGCCGAGCTCAATGCCAAGGCGACCGAAGTTGACGCTTTTAAGCATGAAGCAACGACCAAGTTGGCCGACGACGTGTCTAGCGAGGCACACGACATGTGGGTGTACGCCGAAGCCAAGCTGGCGATTTTTGAAGATTTACATGCCCCTAGTCGGGCTACTGAGGCAGAGGTCGAGGACCAATGTTGTTTGGTTTGGGTTGCCCGAGAAGCTTGCATGCTACACCTTTGCAGATGTGAACCAACTTGCTACTGGGTCTTGGATTTCTGCGTTATTTCGGGCTGAGGGCAGCGGTGAGCAAGATGACGGGATGGGTGGCGATAGCGAACATGGTGGCGGTGGCTAGGGTGTGTGTTTATTTTGTTGTAAGTTTGTAGCCGTGTGAATAGGATTTCCTGTAAATGTATACTTTTCTTTTTGGTGGAAATGGAAGTCATTCTTTTGGTATTCATATATACCTTTTGTACCTTTTATTTTGCACGTTTGTCGTAGCAGTATGCGTAGTATCGATCATTGCCAAATTGATTTTTCGTAGTTGAGCTAGGTCAACTTAGCATGACAATGGCCTCAGCCATTCGCTTATCTTGGAATGATTGTGATCGTTTAGCGATTTTAGTCGTGTCGAATCAATTTGTCGTAATCAAGCAAAGACGATTACTATGATACTGGCCTTAGCCGTTTGTTCGTTTTGAGGTAGTCGTGACCATTTAATGATCTTGATCGTGTCAAGTTGATTTATCGTAATCGAACTGAGTCGATTTCTATGATATTGGTCTTAGTCGTTTGTTCATTTTGAGGTGGTCATAGCCATTTAATGATCTTGCCCTTGTCGAGTTGGTTTATCATGATCGAATCGAGTTGATTTCCTTGATATTGGCTTTAGCCTTTTATAAGTTATAGAAGGCCTTAGCCTTTTTCACGTTGAAGGCGGCCTTAGCCTTTTATACGTTGTAGACGGCCTTAGCATCTTACACGCTCTAGACGGCTTTAGCCTTTTATACGTTGTAGACGACCTTAGTCTTTTATACATTGTAGATGGCCTTAGCCTCTTACACGTTGGAGATGGTCGTAGCCCTTCATACATTGGAGATGGTTGTGGCCTTTCATACATTAGAGATGACCGTAGCCTTTTATCCTTTGGAGATGGTCGTGGCCTTTCATACATTGGAGATGGACGTAGCCTTTCATACATTAGAGATGGTCGTAGGCTTTCATACATTGGAGATGGCCGTAGCCTTTCATACATTGGAGATGGCCATGGATTTTCATACATTAGATACGGCCGTGGCCTTTTACATATCGAAGGTGGTCGTAGCCTTTCATACATTAAAGATGAATGTGGACTTTTACATATTGGAGATGGTCGTAGCCTTTCATACATTGGAGATAGTCGTGGCCTTTTATATATTGAAGGTGTCTGCAGCCTTTCATACATTGGAGATGGTCGTGGCCTTTTATATATTGAAGGTGGCCGTAGCCTTTCATACATTGGAGATGGCCGTGGCCTTCTATATATTGATGGTGGTTGTAGCCTTTCATACATTGGAGATAGTCGTAACCTTTCATACATTGGAGATGGCCGTTGGTTCGGTCCCTTTTGGCATGCCTATTATGTTGGCTTGCAGAGTAACGGGTGTGTCAAACTTGCCTTGTGATCATTTCCGAGCATCTCTTTTGTCACCTCGTTAAAAACCTTTCCGAGAAAACCTGATTGTGACAAAACTCGGATAAGGGAAAAAGAGTACGACTTAGGGTGTGCTCTTTAGAAATGGAAATACTTGAGGTACGAGATATTCCAGTTGTTTTAGAGTGTCTTCCCTTCCATGGTCTCCAATTGAAACGACCATTTAACTGATGTAGCAGTAATTTAATATGGTCCGTCCCATTTGGTACCTAGTTTTCCTTCGCTAATCCTTGGATGCCAAGGTCTTGGCTTTAAGGACGTAGTCGCCTAATTTGAGTGGTCAGATTTTTGACCTCTTGTTATAGTATCTTTCGATTTGCTATTTTTGGGCGGCCATCCTAATGTGGGCCATTTCTTTCCTTTCCTCAGCTTCATGGATGTCCTGTAGTCGGTTCGAATCGTTTTCTGCTCTGCTCGTATGTGAGTACCTCAAACTTGGTTCGCCTACTTCAACCGTTATGACGGCATCAGTTCAGTAAACATGTGAGTATGGCATTTCTCCCGTGGAAGATTTAGGGGTGGTCCTATGTGCCCATAGCACCTCTGGTAGCACGTAAGGCCATAGCCCTTTGGCGTCTTCAAGCTTCTTTTTCAATATATTCAGTATGGTCTTGTTCGATGACTTCGCTTGACTGTTGGCGGCGGGATGATATAGTGTGGAGAGTATCCGTTTGATGTGGCATTTTTTGAAGAATTCAGCCGTTTTCTGATCGATGAATTATTGCCCGTTGTCGCAAGTGATTTCTTTGGGGATGCCAAAGCGGCATATGATGTTCTTTGGGGATGCCGAAGCGGTAGATGATGTTCTTCCATATGAAGGCGATGACCTCTTGTTCGTGTATTTGGGCATATGCTCCTACTTCCACCCACTTGGAGAAATAGTCAGTTAAAACTAATAGAAAACATACCTTTCCTCGTCTGGCGGGTAACGGGTCGACTATGTCCATTCCCCATTTAATAAAGGGCCAAGGGGAAATGATCGAATGGAGGGGTTCTCCCGGTTGGTGTGTCATGGGGGCGAACTTTTGGCATCTTTCGCATCGACGAACGTACTATGTGGCATCTTTTTTCATTGTAGGCTAGTAATATCCGGCTCGCATTAGGCAGCGTATGAGTGCGCGGTTGCCCGTATGGGCACCGCAATGAACTTTGTGTACTTCTTCTAGTACCGGTGTCGTTTGATTAGGGCTTAGGCACTTGGCCAGCGGTCCTCCAAAGATCCTTTTGTAGAGCTCGTGGTTTATCATGCAATATCTGATGGCCTCGTATGGACTGGCGAATGATTTCGTCCGTGAGGACTTCGAGGACGAGTCCTAGTCCCGATCTCGAGGCATTTGCGGCTTCATCCGTGTAGATAGCCCAGAGGTCAGTATTTGAGGTGGAGTGTAGGGCTTCCTTTTCTGCCTCTGGCAGTATTTTTATGCTAAAGTCGACCACGAAGTCGGCGAGGACTTGTGACTTGATGACGGTCCTTGGGATATACGATATATCATGATCGCTGAGCCTATGGCCCATCTAGCGAGTCGGCCCGTTAACTCGGGCTTATGTAGTATGCTCCTTAATGGGAATATGGTCACCACTTTAATAGGGTGGCATTGAAAATAGGGTGTGAGCTTTCTTGAAGCTCTGACCAGTGCCAGAGCTAATTTTCGAGGTGTGGATACCGTGTTTCGGCATCCACCAGGGTTTTGCTAGTATAGTAGATATGCTATTACGTACCTTCCATTTCACAAACCAACACTGCACTGACGGCGACATCCGATATGGCCAGATATATCAGCAAAGGCTTGCCTGGGTCCGCTTTGGCCAGCAATGGTGGTGACGACATATATATTTTCAATTCTCGCAAGGCTTTGATGCATTCCTTGTTCCACTGGAATCTGTTGTCCTTTCTTAGTATGTTGAAAAATTTGTGGCATCTGTCAGAGGATCACGAGATGAATCTGGAAAGAGCGGCTATTCGGCCGGTCAATTTTTGAACCTGCTTTTTGCTATCTAGCACCTCGGGTATTGAGGCGATTGCCTTGATTTGGTCGGGGTTGACTTTGATGCCTTGTTGGGATACGAGAATGTCACGCCCCAAATCGAGGGACATGACCGGCGCCTGACCGGGTTGCCCGAGTCAAGCGGACCTGGGTGCCTTTCATTCCCACGCGTTACCCCTGTGTTGATTGTTTCTCATTAACCAAATATTTTACCAATAATGACTGATTTCATAATGCATAAACATAACCATGTGATTGATTTACTAACAAGTTCATAATTTATATTTACAACGCCCCATACATATACATAGGCCACAATCCCACAGCTTACATGTCTATGGAGCCTCTAGGATACAAAAAGGGAAATACAATACTTGCCGGTAACAAGGCTCCGGCTATACCTTACAAAACCAAAATGAAATCTAAACCGAGTGGCATGAACCACACAAGGCCCCGAGGAAGAAAGGGGCTCACCAAAACGGGCGGTGGAAGGAGAAGGATACTACTGCCGATGAGCTGAAGTGCCTGCTACTGATCCACCTACAATCATGACACGAATGTAGCGCCCCCGGCAAAAGGGACGTCAGTACACTTGAATTGTACTGGTATGTATGGACAAACTTTGTCCCAAGTAAACTCAAGCCATTAAATTACATCAACAATTAATTAAGCTAGCCAACCATGTTTCCACATTTTCCTCATTTCAAATAATTCTCACACAAAGCACTTTCTACAATCAACCAATTTAACAATAACCAATCAATCACGTAAAGCACAAGTAGTCAAACAAAGGGGCAATCGGTGCCCCACAGGTTGCAAACTCTCCTGCTGTCTCCTTTCACAATTTCACATTATTGATTTATGTATCAATTTTCAATAGCGATTTCGATCGCTTTCCATCCTTATTGCCCCTGACCACCCTTATTACCTCGGCCACCCTTATCACCCCAACCCACACCTTATTTCCCCACGTTGCGGCGCGCAACACGACCCCGCCTTACAGTTGAAAACACAACAATTTCAAACAGCAGATAAGGTACTACACACAATTTCAACAAGTTCAAATAAGCAACTTACACATTGGTTCATGTTCTCAATTTCCTTCTCAATTCAATATCACAACCATGTTACAATATTTCCACAATTCAAGTGTTTCATCTCTTTCCACAATAAACTAATTCTCAAGTGTTTCGTTTGTTTTCCACAAGGTGCCATATAGGCCATCGTAGTCATTATTCACAATTCTTTTGCCAAATTAAACTCTCATTTTACATCACTCATAGCTCAACAACAAACTTTGAATATCCAACAACAACATCAAGAATTTCACACAATTTGTCAATTTAACACGAAACAAACAAACTTCACACATATAGGCGATTTTACAAGAATCAAAATTAGCCATACATACCGGTGATGAGTTTTCTTTCGTTAACTTCCTACTTTATGCTTACCCACGCTATCTTACTCTTGCCAACCTTGTTCTTGAAGACTCTTACTTCTACTCACTTCTTTTTACTAAAAATCAAGTTCAATAATCATGCATGAGTGTGAAAATTCTATTTTTAAAAGCTATTATATGCAAACCTCTCTTTACCCAATTAAAACTGAAAATCAAAGAAAATAGTTAGGGTTTTTACCTTGAAAAGATTGGGGAAGTTGAATCTTTGCCCTAGAATCCTTTGAACTAAGATGATTGGAACAATCTTTGAAGATGAAAGATTTCTCTCTCTAAAAACCCTCTCTTCTCTTTCTAATTTTGGTAAGATGATATGATAAAATGAAGAAGAAGTGTGTTATATTAAAGAAGAGATCGGGTCAAAATGTTACAAAAATCGGGGCCGGGGTCAATTATGCGGTGCACTATGCGACCGCAGAATCAACATGCGGTCCGCATAGTGACCGCAGAATTGCCCCAAATTTTACACAGGTTCTGTTAAGAAATGCGGTCACTATGCGGACCGCATGTTGATTCTGCGGTCGCAAAGTGCACCGCGGATTTGACATGCGATCGCATATCGACCGCACTTTTGACACGATTTTTGGGAAACTCTCTGGAACGTTTTGCGGCAAGAATGCGGTCCGCATGTCAGGTTTGCGATCGTATTCTTGACCGCATATTGGACACTTTTCGGAAAAATTAATTCTCTACATTTTTGAAACTTAAATCACTACCAAGGGTCCGAACCGCGGCTCGCAAGCTCGCCGCGAAGAATTCTACGCATTCCTAACACATTATTCGGACCATGACACCACAGCTACTAGGTTTTATGCATAAAATTTTTACGGGGCCTTACAGAGAAATCCTAGAAACTTTCCTGACGCCACGTCGAAAGCACATTTCTCAAGATTCAGCTTCATCCCATACTTTTTTAGTATTTTGAATGCCCCTTTTAAGTGGTCGATGTGATCCTCCCTTTTTGCAGATAGCATGTCGTCGATGTAAACTTCCATGGTCTTACCGAGTTATTCTTTGAACATCTTGGTGACCAGTCTTTGATATGTGCCACCCGCGTTTTTTAGCACAAATGGCATTACTTTGTAGCAGTAGGTTCCTTGGTGTGTGATGAAGGTCATTTTCTCTTGGTCTTCCTCGGCCATCGGGATCTGATTGTAACCGGAATATGCATCTAAAAGACTCAGCAGTTCGTGTCCAGCGGCGACGTTGATCAATTGGTCGATGTGTGGAAGGGAGAAGGAGTCCTTAGGGCATGCTTTATTTAGGTCGGTGAAGTCGTGTGACTCAAAATACGTTTTCGCGACGTCGCAATTCGTAAAAAATATTAAAGTTAGAAACATGTACATATTGTTAAAAAGTGTATAACAAGTCATATAAAATTGAGAACGACGGTTAAGCGACCGTGCTGAAACCACGGAATCCGGGAGTGCCTAACATCTTCTCCCGGGTTAACTGAATTCCTTATCCAGGTTTCTGTTTTGCGGACTGTGATACAGAGTCAATTTCCTCGGATTCGGGATTAACCGGTGACTTGGGACA
The DNA here is from genome assembly GCA_032618575.1 of Nicotiana noctiflora. NCBI lineage: Eukaryota > Viridiplantae > Streptophyta > Magnoliopsida > Solanales > Solanaceae > Nicotiana > Nicotiana noctiflora. The sequence goes on along the minus strand of JASVEL010013508.1, from coordinate 258,182 downwards.
CCATTATCTTCTCAAGTGGCGACTCTGAAAATAAAACAAAATCCCGGACCGATTGTCCTTTATTTGGAAAAACTCCTTCCTCTTTGTTATTATATCCTTCTCGGGTGTTTGAACATTGAGGTATACCCAACGTATCTTTTAAAAAGATCGTAAAAAGGGGTAGTAAAAAGGGAGATGTGACACGAGGCACGTGGGCCCGCGGGCATTTTTGTCAACTTTTCGATCGGGGCTAGGAATTGTTATAAATTGTATTATAATGAGTACCTTAGCATATATTAATGGATTTACATAATTATTGGCTAGTTTTGAAGCGTTGTGCATCGATTCGAGTCTTCGGAAGGGGGTGGAATGTCGGTTATGGATCTTGGGAGCGAGGTGAGTCTCCTTTATAACCTTGTAAGAGGGAATTTTCCCCATAGGTGAGTTAATTGATTATGTGCTCCTATTTGTGGGGGCTACGTATGTACGAGGTGACGAGAGTCCTTGCGTAGCTATTATTATGCTATTGTACTTGTAGTCTAGGACCCAAAAGCATGTTATACTTGGAATATTTGTAAGCCCATGGATAATTGAATTTCTAAAATCATATCGAAATAGTAAATAAATTTCTAAAAAGATATACATCTCATTTTCTTAAATTGCTAAAAGAGAATTAGCTTTCCTTTGAATAATAGCTCCATGTTGACTTCTTGATTGAATGTCTCTATGTGTTTATTTTGGAGCGGGCGAATGCCTCAGTAGATCAAATAGATGCATCTATGGTTCGCTCCATTCGACTCTCGGCAGTGCACAGTTTACATTTTTGTTGGAGTGGTCCATCGACCTCAGCATGATTTACGCATGCATGTATTGCTTGCCTTGAAACTTATTGAAGATGTTGCCTCTTCTGGTTTTAGAATGTGTGTATAAATGATGAAAAGGAGTGATTTTCTATACAAGAAAGAATTGTTTATTTGCTTCAATTCATTGAATTATAATCATGTTTATAAAAAAAACAACGGGTTAATATGTTATGGATAAATCATTATTGGACCATTAATAAGTGTTGAAGTTGGTCAACCCGTCTCTACTTATTTGGGATTAGACGGGATACTCATTGAGTACACGTTGATTACGTACTCATACTACACTTCTATGCATTTTTGTTGCACATGTATTGTAATCCTAGTGACCTACTAGGCGTAGCAGCGCGGATGATTCTGGGACTGGTGAGTTGCATTTTTTAGGCAACCTGCAGCTAGTGTAGTTCCTTTCATCATATCGTATTTATTTCCTATCCACTGTATTTCGGATGGATGTTGTATTTTATTTCCTTATCAATAGATGCTTATGCACTTGTGACACCATATTCTGGGATGGTTTGTAGTATTTGTATTGATTATTCATCGTTTAAATTTGATTTGAGGCAACTACCATTTAATTGCTAAACCTAAAGGAAAATCCTAGATTTCAAAAGTATTAAACTAAGAATTTAATTAAGTATTTGGTTGGCTTGCCTGACAACGGTGTCTGGTGCCACCACGACCCTTAGTGGATTTCGCGTAATGACAATATGCTATTGGAGCACTAGGTTCCTAGGGTCTCATGAGTCATGAGAAAGTCTAGTAGAGTCTTACGGATCGGTACGGAGACATCTGTACTTATCCTCGTGAGGATGCAGGACTGTTAGAAGTAATTCCCCTCTTGATCCCTATCGTGCGATTTGATCCTTGGAGGCGTATGCCCTTAATTCATTCCCACTCAATCTTATGTGACGTGAAGCGCTTGTTAGAAATTGAAAGTTGAAGAATTTTAATTACACTACGAATGTGGTGCGGGTGTTTCTCCCTACGGGATTATTTGAGCTATTATCATCTCCTTGCAAAAGGATGTTCTGTTGTTTAGGCTCAGTAGTGGTACTTTTGAGAGCTCTGATATTAGGCACAAGTGGTCATGATGCTTATGAATGAATATTAAGTAGTGGTGATATGATAGTAGGATGATTGCCTACGTGTCAGGGCAGTGAATGACTTGAAGGAAAGTTTACTTAGTATATAATCAAGAGATTCAGTATTGTATTCCTGAGAGGGAAAGTCAATCGAACTAAGGATGGTCTGATATGGACTGATGGAAGTAATGAGACTTGGTAATTGCAAGTGTGGTGGAGTTTTCTCCTATGATGGGGTACTGTTGTCCTAGTTGGAAGTATTAAGTTTGTCGATGTTATGATCTTTTACAATCCGCCTTTGGGGCAAGACATCGAGAAATAGTATCAGAGATGCCACTATCAGATATCGTATGGTGCGGTGGTTCTGGATTAAATCAGTATTTCAAATGTGGCAATTCAAGAAAGATGACATTCGGAAAAGTTTATAGTTAGTAGCAAATTGTGTATTCAAGTACTATAAAGATAAATTTTATTAAGACAACAACTGAGCAATAAAAGATGAAAAAGACATATGGGAAGTGTCAGGCAGAGTTTCAAACTTCTAAAAGGCCAGGCTTAGGGAGCGTAGGCTGAGCAGTTGATTAAAAATGTGAGTTTGTCCAAAGTCGGAGAGCAGCGGAGCTGCGTAGGGGCTTGGTAATAAGATGACTATGCGTCTTAAGGAGAGTCTAAAACTATTTGAGAATATAGGTGCTTGGTTATTGGGGTCTACAGTTTTAATTTGAAGTAGGGATTCTTGTGTAGTCGGTGATTTAATATAACTAAAAGGAGCCACTTAAATAAAGAAGGATATAGCATGACTTTGAATTGGAAGGATGTCGCCGCACATTTAAATGATGTCCACGGAGGGTAAATGGACATGTGCAGTTTGAGAGTGAGCTCAGACTCAGGATGGGTTATTGACGTCGAAGTGATTGTACACCATGTAGCGACGTTGGAAGATGCTGGGGAGAGCCTTCTATAAGTGGGTTACCCAAGTGAGTAGGTTAGCATTAGCGTGGTTGGTGAGGCTCCTGCAAAGAATTTTATCGATTATGCAGCAAAGAGATTGGTCGTGCGAATGCAGCGGGTGAATCGGAGTATAAAAGAATAGGGCTTTGCGGAAGGTATTTGTGAATTTATGTGGTTGATCATGCAAGGTTATGTCGATGAAAGTTAGAGAATCTTTAGGGAATCTTGGAGAACTCCAGAGTTGTGGAATAATGGCTTCAAGCTGTGATGACCCAAAGGGTCATCACCTATTTTTCTCAATTGTTCCGCGCTTATGAGGCCATGAAAACCTTATTTTATATTGCCTCGATTTACGTGCGTAGTCCAAGCACGTAGCCGAAAATTTTTGTGTGTTAGAATATATGAATTTTATGGAAAATTTGAAGAAATTTGATATTAATATTGATATAGTTGACTTCGGTCAACATTTGTGGTAAACGGACCTGGACCCGAGATCGGACGGTCCCGGAAGGTCCGTAGGAAAATATGGGACTCGGGCATGCGCCCGGAGTCGAATTCTGAGGCGTAGAGCCCAAGATATGAATTTTTCTGTTAAATTGTTTTGCTGAAATTATTAATAAAAATGGAAATGAAAATTGATCAAAAGACCATGGTATCGGGCTCGTATTTTGGTTCCGATGCCCGGTACAAGTCTTATATATTATTTAAATACTTCATGCAAAGTTTGATGGAATTTGAACGTCGTTTGATGTGTTTCGAACCATGAGTTCCAAATTTGAAAGTTTATAAAGTTTAAAAGAAGAAATCATGAATTTGAGGCTTGATTCTATGAAAACGATGTTATATTGGCGATTTGATCGCGCGAGCAAGTTCATGGTATGTTTTTGAGGTTGTGTGCATGTTTGGTTTGGAGCCCGAGGGCTCGGGTAAAGATTTGATAGTCCGTTTGAGCAAATTTTGTAAAATTACACAGCTTGTATTTTTCCCCAGATGATATATTCGCAATTGCGAAGAAATGCTCGCAATTGCGAGCAATCCCAAAAATAGTTGAGGTTCACAAATGCGAACAAAAGGTGGCAAAAGCGAAGTGGCCCAGGAATAGGCCTGATTCGCAAATGCGAATAAGGCTTCGCAAATGCGAATAAGGCTTCGCAAATGCGAAGCAGTTCACAAACACTTTACGTTCGCAAATGCGAGCAAAATGTCGCAAATGCGAGGCTACCTTTATTGGGCTTAGTTCACAAATGCGAACATATCCTTGCAAATGCGAGTTCCGCAGCCCAGACCTATCATGTTCGCAATTGCGAACATATGTTCACAATTCCCATATCCGCAGTTGTGCAATCTGATACTTAAACGATTTTAAACTCTTTTTTCACCATTCTTTCAAAACCCAAAACACCACACACGATTTTCTAAGATCAATATCACTCCAAATCACTTGTAAGTCAATTTTTACTCAACTCTTTCAATTCCTAACATCATTAAACATGTTTTCCATGAGAAATCAAAGGTTTTTATGGTTGAAATTGTTGTTTTGGGTAGAACCTAGGTTTTTCATAAATTGGGGAATTGGACCTCGACTTGAGGTCCGATTTCGAAACAAATCATATATTTGAATTCGTGAGGGAATGGTTAACTGGATTTTGGTCCGAACCCTGAGTTTCGACCACGTGGGACCGGGGGCGTTTTGGGAAATTTTGGGTAAAACTTTGAGAAAACCATTTTTATGCATCCAAACCAATTTATATAGTATTTATTGAAGTAATTGGACCAATTGTGATTAGATTCGAGCGAGTTGAAGGTTGAATTTCGAGGTAAAACGATATTTAGAGGTTAATTGAACTTTAAGGCTTTGAGGTAAGCATTTGATCTATCCTAGATTGAGGGAATAGGATTGAATGTGATAATTCCTAATTTCTATGTGATCGAGTGCGGTGTATAGGCGTGGTGACGAGCATCTATACACTGGCGTCTAGCATAACCGTGAGTCGTTTGTTGATATATGTTGTAAGTTAATGTGGGATGTTCTTAAGTCATGTTCTTGAGCCATTGCCGGGTTGTGAAGGTTGATTATTGTTTCCCTTGCCCGGACTTTATTTTGTTGTTGTTGTTGTTCCTTTGTCGGGATATTGTTATGATTATTGTTTCCCTTACCGGGACAGTTCATATTACTTGTTTCATTCATTTGCCCGTGACTGTGATTGTTATTTGGGTGAGGAAGAGTGATAATGCACTAAGGGTGATGCTGTGCCATTTTTACTTATGTTCGCACGAAGGATCATTCCCTACCATGTTTATTATTTATGCACGATGGAACATTCCGTGCCGTTGTTACTTAATTTATGCACGAAGGATCATTCCGTGCCATGTTTATTTTTTATGCATGAAGGAACATTCTGTGTCGTTGTTACTTAAACCATGCACGAAGGATCATGTATTGCCATGGATGTGAGGATGAGAGTAAAAGCACGAAGGGTTATGCCGTGCACTTCTATTTGTTTATTTGGTGAGGATGAGAGTAAAAGCACGAAGGGTGATGCCGTGCAACCATTCAATTTCCTGCTTTGCAATAACTGTTCTTGCTACACTCTGTTTTTATCTTACTGATTTATTATGTTTTGCTGATTGTGCTCCCCAAGCATGTTACCTTCTTTGTTAGTTGTGTTACTCAATATCTCTGTTATTTTGTGGTATATACATATATAGAACTGTACATGTTTATGTGAGTGTCCGGTCCTAGGCTTGTCACTACTTCGCCGGGATAGGCCAGGCACTTACCAGCACATGGGGTCGGATTGTGCTGATGCTGCACTTCTGTGTGTTTTTACACAGGTCCAGGTTTCGAGCAGGAGCAGGAGCAGTAGTGTACTAGCGGGATTACCGTACTTTCGAGATTGAGGTAGCTTGCAGGCATCCGCAAGCTCGGCGTCTCCTCTATTTACTTTTATTATTGTTGTGGTCTCATTGTTCCGAGACAGACGGTTATTATTTATTTTCTTTCAGGCCATTATGTGTAGTTATTCCTTAGTAGTTTGTGAGTTTTTGACTCCACATCTTGGGTAGAGGATTTATGTCAGTTACTTTACACTATTATTCATCTCTTATTCGAAAGACTTTCGCATTTAAAAATTTGAGTAATCTTCTTGCTATTAAATATGAGAACAAAAATGATGTATAAACAGGAAGATGGTGAGTGAATTGGCTTGCCTAGCTACCACGAGTAGGCGCTATCACGATCCCGATGGTGGGGGAAATCCGTGTCGCGACAAGTTTGTATCAGAGCTCTAGGTTACATAGGTCTCACAACTCACGAACAAGCTTAGTAGAGTTTGAGGGGTAGGTACGGAGACGTATGTACTTGTCCTCCAAAGTCTATTGGGTTAGGAAAAAGTCTCTCATTTGTTCCATCTTGTCGTACGATTTGTTCCTCGAATACTAATTGAATTTCTACTTTGTCCTTTCACAGATGGTGAGAACACGCGCTTTTTCATCCGCTGATCAGCAGCTTGAGCCCCAGGTAGCTCTCGCGAGGGGCAGGGGCCGAGGCCGTGTCAGAGGCCGTGGTAGGGGAAGAGCTCAGCCCCTGGCAGCAGTTCCAGAGGTGGAGCCCCATGTTGAAATTAGTGAGGAGGTTCTAGCCCCAGCAGCTCCAGTGGGCCCGGCTCAGGTCCCAGGGGAGGTCTTATTTACCCCGGATCATCAGGAGGCTCTGGTCAGAATAGTGGGTTTTATGGACAGTGTCGCCAGAGCAATCTTATTACCCGTTGCACCAGCCACTTCTCAGGCTGGGGGAGGGGTCCAGACTTCTATTGCACGTACTCCGGAGCCAGTAGCTCCCCAGCCTCAGGCACCACTAGTTTAGCCAGTAGTGGCCACTCAGTTAGGCACTACAGCTCAGGCCGGAGATGGAGCGGCCATGACTTCTGATGCCTTATGGAGACTTGATCGGTTCTCCAAGCTTTTTACCACTACTTTCAGCGGTGCCACATCAGAGGATCCCCATAACTTCTTATTCAGTTGCCATGAGATTCTTAAGACTTTGGGAATAGTGGAATCCAATGGGGTTGATTTTTTCACATTTAGGCTTTCAGGATCCGCCAAGACTTGGTGGAGAGATTTCTGTTTGACTCAACCAGAAGGGTCCCCGGGTTTAACATGGGACCAGTTTGTGGAGTTATTTCTGGAGAAGTTTCTCCCTGTTACCCAGCGGGAGGCACTTCGGAGACAGTTTGAGAGCCTCCAGTAGGGTTCTATGACGGTTACCCAGTATGAGACCAGGTTGTTGATTTGGCACATCATGCGGTTGTGATACTCCCCACAGATCGGGAGAGGGTTCGCAGATTTATAGATGGGCTAAATCAGCCGATTCGACTTCAGATGGCTATAGGAGTTGGGAGTGACATATCTTTTCAGGAGGCAGCTAATGCAGCTCATAGGCTTGAGATGGCTCTTGCCCGGGGAGGTGGTTATCCTTCAGACAAGAGGCCTCATCATTCCGGCAGATTTAGTGGCACTTCATCTGGAGGCAGGGATTCTTATGATAGGGTCCAGTCTTTCAGGCCTTTTCAGTCAGCTCTCCAAACTTTGTAGGGTAATTCAGGTGATCGTGGGTTTTGTGAGCAGTATTCAGACCAGCCTCCCATCAGTGCTCGGCCTTTTCAAAGTGTTCGTGGGGGCCATTCAGGTCGTCAGAGCAGTCCCAGCAGCCAAAATGTTGTTACAATTGTGGTGACCCAGGTCATCTTGTCAGGTTTTGCCCTCGAGCAGTGGTCAACACTCAGCAGCGGGGTCCTCGCCCCATGATTCAGGCCCCAGCTGACCCACAGCCTGCCCAGCCAGCTAGAGGCATGGGTAGAGATCATAGAGGTGGAGGTCGAGACCGTAGAGGTGGAGACCGTCCCGCCAGAGGTAGATATCAGCCAGTGGATGACCATCCTAGAGACGTAGCTTAGAGAGAAGGTGCCGACCCTCGACTTTATGCTTTACCAGCTAGGCCATAGGCGGAGGCATCAGATGCTGTGAGTACAGGTACCATTCTGGTTTGTGATAGAGGCGCTTTAGTATTATTTGACACTGGGTCTACATATTCATATGTGTCTTTCTACTTTGCACCCTACCTGGCCGTGCCTAGCTATGCCCTGGACATTCCAGTTTATGTGTCTACACCAGTGGGTGACTCTATAGTAGTCGACCGGGTGCATCGTTCATGCGTGGTTATATTCGGGGTCTTGAGACCCATGTTGATTTATAGTTATTAGACATGGTGGATTTCGATGTCATATTGGGGATGGATTGGTTGTCCCCGTATCATGCTATCCTAGATTGTCATGCCAAGACAGTGACCTTGGCCTTGCCAAAATCACCCCGACTAGAGTGGAGAGGGACCCTAGGCCACTCCGTTCGCAATGTTATTTCATATGTTAAGGCTCGACGCATAGTCGAGAAGGGGTGTCTAGCTTATTTGGCATATGTTCGTGATTCCAGCACGGAGATTCCTTCTATTGATTTAGTTCCTATTGTACAGGATTTTTTCCAGAGGTTTTCCCTTCAGACCTGCCGGGGATGCCACCCGACAGATATTGATTTCTATATTGATCTGGCACCGGGCACTCAGCCCATCTCTATTCCACCGTATCGCATGGCCCCGCCAGAGTTAAAGGAGTTAAAAGATAAGTTGCAAGACCTTCTAGAAAAGGGCTTTATCAGGCCCAGTGTTTCTCCCTAGGGTGCACCGATGCTATTTGTGAAGAAGAAGGACGGTTCGATGCGTATGTGTATTGATTATCGGTAATTAAACAAAGTGATGATAAAGAACAAGTATCCACTACCAAGGATTGATGATTTGTTTAACCAGTTCCAGAGAGCGAGGGTGTTCTCGAAGATAGACTTGAGGTCGGGCTACCATCAGTTGAAGATCAGGGCGGCTGACATTCCTAAGACAGCCTTTCACACTCGGTATAGGCACTATGAATTCTTGGTCATGTCTTTCGGGTTGATTAATGCTCCAATAGCATTTATGGAGTTGATGAATCGGGTGTTCAGGCCTTATCTATATCTGTTCGTGATAGTCTTTATAGATGATATCCTGGTATACTCTCGCGGCCAAGAAGAGCACGAGCAGCACCTCATAGTGGTTCTTCAGACTCTGAAGGATAATCAGCTATATGCCAAGTTTTCAAAATGCGAGTTCTGGTTGAGTTCGGTTGCATTTATGAGTCATATCGTGTCAATAGAGGGTATTCAGGTAGACCCAAAGAAGATTAAGGTAGTCAAGAATTGACCTCGACCAGCTTCAGTGACCGAGATCTGGAGTTTCTTGGGGTTAGCAGGCTACTGCCATCGATTAGCAGCCCCGATGACCAGGTTGACCCAGAAGGGTGCCCAGTTCAAGTGGTCAGATGAGTGTGAGGTGAGCTTTCAGAAGCTCAAGACAGCTTTGACTACGGCACCAGTGTTGATATTACTCACGGGTTCAGGGCCTTATACAGTTTACTGTGATGCATCCCGTACTGGGCTTGGAGCAGTATTGATGAAGGATGGCAAGTTTATTGCTTATGCTTCGAGACAATTGAAAATCCATGAGAAGAATTATCCGGTTCATGATCTTGAGCTGGCAGCAGTGGTCAATGCCTTAAAAATCTGGAGGCATTATCTATATGGTGTGGCGTGCGAGGTATACACGGATCACAAAAGTCTTCAGTATTTATTCAAGCAAAAAGAGTTAAATGTGCGACATAGGAGATGGTTAGAGTTGCTGAAAGACTATGATGTTACTATCTTATATTACCCATGTAAGGCCGATGTGGTTGCCGATACATTGAGTAGGAAGTCTGCCAGCATGGGTAGTCTTGCTTATATTCTGGTCAGCCAGAGACCACTTGCTCTAGATGTCCAGGCCTTAGCCAATCGACTCGTGAGACTAGACATTTCTAAGCCTAGCAGGGTGTTAGCCTGCACGGTCACTCGTTCTTCTCTATTAGAGCGTATCCGTGAGAGGCAATTTGATGATTCTCATTTGCGTGACCTGAGGGATACTGTATAGCGGGGAGGTGCCACGAAGGTAACTCTAAATTATGACGGAGTATTGAGATTTTAAGGGCGAGTTTGTGTGCCTAATGTTGAGGGGATTCGAGAGTTGATCTTAGCGGAGGCCCACAGTTCGCGGTATTTTATTCACCCGGGCGCCGTGAAGATGTATCAGGACTTACAGCAGCACTACTGGTGGCGTAGGATGGAGAATGACATTGTTGCGTATGTCGCTCGGTGTCTAAACTGTCAGCATGTTAAATATGAGCACCAGTGGCCTGGTGGTGTATTCAAGAGAATTGAAATTCCCGAGTGGAAATGGGAGCCGATTACAATGGACTTTGTTACTGGACTCCCTTTGACTCGGAGGAGATTTGATGCTATTTGGGTCATTGTTGATAGGCTGACCAAGTCAGCACACTTCATTCCAGTATCTGTCTCTTACTCATCGGAGAAGCTAGCAGAGATTTACATCAAGGAGATTGTTCGCCTTCATGGGGTGCCGATGTCTATTATCTTAGATCGGGGTACATAGTTTACCTCGCGTTTCTGGAGAGCGGTCCAGCAGGAGATAGGCACCCAGGTTCAGTTGAGTAAAACTTTTCATCCTCAGATGGACGGTCAGTCCGAGAGGACTATTCAGATCCTAGAGGACATGCTCCGAGCCTATGTCATTGATTTTGGAGGCTCGTGGGACCAGTTTCTGCCATTAGCAGAGTTCGCCTACAACAAAAGCTACCGGTCTATCATTCAGATAGCTCCATATGTGGCGTTGTATGGTAGGCGATGTTGGTCTCTAGTCGGGTGGTTTGAGCCGGGAGAGGCTCGGTTGGTGGGTACAGACCTAGTTCAGGAGGCCTTAGACAAGGTCAAGACTATCCAGGAGAGATTGCATTCTGCTCAGTCCAGACAGAAGACTTATGCGAATCGTAAGGTCCGAGATGTAGATTTCATGGTTGGCGAGCGGGTACTGCTCCGAGTATAGTCTATAAAGGGCGTGATGAGGTTCAGAAAGAAGGGCTAGCCCTAGGTACATTAGTCCATTTGAGATTCTGGACCGAGCAGGAGAGGTGGCTTACAGACTTGCACTGCCACCTAGTTTATCAGCCGTGCATCCGGTTTTTCATGTATCTATGCTTCTGAGGTACCACGACGATCCTACACGCGTGTTAGACTTCAGTACTGTCGAATTGGACAAGGATCTATCTTATGAGGAGGAGCCGATGGCCATTCTAGACCGGCATGTTCGACAGTTGAGGTCGAAGAGTTTTCCTTCCGCGGGTGTTTAGTAGAGAGGTCAGCCTCCCGAGGCATCGACCTGGGAGTCCGAGTCTGATATGCGGAGCCGTTACCCACATTTGTTCCCCGACTCAGGTACTTCCTTCTCTTGTCCATTCGAGGACGAACGATTGTTTTAGAGGTGGAGGATGTGATGACCCAAAGGTTCATCACTTGTTTTATTCAATTGTTCTGCGCTTCCGATGCCTTGAAAACCTTATTTTATATTGCCTTAATTTACGCGTGTAATCCGAGCACGTAGCTGGAAAATTTTTTGTGTTAGAATATGTGAATTCTATGAAAAATTTGAAGAAATTTGATATTAATATTAATACAGTTGACTTTGGTCAACATTTGTGGTAAACAGATCCGGACCCGAGATCGGACGGTCCCTGATGGTCCGTAGGAAAATATGGGACTCGGGTATGCGTCCGGAGTCGAATTACGAGGTCTAGAGCCCATGATATGAATTTTTCTGTTAAATTGTTTTGCTGAAATTATTAATGAAAATGGAAATGAACATTGATTAAAAGACCAGGGTATCTGGCTCGTATTTTGGTTCCGACGCCCGGCACAAGTCTTATATATTATTTAAGTACTTCCTGCAAAGTTTGATGGAATTTGAACGTTGTTTGATGTGTTTTGAACCATGAGTTCCAAATTTGAAAGTTTATGAAGTTTAAAAGAATAAATCATGAATTTGAGGCTTGATTCTATGAATACGATGTTATATTGGCGATTTGATCGCGCGATCAAGTTCGTGGTATGGTTTTGAGTTGTGTTCATGTTTGGTTTGGAGCTCGAGGGCTCGGGTAAAGATTTGATAGTTCGTTAGAGCAAATTTTGAAAAATTACACAGTTGGTATTTTTCCCCAGCTGATATCATCGCAATTGCGAAGAAATGCTCGCAATTGCGAGTAATCCCGAAAACAGTTGAGGTTCGCAAATGCGAACAAAAGGTCGCAAAAGCGAACAAAAGGTCGCAAAAGCGAAGTGGCCCAGGATTAGTCCTGATTTGAAATTGTGAATAAGGCTTCGAAAATGCAAAGCATCTCACAAACGCTTTACGTTCGCAAATGCGAGCAAAATGTCGCAAATGCGAGTCTGCCCTGTATTGGGCTTAGTTCGCAAATGCGAACATATCCTCGCAAATGCGAGTTCCGCAGCCCAGACCTGTCATGTTCGCAATTGCGAACATATGTTCGCAATTCCCATATCCGCAACTGTGCAATCTGATACTTAAAACGATTTTAAACCTTTTTTCACCATTATTTCAAAACCCAAAACACCACACACAACTTTCTAAGAGCAATATCACTCCAAATCACTTGTAAGTCAATTTTTACTCAACTCGTTCAATTCCTAACATCATTAAACATGTTTTCCGTGAGAAATCAAAGGGTTTTATGGTTGAAATTGTTGTTTTTGGGTAGAACCTAGGTTTTTCATAAATTGGGGAATTGGACCTCGATTTGAGGTCCGATTTCGAAACAAATCATATAATTGAAATTGTGAGGGAATGGGCAACCGGATTTTGGTTCGAACCTCGAGTTTTGACCACGTGGGACTAGGGGCGTTTTGGAAAATTTTGGGTAAAACTTTGAGAAAATCATTTTATGCATCCAAACCAATTTATATAGTATTTATTGAAGTAATTGGACCAATTGTGATTAGATTCGAGCGAGTTGAAGGTTGAATTTCAAGTTAAAACGATAGTTGGAGGTTAATTGGACTTCAAGGCTTTGAGGTAAGTGTTTGATCTATCCTAGCTTGAGGGAATATGATTGAATGTGATAATTTCTATTTGCTATGTGATCGAGTGCGGTGTATAGGCGTGGTGACGAGCATCTATACACTAGCATCTAGCATGACCGTGAGTCGTTTGTTGATATATGTTGTGAGTTAATGTGGGATGTTCTTAAGTCATGTTCTTGAGCCCTTGCCGGGTTGTGAAGGTTGATTATTGTTTCCCTTCCTGGGACTTTATTGTGTTGTTGCTGTTGTTCCCTTGCCGGGATATTGTTATGATTATTGTTTCCCTTGCCGGGACGGTTCATATTACTTGTTTCATTCTTTTGCCCCTGACTGTGATTATTATTTGGGTGAGGAAGAGTGATAATGCACGGAGGGTGATGCCGTGCCATTTTTACTTATGTTCCCACGAAGGATCATTCCGTGCCATGTTTATTATTTATGCACGAAGGAACATTCTGTGTCGTTGTTACTTAATTTGTGCACGAAGGATCATTCCGTGCCTTGTTACTTAATTTGTGCACGAAGGAACATTACATGCCGTTGTTACTTAAACCATGCACGAAGGATTATGCCGTGCCATGGATGTGAGGATGAGAGTAAAAGCACAAAGGGTGATGTCGTGCACTTCTATTTATTTATTTGGTGAAGACGAGAGTAAAAGCACGAAGGGTGATGCCGTGCAACCATTCAATTTCCTCCTTTGCAATAACTGTTCTTGATACACTCTGTTTTTATCTTACTGATTTATTAAGTGTTGTTGATTGTTCTCCCCCAGCATGCTACCTCCTTTGTTAGTTGTGTTACTCAATATCTCTGTTATTTTGTGGTACATACATATATAGAACTGCACAGGTTTATGTGAGTGTCTGGTCCTAGGGTTGTCACTACTTCACCGGGATAGGTCAGGCACTTACCAGCACATGGGGTTGGATTGTGCTGATACTACACTTCTGTGTGTTTTTGCACACGTCCAGGTTTTGAGCAGGAGCAGCAGCAGTAGTACACTAGCGGGATTATCGTACTTCCGAGACCGAGGTAGCTTGCAGGCATCCGCAGGCCCAGCATCTCCTCTATTTACTTTTATTATTGCTATGGTCTCATTGTTCCGAGACAGACGATTATTATTTATTTTCTTTCAGGCCATTATGTGTAGTTATTCCTTAGTAGTTTGTGAGTTTTTGACTCCACATCTTGGGTAGAGGATTTATGTTAGTTACTTTACACTATTATTCATCTCTTATTCGAATGACTTCCGCATTTAAAAATTTGAGTAATCTTCTTGCTATTAAATATGAGAACAAAAATGATGTATAAACAGGACGATGGTGAGTGAATTGGTTTGCCTAGCTACCACGAGTATGCGCCATCACGATCCCGATGGTGGGGGAAATCCGGGTCGTGACACAAGCTTAGTGGGAGAGTCGCACTGCTTATGATTGGGTTGCATGGTTAACTACTTACGAGATTTGTTGTTATTAGCATATCAATGGGCTATTTTGGCAATGGGGAAAGAACATGAGTGGCGATTCGAGCAAATGAATTATTTAAGGTATGCTATTGTCAGCCTTATTGTCCATGTTAAGATTTGGGGAGTGATTCTGGCGGGTGCTCCATCGAGAGGGTATATTTTTATTAGAAGAATCATGGGGTTGATTACATTCGGGACAAGTTAGAGCGGGCATCTCTTAGTAATGGTCCTCGGGGGGCTCAAACGATAGAGTGTGGTACCTAATGATTTCGAGCCTATAAGTACAGTTATGAATAAAACTTGGTAGAAGCTTATGAGAAGGTGCCCACAATGTTCTATGTATGTTAACTTGCGGTATAGCATTTGAGAGATATGAATCAGTTCATGGGATTTGAAACAACATGGCTATGTATGTTAACTTGTGGTATAGCATTTGAGAGATATGAATTAGTTCATGGGATTTGAAACAATATGGTCTCGTGATTCGAGGTCACTGGAGATGAGTGTAGATGGAGTATGTTATGTGTTGGATGGAACTAGTATTATTTCTAAGGTAATTGGGGTGGATCGAAAGAAGATATGCTAGTCATAATTTAGTTAGCGTGTTGGTGGTAAAGATCGGCTTTTTCAACGTGTATGTAAGTGATTTTTGGTGGTGCATATGAGGCTTGTCAATTGCGGTAATTGATATCATTCTGAAGCATTCTGCTGTTACAGCTTGTTATGTTGAAGAAAATTCCGGAAGGGCTATGGTGGCTTAGATCACTACTTAGAGATTTGCATATTATATGGTTATGAGAATTCACCTATGTGATACTGTGGATCTCTTGAAGTGGCTTAAGTGATAAGTTTTCATATGATGAAGTGTTAACCTGTTAGTGATTCTCGAGTTATAACAAAAAGCATGTCCTATCGTATATTGGCACGTTGAGTGCAGTGAGTAGTATGGAATTTGAGGTGAAGACCAAAGTTGCAGTTCGGTGTTGGCAATGATGTCGCGAGCTCGGATGAACAGGAAAGGAGTTTTTGATGATTAATGATTTAAAAAAGTATGAAGGTTTGCGATTATGTCGTTAAATTGAAAATATAGGCTTGGAGGGCACTCAGTTACTTGGTTGTGGACTTTGGGTTAGTAGTCCACTTACGGCGGTTGTTCTTATGTGTCATGAGAAGAGGGAAATTAGTATGGACCCTTGAAAGGCTATTGTCTTAGTTTGATATGATCAGGATTGACTTGAAGTCGATGGATGGATTTAAATGTGAATATGGGCTCTATGTCAGGCTAGTTGTGTTCATTTCAGTAAGGCGCTCCTTATGGAGTAGTCATGGTGTTAGTTCGTCTTCGGCTATTTCATGTAAAAATGTATTGTGCCGTGCGAGTAGTGAGACATCTTGGTAAACTTCTTAGGTTTTGAGGTTTCGCAAAGAGCTGAGGTTATATGAGCAGGATGGCTCTTGAGATTTAGATCATGTATTGCATCTCAATTGTACTAGAGTTTTGGATTATAGCACTATATGTCTCCCCAGAGAATGGTACTATACACTTAGAGTGTTTGTGACCGAGAATTGGTATTTTGTTGTAATGAGCAATTTTGCTCGATATGCATCTCCTTATATGAGTTCTACGTGTGGATCGGGTGGCACGCCGCCATGGGTATGTCATTTGGATTGGGTGGCATGTCGCCATGGTTATGTTGTTAGGATCGGGTGGCACGCCGCAACAGTGTGATGTTGAGTATAGTTTTCTATACGCAATTTTTCTATGTCTTGCTTCTTATTTTCAAAGGAAAGTCCATATTAGTGCGGGAGTTAGGTAATTCCTTCTAGGGTTCGTTTTCCTTTGTATCGTATTCCAATTGGTGACCTATTGGCGCATGTTAGCAGCATATGAGACTTTTGATAATGTCTTGGGTGGTTTATTGCCTGAGCAGTTGTATTGGATGAGACGAGATCCCTTGATATAAGGTCAGTGCAATCCGGATATATGAAGTATGTTATGGAGGTTAGACCATTATTTGGTTCAGAATGAGGTGATGGTTTTGTCAGGGGTTACAGACCTAATGATTTGTCGACTTGGCAGTTGATTATGAATTTTGGCACATCTCTTCGGTCGTGGCGGTATAGTAAACGTTAGAGTAAGACCTATGTATGTCATGGGGGCAATGGGAGCATTAGATTTGTGGAATTTCGACTAAGTTGATTAGAAAGTGTTATTGTGGTGTGGTGAGTAAAGTGATGCAAGGTGTGAATCCAACTAAAGTATGCAGTCATGTTTGGGTACAATGTGTAATGATTGATATGGTGATCGTATGTTGGAAACAGGTCGGGCATAGAATTCCGGATGTTGGAATTGGGCTCTAAGACGTATCTGCTCGAATAAAAAAGAATAACTTCATATGATCGAACTAATGTGCTCAACTAAGTTGCGGTAGCACGGGAAGGTGCATGAGAAGTTAAACAGTGATTTCAGACCATTCTAGTGTAATTCTCAGAACGTTCAAGGGCGAACGTATGTTTAAGTGGGAGAGAATGTAATGACCCGACCGATCATTTTGAGTACTAGTGCTCCGTTCAGTAGTCTAAGGCCATGAACAACTTCATTTCAAGTATTATGACTTGTACACGTGTTCGGAATTAAGTTCCAAGAAGTTCAGAATCGATTTGGAAAGAGAATTCTCATTTCGGAAGCTTAAAGTTGAAAGAATGAACTAGGATTGGAATTTTGAATAAACGGCCTCGGAATCGAGATCTGAAGGTTCCAGTAGGTTTGTGTGATGATTTCAGACATAGGCGTATGCCCGGATTGGGTTTTGGATAACCCGATAGTGTTATGGCGCCTATTGTGGAAGTTAGCATTTTAGAAGAAATTTCATAAGTTTGGCTTGAAGTGCATATCAGTGTTATCGATATTTGTTTGGGATTCCGAGAATGTGAATAGCTCTATATGGTGATTCTGGAGTTGGGGGCATAATCGGAAGTGAATTCGGAGGTCGTAGGTCATTTTGAATCCATTTGGCTAAAGATAGAAATTTGAAGGTTTTTGAGAAGTTTAACCGGAAGTGGACTTTTTGATATCGAGGTCGGAATCTGATTCTGAAAGCTGGAGTATGTCCATAATGTCAAATATGACTTGTGTACAAAATTGAAGTCAGTAGTACGTGTTTTGATAGGTTTAAGCATCGAAAGTAGAAGTTGGAAGTTCTAAAGTTCGTAACTTGGATTGGAGGTTGATTCATGACTTTAACGTTGTTTAATGTGATTTGAGGCCTCAAGCAAGTCCATAATGCATTTTGAGACTGGTAGGTGTGATTGGTCAGCGTCCCAGGGGCCTCGAGTGGTAATCGCGCTCTTATTTGATGTTTCAACGTCGTTTCTTTGGACATAAAGGGGTACTATATTAAGCAAATGAGCTCCAGATTAAGTTTTTATTAAACCATCAGACCCGTATCGTAATTTTGGAGCCACAGAAAAAGGAATCGTCGAATTTGGACATCGTATGAGGAAGTTATGCTCATTTCCTTATTGAGAAAGTGCTGGTTGCTGTCATAATCGTAAAAGCGGAAATTTTACCGCATAAGCGGAAATTTTTCCGCAGAAGTGGAAACTGCTGGAGGCAGAGAGATTTCCTTAAAAATTGAAGTTTGGCTCATTTTCACTTTATTTCTTCCGTGGGAGCCGATTTTGGAGCAACTTTTGAGTGTCGTTGTCATCACCAAGCATGATGTAAGTGATTTATACTAGTTTTGAGTATATACAAGGTTTATATATGAATTTAGACTTGGAAAGTTGTAGAAAACTTGGAATTTGAGGGAAAACCTAAAATTAGTATTCTTGGGATTTGATCACGATTTTGGGTATGGAATTTAGAGAAAATCATATATTTGAGTTCGTGAGGCTATGGGTAATCTTTATCTTCGAGAAATTTTGGATTCCAGGTACGCGGGCTTGATGGCATTTTTGTCAACTTTTATATCAGGGTTAGAAATTTTTATAAATTGGATTATAATGAGTACTAGCATATATTAATAGATTACATTTTATTGGTTAGTTTTGAAGCGTTGTGCATCGATTTGAGTCTTCGAAAGGGGGTGGAATGTCGGTTATGGATCTTCTGAGCAAGGTGAGTCTCCTTTCTAACCTTGTAAGAGGGAATCGTCCCCATAGGTGAGTTAATTGGTTATGTTCTCCTATTTATGGGGGCTACGTACGCACGAGGTGATGAGAGTCTATGCGTAGCTACTATTATGCTATTGTCCGAGTAGTCTAGGACCCAAAAACATGCTATACTTGGAATATTTGTAAGCATGCATAGTTGAATTCTAAAATCATATCGAAATAGTAAATAAATTTCTAAAAAGATCTAAATCTCATTTTCTTAAATTGTTAAAAGAGAATTAGCTTTTCTTTAATTTGAATAATTGCTCCATGTGGACTTCTTGATTGAATGTCTCTATGTGTTTATTTTGGAGCGGGCCGAACGCCTCGGCAGATTAAATAGATGCATCTATGGTTCGCGCCGTTCGACCTCGGTAGTGCACAATTTACATTTCTATTTGATGATTTAGACGTTAATACCACACAATAAGGGGGTGATTTGTGTGGTACCTAATTTTCACGTTAGAAGAACCTATTTCTTCTAAATATTCTAACTACAGCAATTTGCGGAATAATAAATACTGAAAGTAAAGTGTACAAATATTTTTATGTGGAAAACACCTGGCTCAAAAGGTGAAAAAACCACGACCTACTACTCAACAGGATTTTCTCAAACTCCACTATAATCACTGAGCCAAAAACTGCATTTACAAAGACTCTTTGTAAACCTAAGGATTAACTCTAATCCCAGTGTGGCACATAGCCTCAACTGCTGCGACACTTTCATGTTAACTCTAACTTGAATTCTTAATGCACCTAATATAATTGCTTCTATGAAAGCTGAAAGGTACAATATGAAAACCTACTGTCACACCTCCATTTTGCTACTCCACTTAAGCATACAAATACGCTTGTAAGGTATACCCCGACGCTCAAATATCCGAAATGGATAAAAATAACGTAAGGGAAGGAGTTTTTCCAATTAAAGGACAATCGGTTCGGGATTTTATTGAGATTAATCAGAGTCGCCACTTGGGAATGATAATGGTGTCCCAAGTCACCGGTTAATCCCGAATCCGAGGAATTTTGACTCTTAAAAATGTCTGCGAAGCAAAGATCCGGATAAGGAACTCGTTAACCCGGGAGAAGGTGTTAGGCATTCCCGGGTTCCGTGGTTTTAGCACGGTCGCTCAATTGTCGTTCTCGACTCTTGTTTGACTCAATTACAGATTTTTAAACAACATGTAATGCTTTTTACATTAGGTATTATTTTTAAGGAATTTGCGACATCGTGAAAACACGCCTTGAGTCATACCGCAACCAGTACGCCTATGACTTTTGGTGTATTTCGGCTTTGCCGAGATTTGGATTTGAGTCGCACCAAGTGCACACTCGTTCAATGGAAAGTACATTAACATCGTGCCCTAAATAACGTCTATCGGCTTTTAACTTTTGGGAGAGGCTATGAAATTCGCTATTAGCCTCTCCGGTTCTACAATGTTATCTTATTACTAAATGGGGGCCCCGGTGTTTGAAGTCGGGCGAGGCTCATCCCAATTATTTATTAAAGTCCAATCCTATTTGTTCAACTATGTTTGCTATACATTGTTTTTACCTTAAACGATTTTTAATAAATATTTCAGGCCCATTGGATTTGTTATTTAATTGGGCCTAGTCTTCTCTTCATCAAACCAGCGTTCTAGCCGTCCAAATATCCAAGGCCCAGGCTATTTTTAGTCTTACATTCACCGGCCTCATTGACTTCATACTACGATTCGAACTAATTTGCATATTAAACCCAAACCTATTGGTAATAAATAGCTATGAAAAGTAAGTACAAAGAACCAGAAATAGTGCAATCAAACACGATTAAGAAATGAAATCAAATTATTTTTATTAATCAGATAATGAAAAGTTGATACACAAAATACTGATTGTTTCCAATCCGATTTACAACTAAAGTTTTATACTACTGTCTAATTGTTTGCTGGTCCGAAATAGAAAAATCTAAGAGCACAAGCTTAACTATCTATTGGCATTGATCAAATAAGAATGATTTGGCTAACTAATTACAATATCTAAAAGAAGTTAAATAAGTTATTCACTGATGCTTAATTATATCACTGGTTTCATTATGGCTAAACCTTATATCATTACAGATCTATCTTACTTAAATTGTTTCAGTATCTACTTGTTTCCCTTTGTTAAACTTAAACACATATGAGCCTCTGTCTACGAATAGACTAATCACCAATTTAAAACTACTGATTCTACTACGAGCCAAGCTTATCTAATGCCACCAAAGCCAGTTTTACCTTAGTTATTGCTCCAATTAAGTTGTTTCCCTTTTAAACTTACTCGAATCCATATATTAACTTTTAAATCTTATTACCTACGTGAGTTGGCTGGATTTGCTATTGTCAATTCATATTAGAGTTATTCAGCCTTGTTTTATAGTTTTTACCTATTTAGCTAGGTGATTTATAACTATTACTATACTATGCTGCTACTACCATTACTACTATTACAATGTTTTTGTTTTTCGTTTTTTAGCTACTACAGAATACTTCAATAGATAAATTACAAATCTAAACTAACAACACTAAACATAAACTACATGACAGCAAATAATCGGATCCAGATCTTCATTTTTTTATTTCAACAATTCACCATTACAGCTTCAAGTGAAAGAGATATGTACCTGGTTTTGAAAGGAATGGAAAAATGGCAAATCAACAAGGCGGTGAAAATACAGCAACAACAACAGTAACAACCAGCAGTAGCTTCAATACCTCAATCCTGAAAATCCGAGCAATACGGAGAAAAACAAAAACAAACCAGTAAAAAATAGAAAAGAAAAATATTTTCCAGATTTTCTCTTTGTTTTGGCTTTCTGGCTTTGAACTCTTTTCACTTCTCAAAAGAAACTCTCAAAAATTGTATTTTTTTTGTGTATACTTCTGTATCCAGAGTGTATATCGAGTGTATACTACAGCAGGGAATATTTTTTATTTTTTCTTCTCTTCCGATTTTTCCTCTCTTTTTTCCCCCTTTTTTCATAAATCCTCTCTTCTATTTATAGGCAAGAATTTCGAAAATTTTCAGATTTTTTATTAAAAAGAAAATATTTTTTTAATTTAAAGAAAACCCACTAATCCATGTTTTCCTCTCCTTGTTTTCTTCCTTGATTTCCTTGCCCCCCACTACTTTATGTCATGTAATTATGATTATTTTTTGCTAAAAAAATCTGAAATTTTCTTCTTGGGCCAAGGGGTTTTGGGTTGGGTAAGGGTTCTTAGGATTGGGCTTATAACTTAATTTGCAAGATGGCCCAATCCAAATTTTTTCCATTTTGTTCTTCTCCATTATTCAACTTCCTAATTAATAAAGCCCAAAATACTAATATTAATTTATAAAAACTAAAATTATCATGAAATACTAATCTCATAATAATAATTGTCACCTAATTTTAAATGGTAATTAAAATACAATCACACAATTTGGACATTAAAGGCTAAAATGCAAAAGATGCCTATTTTTTGTGATTTTCATTTTTGTAAGATAAAATTAATTACTCCTAATTGTAGAATTAAATCCTAAATGCAAATGCGATATATATATATATATATATATATATATATATATATATATATATATATATATATATGTATGTATGTATTGTCATTATTTTTAAAAATGACACTAAATTCACAACAATTGCAAACAACACAAAACTCTTTTATTTTGAATTTTTGGGAGTAATTCTCATATAGGGCAAAAATCACGTGCTCACAGCTGCCCCTCTTTGCGCGTAAACACGAAGAGTTTCTGTGCAAAGACAAGTGAGCGGATACGAGCGATTTTTGCCCGTTTGAGCACTCCGTGAGAAGCATTTTTTTTTCAAAATTTTGACCGAACCTTTGCTTCAAGAGGTTTCCTACATATCCCTGGCTAAAAGGGAATCAGGTCAATGTAGTTCGGAAAATTTTGGTAGCTGGGACTACCAATGAAACTGCGATTTTTTGCTGTTACTGTTGCTGCTGTTGCGGTTACTGCTTGCTGACCTCCTTATTACACCGGGGGAATGTAAAATGAAGAAGTTATTCTAAGCTATGATTCTACAATTACAATTATTCCTATCCTAGCTTTTGTTTGCTTCTCCTTGTCTCTTTTTCTTTGATTTTTTGAGATGCTCGACTCTCCTTTTTTTGTTGATTTTCTTTCTTGTTTTCCTCTTCTTCTTTTTTTGATTTTCAATGGTACTTCTTGCTATCGAGCTGAACCTGCTCAAAACAAAACAGCAAACTACTTTTTTTTTTCTTTTTCTGCCCCAGTGTGGACTTTTAGCTATATAAACTATGATGTGCAGAAATATATTCCCGTATTTGAAGGTGGGCGCCTAATAGAAATTAAACGTGCAATGCGATACAGAAAAGTATTCCCGTATTCGAAGGTGGGCACCTAACAGAAATTAAACGTGCAATGCGATGCAGAAAAGTATTCCCGTATTCGAAGGTGGGCACCTAACAGAATTTAAACGTGCAATGCGATGCAGAAAAGTATTCCCGTATTCGAAGGTGGGCGCCTAACAGAAATTAAACGTGCAATACGATGCAGAAAAGTATTCCCGTATTCGAAGGTGGGCACCTAACGAAAATTAAACGTGCAATGCGATGCAGAAAAGTATTCCCGTATTCGAAGGTGGCCGCCTAACAGAAATTAAACGTGCAATGCGATGCAGAAATGTATTCCCGTATTCGAAGGTGGGCGCCTAACAGAAATTAAACGTGCAATGCGATGCAGAAAAATATTCCCGTATTCGAAGGTGGGCACCTAACGGAAATTAAACGTGCAATGCGATGCAGAAAAATATTCCCGTATTCGAAGGTGGGCACCTAACAGAAATTAAACGTGCAATGCGATGCGGAAAAGTATTCCCGTATTCGAAGGTGGGCACCTAATAGAAATTAAACGTGCAATGCGATGCAGAAAAGTATTCCCGTATTCGAAGGTGGGCACCTAACAGAAATTAAACGTGCAATGCGATGCAGAAAAGTATTCCCGTATTCGAAGGTGGGCACCTAACAGAAATTAAACGTGCAATGCGATGCAAAAAAAATATTCCCGTATTCGAAGGTGGGCACCTAACAGAAATTAAACGTGCAATGCGATGCAAAAAAATATTCCCGTATTCGAAGGTGGGCACCTAACAGAAATTAAACGTGCAATGCGATGCAGAAAAATATTCCCGTATTCGAAGGTGGGCACCTAACAGAAATTAAACGTGCAATGCGATGCAGAAAAGTATTCCCGTATTCGAAGGTGGGCACCTAACAGAATTTAAACATGCAATGCGATGCAGAAAAGTATTCCCGTATTCGAAGGTGGGCACCTAACAGAAATTAAACGTGCAATGCGATGCAGAAAAATATTCCCGTATTCGAAGGTGGGCACCTAACAGAAATTAAACGTGCAATGCGATGCAGAAAAGTATTCCCGTATTCGAAGGTGGGCACCTAACAGAATTTAAACGTGCAACGCAATGCAGAAAAGTATTCTCGTATTCGAAGGTGGGCACTTAACAGAAATTAAACGTGCAATGCGATGCAGAAAAAATATTCCCGTATTCGAAGGTGGGTACCTAACAGAATTTAAACGTGCAATGTGATGCAGAAAAGTATTCCCGTATTCGAAGGTGGGCACCTAACAGAAATTAAACGTGCAATGCGATGCAGAAAAATATTCCCGTATTTGAAGGTGGGCACCTAACAGAA
The DNA here is from genome assembly GCA_032618575.1 of Nicotiana noctiflora. Taxonomy (NCBI): domain Eukaryota; kingdom Viridiplantae; phylum Streptophyta; class Magnoliopsida; order Solanales; family Solanaceae; genus Nicotiana; species Nicotiana noctiflora. The sequence goes on along the minus strand of JASVEL010013508.1, from coordinate 233,905 downwards.
TTTAAACGTGCAGTGCGATGCAGAAAAGTATTCCCGTATTCGAAGGTGGGCACCTAACGGAAATTAAACGTGCAGTGCGATGCAGAAAAGTATTCCCGTATTCGAAGGTGGGCACCTAACCGAAATTAAACGTGCAATGCGATGCAGAAAAATATTCCCGTATTCGAAGGTGGGCACCTAACAGAAATTAAACGTGCAATGCGATGCAGAAAAGTATTCCCGTATTCGAAGGTGGGCACCTAACATAATTTAAACGTGCAATGCGATGCAGAAAAGTATTCCCGTATTCGAAGGTGGGCACCTAACAAAAATTAAACGTGCAATGTGATGCAGAAAAGTATTCCCGTATTCGAAGGTGGGCACCTAAAAGAATTTAAACGTGCAATGCGATGCAGAAAATTATTCCCATATTCGAAGGTGGGCACCTAACAGAAATTAAACGTGCAATGCGATGTAGAAAAATATTCCCGTATTCGAAGGTGGGCACCTAACAGAAATTAAACGTGCAGTGCGATGCAGAAAAGTATTCCCGTATTCGAAGGTGGGCACCTAACAGAAATTAAACGTGCAATGCGAAGCAGAAAAATATTCCCGTAGCCTGAGGACTCGGGAGTGGATTTTAAAAGATGTTACCTTCCTCTTTTTGGTATTTTCTTTTACCAATTATCTCTTGCCTGTGAATTTCTCCACTTATTGGCGAACTTCTCTTTTTGGTGTTTTCTATTTTCCACATTGGTCACATTCACTTTAAAGTGATTAGTGACAATTTGTTCCTGCATGAAACATAACTTATTAGATATAAACTGCTGGCAACTGGCATCTGCCGTCCCTGCTTCTTATTGCTTTCTTCTTTTTGCTTTTCTCATGTTGTGTAGCTTTCAACTCCTTATCCCTTGCAGACTCTTTTTGTATTTTCTCATTTTTTCCATTTTTGTTTTGTTTTCTTTTCCTTTGGCCATATTTGCCAAGCTTCCTTATTTCCTTCCCAACTCTTCCTTCTTTCTGACCCAGTGTTGTTTCAGCTTTCGTTATCAGGAACTGGTAGTTAGCTCTCAAAAGGTAAACAATGAAATGCAGAAAAATAAAAAAAGGTAAGGGCGTTTTGGAGAGATGATAGAACTTATCCGGGTATTTGCCGGCTGATTCTGCTGACCATGCCATGTATTTAAACTCTGACCCAGTTCGTTCCAATCATTATTCTGTCTTCGAATTGTTTCCAGCCCAAACCGATACTATTTTTTGTTACCTTTTCTCTTTTCCGGTAGTCCTTACGATCGCCCTACGGTGCCTCGAAAGGTTTTCACCAATAGAACTCTCTCATTTATTCTCTCAACCTCACAATCGCCTCGCAGTGCCTGTTAATGTTTTCACTAACAAGACTCTCTCATCTTATTTCTCTCAAACTCACAGTCGTCTCACAGTGCCGGTTAAGGTTTTCACCGATGAGACTCTCTCATTTTTATTATTTCTCATTTTTCCTTTTGTATTTTGTTTTCTTACCACAGGTGTTGTCCGATGTTTCGCTCCTCCTTCATTGCATTCGTTATCATTTCGGAATTGATCAGAAGGTCTTTCTTTGGACCGTAACGTGGCTTTTGGATGGGTTAAGAAAGAAAGGTACAAAGGCTTAAAATCTCACGAGGGTTCAAAGATATTTACAACTCTCGGAATTATTAAACATAACTTCTGCCCCAGTTTCAATATGTGGGGAATTTTTGGATTTTTTCTTTATTATGACTGAACCTCAAAGAGGCTGCCTACGTACCCTTTCGGGATCAAGTCAGACGTAGTTCATCTAACTTCATTAGTTAGATGGATATCTTTTGACTTTTTCCCGATTTCTTTGTCTTTTTCTCTTTTTTTTTTGCATTTTTTCATTTTTTTTTTCATTTTGGCAATTTCGATCTTATTGCGCTAAAGCTATTCCGAGAGAGGGATATGAAAGAATATATTCATTAAGGCTCAAAGGGGTTATCAATGGATAAAGTGTTTGGATAGAGAATAAAATGCCTTCGTCATTTCAATTCCAAAATCACAACAAAATACAAAACACATAATTGAAAAGGAGTCATACATAGTATCTTTTGACTGCATCTGAATTGATAGCAGTCTCTACGCACTTTCCTTCAACATCTGTTAAATACAATGCTCCATTGGACAACACCCGTGATACCAAAAACGGTCCTTGCCAATTTGGCGCAAACTTGCCCTTCGCCTCGGCCCAATGCGGTAAGATACGCCTCAACACAAGTTGTCCGACTTCAAACTTTCGAGGTCGTACCTTCTTATTGTATGCTCTGGCCATTCTTCGTTGATACAATTGCCCATGGCAAACTGCGGCCAACCTTTTCTTATCGATCAAACTCAATTGTTCCAACCGGGCTTTTACCCATTCATCGTCATCTATCTCAGCTTCGGCTATGACCCGTAATGACGGTATTTCTACTTCTGCGGGTATAACAACCTCTGTTCCATACACCAGTGTATAAGGTGTGGTTTCGATAGAAGTACGCACTGTCGTGCGGTAACCCATGAGAGCAAAGGGTAGCTTTTCATGCCATTGCCTGGATCCCTCCACCATTTTTCGGAGAATCTTCTTGATATTCTTATTCGCCGCCTCTATTGCACCATTCGCCTTTGGCCTGTAAGGTGTGGAATTGCGGTGTGTGATGTTAAATCTCTCACAAACTTCCGCCATGGGATGACTGTTTAGATTGGCTCCATTATCTGTGATAATCACCTTGGGGATTCCAAATCGGCATATAATATTTTCATGAACAAAATCCACCACCGCTTTCTTCGTCACTGCCTTGAACGTCTTCGCTTCAACCCACTTGGTGAAATAATCAATTGCAACCAGAATGAACCTATGCCCATTGGAAGCGGCTGGATCTATTGGGCCGATGACATCCATGCCCCAAGCAACAAAGGGCCAAGGTGCTGACATTGTATGCAACTCATAAGGCGGAGAGTGGATCAGATCCCCATGTACCTGGCACCGGTGACATTTCTTTACATACCTGATACAATCACGCTCCATAGTGAGCCAGTAATACCCAGCTCTCAAAATCTTCTTTGCTAAAACATATCCGTTCATGTGGGGTCCGCATACTCCGGCATGTACTTCAATCATGATTTCATCCGCTTGTTGTGCGTCCACACACCGCAATAAGCCCAGATCTGGTGTTCTTTTGTATACCACTCCTCCACTGAGGAAAAATCCATTGGCTAGACGCCTGATGGCTCTCTTCTGGTCTCCGGTGGCTTGCTCCGTGTATTTGCCAGCTTTCAAGTATTCTCTAATATCATGATACCACGGCTCTCCATCTGACTCTTCTTCTACAGCAAAGCAATAAGCATTTTGATCACGGACTTGGATCTGAAGTGGATCTATATATGTCTTGTCGGGATGATGCAACATAGAGGACAATGTGGCCAAAGCATCTGCGATCTCATTGTGCATTCTTGGGATGTGTTTGAACTCTATAGACTGGAATCTTTGAGACAGATCGTGCAAACAATACCGATAAGGTATCAATTTCAAATCCCGTGTCTCCCATTCCCCTTGGATTTGGTGTACCAAGAGATCCGAGTCACCCATGACCAAAATCTCTTGAATATCCATGTCAATTGCCATCCTTAATCCCAAGATGCACGCCTCATATTCGGCCATGTTGTTGGTACAGAAAAATTGGAGCTGAGCCGTGACGGGCTAGTGTTGACCCGTACCTGAAATGAGTACCGCTCCGATACCAACGCCTTTGCTGTTGACGGCCCCGTCGAAGTACATTTTCCATCCTGGTCTCTCATCTTGCTCCATCTCCTCGACAATCATTGCCTCCTCATCCGGAAAGTACGTCTTCAATGGCTCATACTCATCATCCACCGGATTCTCAGCTAAGTGGTCTGCAATATCTTGTGCCTTCATTGCCGTACGAGTCACATAGATAATGTCAAATTTTGTAAGCAGAATCTGCCATTTAGCAAGTCTTCCCGTAGGCATAGGCTTCTGAAATATGTACTTCAGAGGATCCGGTCATGATATCAAGTATGTGGTATATGCTGACAAATAATGCTTCAACTTCTGAGCTACCCAAATCAACGCACAACAAGTTCTTTCAAGTTGAGTATATTTCACCTCGTAGGACGTGAACTTCTTGCTGAGGTAATATATGGCTTGTTCTTTCTTGCTTGTCTCGTCATGCTGACCCAGTACACAACCAAAGGAGTTATCAAGCACTGTCAGATACAAAATCAAAGGTCGCCCTGGTTCTGGAGGAACTAACACTGGGGGATTGGCCAAATATTCCTTGATCTTGTCAAAGGCTTCCTGACACTCGTCGGTCCATTTCACCGCTGCATCTTTCTTGAACAACTTGAAGATCGGCTCACACGTTGATGTCAATTGAGCAATGAATCGACTAATGTAATTCAGCCTTCCTAGTAAACTCATTACCTCCTTCTTGTTCTTTGGCGGAGGTAAACTTCGGATAGCCTTGATCTTTGATGGATCTAGTTCAATACCTCGCCGACTTACTATAAACCCCAGTAATTTCCGTGAAGGTACTCCAAAGGCGCACTTCGCAGGATTGAGCTTTAAATTGTACCTCCGGAGTCTTTGGAAAAACTTTCTCAAATCTCTCACATGATCAGGTTGCTTTTTGGACTTTATGATGACATCGTCCACATACACTTCAATTTCTCGATGCATCATATTGTGGAACATTGTGGTCATTGCCCTCATATAAGTTGCCCCGGCATTCTTCAATCCAAACGGCATTACTCTGTAACAATACGTTCCCCAAGGTGTAATGAAGGCAGTTTTCTCAGCGTCTTCTTCGTCCATCGGGATCTGGTGATAACCGGCATAACAGTCCACAAACGAACCAATTTCATGCTTGGTACAATTGTCGATCAATATGTGAATGTTTGGAAATGGGAAGTCATCCTTCGGATTGGCTTTGTTGAGGTCTCTGTAGTCCACACACACTCTGGTTTTTCCATCTTTCTTTGGGACCGGCACAACATTCGCCAACCAGGTGGGGTATTTGGTAACTCGTATGACATTTGCTTCAAACTGCTTATTCACCTCTTCTTTTATCTTCACACTAATATCCGTTTTGAATTTCCTCAACTTTTACTTTACCGGCCGGCATTCAGAATAGATAGGCAACTTGTGTACCACCAAATCAGTGCTTGAGTCCGGGCATGTCATCATAGGACCAGGCAAAAATATCCTTAAACTCATGTAGCAACCTTATCAATTCATCCCTGAGGGGTACCTCCAAATGAACACTAATATTTGTTTCTCGGACATTATCTTCGCTCCCCAAATTTACATATTCTGTATCACTCAAATTCGGTTTGGGTTTTTCCTCATATTGTTTCATGTCCTTGCTTATTTCCTCCAGGGCTTCCTCATCCTCACATTCTATTTCACTATCTTCCTCAATTTCTTGTATGGTAATGTGATTGTCAGAACTGGGTCTAGAATCCTTCACGCATGACATGGCATCAGAATCAACACATGCAGAACTGTACAAAAGGAAAAATAAAGAAAAATAAGGCAAAAGTGAAGAAAATGAAAACTACATTTCATTGATAAAAAGAACGAACAAAGTTTGGGATACATTTTGATTTTCTTTTCATGAGGGGGATGGGAGAACTATAAAAATAACAATTTTGGGAAAGCAATGATGAAATTTTGGAGCTAACTACCAAGACTCCTTCCTGATAGGGAAAGGAGTAGCTTCCCAATTGTTCAACATGATTCCAGGTCCCACAAGCTGCACATCCATTTTGCTTGTGCCTTCCCCCACTTCAACCATATTCACCTCCCAAAACATCTTCTCAAAACTCAGCACTTCTTCAGCAGGTCGGGTCTCGATGTACTTTGTCGCAGCAGATGTCCGATATTTTGTACCAGGCTTGACGAAGGTGTCGGATAGTTTGGGTATAGGCTTAGGCAAGGTCCAATTCTTTTTGGCTTTTGAGGCTTTCTGGATGTCGGCAAAGGTGGGTTTGAACCCTAAGCCGAAAGTACCTTTGTTTTCTGGAAGCTGAACCGGCTGAATAACTCCCTGCAATGCTTTGCCCAATCCCTTCCCTGGTGCAAACCCATTTCTAAGCATCTCTTTGGCCACCATCACAGCAGTTGGTGCCACCATAGGGACTGGCAACTTTTCCCCTTCAGCAATTCTGTTTACCACAATAGCATCCGTCACTTGGTAGACCCAAGGACCTCTATCTCCGTCGGTATCATCAAACGGTGTCACCATATTGCAAGCATTTTCTTCCCCATGTACCACAATCTCCTATTGCTCCCACTCGAATTTGACCATCTGATGTAAAGACGATGGTACTGCCTTGGCCGCGTGGATCCAGGGTCGGCCTAACAACAAATTATATGACACAGCAATGTCGAGCACCTGCAATTCCATAGTAAAATCCACAGGACCGATAGTCACCTCCAGAATAATGTCTCCCAATGTGTTTTTACCCCCACCATCAAATCCTCTCACGTTTATACTGTTCTTCCGGATTCTGTCCGGACTGATGTTTTGCTTTCCCAAAGTCGACAGCGGGCAAATGTTAGCGCTTGATCCGTTGTCTATCAACACTCTGGTCACTACCGACTCTTCGCTCTTCACCGTAAGGTACAACGCCTTATTGTGCTCGGTTCCCTCAACAGGGCAATTCCTTATCTGAGAATGTGATCCTATTAGACTCAAAAATCTTGTTGGTAATCTTTTCCAGGTGGCAAACTGAGATTTTTTCTTGAACATGAGCCTCGTTCAGTATCTTCATCAGAGCCTTCCTGTGTTCTTCTGAGTGTATTAGCAAAGATAGCAAAGAGATCTGCGCAGGGGTCTTCCTCAACTGCTCAATTACAGAATAATCCTGTGACTTCATCTTCTTGAGGAATTCCTCCGCTTCTTCTTCTGACACTGGTTTCTTCAATTGGTTCTCTTTTACTGCTTTCATTTTTCTCAATTCTTCTGGAGCGAAGCATCTTCCAGACCGGGTGAGACCGTGGGTTTCATTAATTTCCCCAGACACCTCTTTTCCTTTATAAACCATTGCTACCTTGTTGTAATTCCAAGGTACAGTCTTTGTGCTCACTACCGGCATTTGCACCACCGGCCTTATAATTACTGGCTCCGTACTCATGCCTTTCACAGTCACAATCGACTTTACGCCTGGCACTACCACTTTCAAACCCTCCACCACTACTGGCTTTCCTGTTGGTTCTTCAGCAATCACTTTTTGTTTCACGGCTTCCTTTTCTACTTTTCCACTTGACTTTATGATCATCACAGACTGAGATGGTTTCTGACTGCTATCACCTTGCACCAATTCTATCATGTGTGTCTCATGGTGATTTGGCAGCGGATTCTGGGTGATGTTCGGAGCTTCTGGAGCCTGAACTTCAATTCTCATATCGTTAATAAGATCCTGAATGGCATTCTTCAACTGCCAACATTTTTCGGTATCATGGCCCAATGTCCCCGAGCAATACTCACACCTAACAGACGGATCAAGGTTTTTCGGGGGTGGGTTTGGAACTTTAGGTGCAACCGGGCTTAGCATCCCCAACTCTTTCAATCTATGATAAAGGCTGGTATATGATTCTCCCAGTGGGGTGAATGTTTTCCTTGCCTTGTTTCTCCACTCTGAGTCAGGCCTGGGCCTGTTTTGGTTTCTGTAGGGTTTAGAGGTTGGGTATGTGTTCTGGGTGTGGTAAACATTGTGTGGGGTTTGGGCTCTCCACACATGTGGTGGTGGCGGTGGGTAGGCTTGGGCTTGTGGGTGGTGGTAGTGTGGGACTGTTGGTGGGTATGGTGGTGGTGGTGGGTTATATGGGGTTGATGTGTTGTATGGGTTTGGCGGGTAAGATGGTGGTGGTGGGTTATATGGGGTTGATGGGTTTGGTGGGTGTTGGTGGTAGGGTCTTGGTGGGTGATGATGCGGGTTACGGTTCCATGGCCTGCTCTCTACAATTGCTACCTTTTCATTTTTCTTCTTTCCCATTGCTCCCCCGTTTCCAGTTTGTATTGCTTGATTGGTGGCCTTAATGGCCGAAAAACTCATGATTTTATTTGTTTTCAAACCTTCCTCCACAAAGCTTCCCATCTTCACGACTTCATTGAAACTCTTCCCAATCGCCGACACTAAACGACCGTAATATGTAGGCTCCAAAGCCTGTAGGAAACAATCCACCATCTCCCCTTCCTTCATGGGTGGATCTACTCTTGCAGCCTGCTCCCTCCATCTGAAACCGAACTCCCTGAAGCTTTCCCCTGGCTTCTTCTCCATTTTTGTAAGGGATAGTCTATCAGGTATGATTTCTAAGTTGTACTGAAAGTGATTTGCAAAGGCTTGTGCAAAGTCATCCCAGACGAACCACCTTGTATGATCTTGTCGGGTATTCCACTCTAAAGCTGAACCACTCAGACTCTGGCTGAAGTACGCCATCAATAACTCGTCTTTACCTCATGCACCTCTCATTTTGCTACAGTACCCCCTGAGGTGGGCCACCGGATCTCCGTGTCCGCTATACATATCGAATTTTGGCAACTTGAATCCCACGGGAAGCTGCACTTCAGGGAATAGACATAAGTCCTTGTAGGCCACACTCACCTGCCCTCCTAATCCTTGCATAGTGCGGAAGGCATTCTCCAGACTTTTCACTTTTCTGGCCATCTCTTCTTGCCCTGCACTCTTGGCAATTCTTTCTTCACTTGTTTCTATCAATGGAGCATGAGACTCATGTTGTCGGAAAGTTGGTTCTGGAGGGTAGTAGTGAGGATCATGTATATGAAACACCGGTTCACTGGAGGATTTGTGCATAGCAGCGGGTGGAGGTGCCACATACACTGGAGCAACTTGGGGTATGTAAGGTGGTGCTTGTTTGACTGGAGGTGGTGGTACCCGGGAGGTGGAGGCATAATAGTGGGGGTAATTAGGGTATGTGGAGGATGAATTCATTGTAGGTGGTTCAGGATTGGGGTTGGCCGGAGGGATGTATGTGGGGTTGGCGGGGTAAGCTGGCAGGGGTTGACCTCTAGACCAGGCCTGGTACATCTCGGCCATCTGCTGCCTCAGTTTGTACATTTCCTCCTTCATTCCTGCTACATCCACAATCTCCTCGTCATGAGCAGCATCCACGATAGTTGCCTCAATTTCTTGGGACACAGCTTTCGTCATCTTCTTGTATCTTGTGTTGTATGGGTGGGTAGCCAGAATGCCAGTTACCAAGAAAATCTGGACTCACAAGCATCAACACCCATTAGTTGTTAGCGCATGAATAAAATGCAACGACTTTAAAAAAAACAAACACATTTCCTCGAGTCGTCATGCATCATCCCGGCCGCTGCTCATTTGGACCAATCACTTTTCCCTTTTTACCCTCCTTTTCTTTTCTTTCCTTTTCTTTCTTTTTCTTTCTTTCTTCTTTTTTTTCTTGCCTTTTCTTTCTCTCTCTTTTTCTTCCATAATTACGTTCCTATTTATTTGCCTAGCGAATTTAAAAGAAATGACATAAAGCAAAAGAATTGATAACAACACTTGATTTTCCATTGATAATTCAAAACATTGATTACAAGGTGATGTTATAAAAGGAAAAATATAAAAGATGATGCATGCCCTATGAGTACATTAATGCTCCTAGTGCCCGCGAGGCATCGTTCGGCCTTGCCGCGGGCCTATATGTTAATCCCCTTTGGAGCCTATCTAGATCAGACATGACTTGTTGCACGAAGAACTTCACTGCTGATACAAAGGTTCCTCGAGACATATCTTCACACAGTTGACTCTTCCGGGTGATGTATTGGGCAATGCGAACAATCTTCTCTCGGATGACCCCCTTTTCTTGCAATAACCGGCTTATTTGTTCAGTGCGAGCATCCAAGGTATGTTGGTTATCTTTTTGCACTTGCTGCAGCTCCAATTCTAATCTAGCCAAAGTTGTGTAACAATGCTCTCTCTCTTCTTCAAGATCCTCGATAATCTTGTTACTTTTAACCGTGGCTGAAATTATTTTCTTTCTAAGCTGAGCTACCTCAAAATCGTGCTTGTCTTGTAATTGCCGAACCAACTTGGGTCTTTCCTCAGCATCTCTGTCTATTTGCTTCCGAGCCCTGACTAATTCCTTTTCAGCTTTGTCCAAGTCGAAGCTGTAGTCATTTACTTTGCGCCAGAGAATCTCAATTAATTTCTCATCCCGGGCTAAGAGAATCGGGGTCTCGGATGCAATTTTCATTTGGGCAATCTGAGCCTTCAACATTTCGCTTTCTTTCTTCAGCTGCTTCTTCTCTCCTTCATCAGATGCTGCCTGTAAACCACTTTCAAAGTGGAGATTTCTCAATTTATCCTCCAACAAGCTGATTTTGGCCTTGTATTCTTTTTCTTTGGCCGCCCAGTTTTGATTCTCCTTGGATTGCTCTATCAAATCTTGCAGGTGAGGTCTTTTCGAAAGACGTTCATGCTCAACACCCCGTCGGTACCATGTGGAGTATCCTGACGATACTTCTCCCCGGGCTCTATTCTGCACACAAGTATCCATTTTCAGGTTTTGGCACTCATTCCAGATTTGCCGGATCTTTGCTTCCGGGAATTGCCCATCCGGACCAATTTCTATAGCTTGCGAACTAAGGTCTCCGTCTCTCGGAACAACTTGACATCTACCCAACTGTCATAGGGCCCTATATGGGGCATAAGGTTGGATGCTTTTCAAGCCCATGATAAAAAATGGCGACCCTTCTATCGGCATATATATTACCTCGTCAAGAGGTAGCCAATCATATGTCCAATCGATTTGGCCATCAGTTAATGATCGAAGATGCAAAATCCAATCTTTGACTCCCTCCGGCAATTTCACTTCTTTTGTTCTCGTACAGAATTCTTCCAAACATGTTCGTTCAGCCGAACCATAACTTGAGAACGAAGGATGATGGCATAGATGTTCAATTAACCAAATCTGCAAAATCAAATTACACCTTTCAAAGAAGTTGGCTCCCGCTTTGCACGCAGTCAGAGCACGGTAGATGTCAGCTACAATCATTGGAGCTAGAGTACAATTGTCTTGTACTATCAATGTGCTAGCTACCCCGGCAACCTTTATGCTGATATGCCCATCTTTTCTCGGAAATATGACAATTCCGAGAAATGCCACTAAGAAAGCAAACCTCCGGTGCTCCTCCGATTTTGCTCGGTTGGACTTGCTGCATAACTTGTTCGTGGGGTCATTGAAACCCCCGATGTGTCCATACCTACTATAGATGAAGTTTAATGAGCAAAACCCGTTGGCTAGATCTTCGTTGTGAACATTCCTGGCAATTTTCAAAGAGTCCAGAAAACGATGCACCGTTACCGTCCTTGGAGATACCGGGTATTTTCCTTTTAACGGAACCCCAGTCTTCCCGATATAGAAAGCAATTTCCTCTAGAGTAGGAGTGAGTTCAAAATCCGGGAGATGCAATACATTGTGTGTTGGATCCCAAAATGTGACCAACGCTCTAATTATGTCGCCTCGGGGGACTATGTCCAATAATACCGTAAGATCTTTCAAATAACCTTTGACCCAGTCCTGACCATCTGATCCCATGTCTTGCCACCACAGTTTCAGCTCCAAAGGTATTTTATTTAAGGAGAAATGTTCATTCATGATTGTGCTCGTCCTGCACATTTATTAAGGCGATTTTATTTAGAAAAAAAGAAAAATCTTTTTCATTGCAAGTTTTCATTTTTGAAAGAAATATGGCTTTCGAAGTGGCCATCTTTGCCAAAACAGCCTTCCGGCGCCCTTTCGGAACATTCGGCCATTTCCAAAAATAGCAATCACCTCGATTATTTGAAAAGGAAAATCTTTTGGTCTTTTTCTAAAAGTGTGGTTGGACCCGTTTAAGGGTTGCCTACGTATCCCACCTAATGGCGAGAATCAAACCTGCGTAGTTCGGTCAGATTATTTGACCAATTATTTCAACAAAAACTGTTCCACCTTTTTTTTTTCAAATTTTCAAATTTTTCGGATACCTATTTCCTATAGATCTTATTTTTCTCTCTTTTTTTTTCTTTTCAACAATTTTTCTACCCTCGGGATTTCCGCCGGTCCGCATAATGATCAAGGACAATAAAAATGCAACACATAACATGCTCGGTCTTTCCAATACCGGGTCACCTGTCCTAGACGGACCCAACCCCTGTGTTGAGTCCCCTAAGTCAAATATGATGCAAATAATCGTCCTAGACCTATGTTCAAAATCTTACGATTTCATAGAGTGCTAGACCGTATACCCGAGCGGACAACTCGAATCGAGGAGGGGGCTACGTACCGGTGACCCGCGGAGTCAATCGGCTTTGTAACTTATCCGGCCTCTATTTTCTTAATTTAAGGTGACTTTAACAGGAAAGGGGAGTCTCAACTAGTAAGCACATCCCCGCGGGCGAAGAGAGAAAGGTTTTCGGCATAATTTTATATACAATTCACACAATATCAAAGCGATAAAGCACATAGCATGTTGTTCAAATCGTATAACAAAGTCAAACAATAACGCGAACGGCAATTCTAAGGAGCTCGAGTTCTTAAACCCTGAAATCGAGGTTCGGGGTTGGGGTCCCCAGCAGAGTCGCCACAGCTGTCACACCTCCATTTTGCTACCCCACTTAAGCATACAAATACGCTTGTAAGGTATACCCCGACGCTCAAATATCCGAAATGGATAAAAATAACGTAAGGGAAGGAGTTTTTCCAATTAAAGGACAATCGGTTCGGGATTTTATTGAGATTAATTAGAGTCGCCACTTGGGAATGATAATGGTGTCCCAAGTCACCGGTTAATCCCGAATTTTGACTCTTAAAAATGTCTGCGAAGCAAAGATCCGGATAAGGAACTCTGTTAACCCGGGAGAAGGTGTTAGGCATTCCCGGGTTTCGTGGTTTTAGCACGGTCGCTCAATTGTCGTTCTCGACTCTTGTTTGACTCAATTACAGATTTTTAAACAACATGTAATGCTTTTTACATTAGGTATTATTTTTAAGGAATTTGCGACATCGCGAAAACACGCCTTGAGTCATACCGCAACCAGTACGCCTATGACTTTTGGTGTATTTCGGCTTTGCCGAGATTTGGATTTGAGTCGCACCAAGTGCACACTCGTTCAATGGAAAGTACATTAACATCGTGCCCTAAATAACGTCTATCGGCTTTTAACTTTTGGGAGAGGCTATGAGATTCGCTATTAGCCTCTCCGGTTCTACAATGTTATCTTATTACTAAATGGGGGCCCCGGTGTTTGAAGTCGGGCGAGGCTCATCCCAATTATTTATTAAAATCCAATCCTATTTGTTCAACTATGTTTGCTATACATTGTTTTTACCTTAAACGATTTTTAATAAATATTTCAGGCCCATTGGATTTGTTATTTAATTGGGCCTGATCTTCTCTTCATCAAACCCGCGTTCTAGCCGTCCAAATATCCGAGGCCCAGGCTATTTTTAGTCTTACATTCACTGGCCTCATTGACTTCATACTACAATTCGAACTAATTTGCATATTAAACCCAAACCTATTGGTAATAAATAGCTATGAAAAGTAAGTACAAAGAACCAGAAATAGTGCAATCAAACAGGATTAAGAAATGAAATCAAATTATTTTTATTAATCAGATAATGAAAAGTTGATACACAAAATACTGATTGTTTCCAATCCGATTTACAACTAAAGTTTTATACTACTGTCTAATTGTTTGCTGGTCAGAAATAGAAAAATCTAAGAGCACAAGCTTAACTATCTATTGGCATTGATCAAATAAGAATGATTTGGCTAACTAATTACAATATCTAAAAGAAGTTAAATAAGTTATTCATTGATGCTTAATTATATCACTGGTTTCATTATGGCTAAACCTTATATCATTACGGATCTGTCTTACTTAAATTGTTTCAGTATCTACTTGTTTCCCTTTGTTAAACTTAAACACATCTGAGCCTCTGTCTACGAATAGACTAATCACCAATTTAAAACTACTGATTCTACTACGAGCCAAGCTTATCTAATGCCACCAAAGCCAGTTTCACCTTAGTTATTGCTCCAATTAAGTTGTTTCCCTTTTAAACTTACTCGAATCCGGATATCAACTTTTAAATCTTATTACCTACGTGAGTTGGCTGGATTTGCTATTGTCGATTCATATTAGAGTTATTCAACCTTGTTTTATAGTTTTTACCTATTTAGCTAGGTGATTTATAACTATTACTATACTATGTTGCTACTACCATTACTACTATTACATTGTTGTTGTTGTGTTTTTCTTCTTACCTACTACAGAATACTTCAATAGATAAATTACAAATCTAAACTAACAACACTAAACATAAACTACAGGACGGCAAATAACCGGATCCAGATCTTCATTTTTTATTTTCAACAATTCACCATTATAGCTTCAAGTGAAAGAGATATGTACCTGGTTTTGAAAGGAATGGGAAAATGGCAAATCAACAAGGCGGTGAAAATACAGCAACAACAACAGTAACAACCAGCAGTAGCTTCAACACCTCAATCCCGAAAATCCCAACAATACGGAGAAAAACAAAAACAAACCAGTAAAAAATAGAAAAGAAAAATATTTTCCAGATTTTCTCTTTGTTTTGGCTTTCTAGCTTTGAACTCTTTTCACTTCTCAAAAGAAACTCTCAAAAATTGCATTTTTTTTCCGTGTATACTTATGTATCCAGAGTGTATATCGAGTGTATACTACAGTAGGGAATTTTTTTATTTTTTCTTCTCTTCCGATTTTTCCTCTCTTTTTTCCCACCTTTTTTTTTTCATAAATCCTATCTTCTATTTATAGGCAAGAATTTCGAAAATTTTCAGATTTTTTATTAAAAAGATTTTTTTTTTAATTTAAAGAAAACCCACTAATCCATGTTTTCCTCTCCTTGTTTTCTTCCTTGATTTCCTTGCCCCTCACTACTTTATGTCATGTAATTATGATTATTTTTTGCTAAAAAAATCTGAAATTTTCTTCTTGGGCCAAGGGGTTTTGGGTTGGGTAAGGTTTCTTAGGATTGGGCTTGTAACTTAATTTGCAAGATGGCCCAATCCAAATGTTTTCCATTTTGTTCTTCTCCATTATTCAACTTCCTAATTAATAAAGCCCAAAATACTAAGATTAATTTATAAAAACTAAAATTATCTTGAAATACTAATCTCATAATAATAATTGTCACCTAATTTTAAATGGTAATTAAAATACAATCACACAATTTGGACATTAAAGGCTAAAATGCAAAAGATGCCTATTTTTTGTGATTTTCATTTTTGTAAGATAAAATTAATTACTCCTAATTGTAGAATTAAATCCTAAATGCAAATGCGATATATATATATATATATATATATATATATATATATATATATATATATATATATATATATATATATATATATATATATATATATATTATATATATATATATATATATATATATATATTGTCATTATTTTTAAAAATGACACTAAATTCACAACAATTGCAAACAACACAAAATTCTTTTATTTTGAATTTTTGGGAGTAATTCTCATATAGGGCAAAAATCACGTGCTCACACCTACTACAACTGAACTAAACTTCAATTAGATTACTACTACCAGAAATTGTAGTAACATCTGCTTTACACATACTTAAATAAGAGAAATATTTTTTCTCTTTGAATATTGTATGTGTCGTACATGAGTCAATTAGACAAATATTTTTACAATTGAATTGTGATCCAATTTTGCTTTGTGATATATCCCTATTTGCTTCCTATGATTTGAGATACAAAAAATACGAATAACATTAGTATTTTTCATAGAAACGAAAAAGAAACAAAGTTAAATCAATAACGTGTGATGTTAAATTTTGGTAAGGCTTTCTTTATTTGGACAACTTAACTAAAAAACCGCATTTAAATGCAAAAGTTTCGTACAATACTAGCTGATTTTAAATCAATCCTTTTAAACATATGAAAAACTTTAGCAAAGAGTGGCACGCTAGTTCATATTTCAGTTCCAATA
Organism: Nicotiana noctiflora; assembly: GCA_032618575.1. Taxonomy (NCBI): domain Eukaryota; kingdom Viridiplantae; phylum Streptophyta; class Magnoliopsida; order Solanales; family Solanaceae; genus Nicotiana; species Nicotiana noctiflora. Next base: position 217,844 of record JASVEL010013508.1, on the reverse strand, counting down.
ACATTTTCCATGTCACAACATACCAATATATCATTCTTTTTCTTTTTCTAGATGGCTAATCAACTGGAACCTTTACTTTTTCTTTTGCAAGTTTTTTTTAAACATAATTTGTTAAAGAAACTCCTAATGTAAATTACATTGAAGCAAAATTTGACAATTCTCAAATTTTATTGGTTACCACAAATTTCCAAAAAAAAAAATTATGATTCAGTACTTTGTTGATGGACTAGTATGTCTGTTATAAGAGTACGAACCTAGGTCTATTAGTATATCTCAAAAAAATAATTCTTTTACCATATATTAAAAGTAACATGGCCGATTAGATGAAGTAAACAGTAGGCAAACCTTTATCACTAACAATGCAACATAGTAGATTATTGTTTGTATATTAATAAGATCAATATTCAAACTCAATAATGTAGTGTAACAACGAGCAGACTAAATTCAAACTTTATTCAATGACGTATTATACTAATTCGACATACTAAATAATTCTAATTGCAAAACTAATACTCATGTAAACTATGATACTTACATGATGTTTATTCACTAACTAATATTAATAAGCAAAATAAAATAAAATAAAATCAAACTACTTAATCTTCTTTAACCACGGATCCATCACCGATCAAATGATCTATTTTTCCATCACGGCGCTCAAAGAAGTCTGCCACATCCAAGTGGGTGATGTCAAAATCATTGTCAGAGACAAAATTGGCTTCATGGCCTTTATTCTTTCGAGATGCTTGATAAAGCTCAACCAAATGTCTTGGTACATGGCAAAATATTTGCCAAATGCCCTTTTCCACCACAATGATAGCATTCATTTTCTGAACCATTTGCTTTTGGCTTCTCATCTTTCCCTTTCCAATTTTGGTGGTTATTTCTCTTTGGGGATGATTAACACCAGGAAAATTTCTTCATTGTCTACGACCACGGCCACGACTACGTCCATGATCACGATCACGACTACGAATAGCGTCACGACCATGACTATGATCACGATCATGACCACGAATAGAGTCACGGTGATGTTCAAAACGTCAATACCACACAAGAGAGGGGGTGATTTGTGTGGTACCTAATTTTTGCAATATAAGAACCTGGTTCTTCTAAGTGTTCTAACTATAGTAGTTTGCGGAATAATAAATGCTGAAAGTAAAGTACACGGATATTTTAAGTGAAAAATACCTGGCTCAAAAGGTGAAAAAACCATGACCTACTACTCAGTAGGATTTTCCCAAACTCCACTAAAATCACTGAGCCAAAAACTGCATTTAGAAAGACTCTTTGTAAACCTAAGGATTAACTCTAATCCCAGTGTGGCACACAGCCTCAACTGTTGCGAAACTTTCAAGTTAACTCTAACTTGAATACTTAATGCACCTAATACAATTGCTTCTATAAAAGCTGTAAGGTACAATATGAAAACCTACTACAATTGAACTAAACTTTGAATAAACACAATTGTCACGCCCCAAATTGAGGGACATGACCGGCGCCTGACCGGGTTGCCCCAGTCAAGCGAACCTGGGTGCCTTTCATTCCCACGCTTTACCCCTGTGTTGACTGTTTCTCATTAACCAAATATATTACTAATCACAATTGATTTCACATTAAACAAATAAAATGATACGAGTGATTCATTAACAAGATTTCAATTTTTACAACGCCCGACATAACACCATATATATATACATAAGACTGGAGTCCCACAGTTTACATGTCTACAGAGCCTCTAGGATACAAAAGGGAAATACAATACTTGCCGGTAACAAGGCTCCGGCTATACCTTACAAAACCAAAATGAAATCCAAACCGAGTGGTATGAACCACACGAGGCCCCGAGGAAGAAAGGGGCTCACCAAAAACGGGCAGTGGAGGATGAAAGATACTACTGCCGATGAGCTGAAGTGCCTGCTACCGATCCACCTACAATCATGACACGAATGTAGCGCCCCCGGCAAAAGGGACGTCAGTACACTTGAATTGTACTGGTATGTATGGACAAACTTTGTCCCAAGTAAACTCAAGCCATTAAATTACATCAACAATTAATTAAGCCAGCCAACCATGTTTCCACATTTTTGTCACGCCCCAAATCGAGGAACATGACCGGCGCCTGACCGGGTTGCCCCAGTCAAGCGGACCTGGGTGCCTTTCATTCCCACGCGTTACCCCTGTGTTGACTCTGTTTCTCATTAACCAAATATATTACTAATCATAATTGATTTCACATTAAACAAATAAAACGATACGAGTGATTCATTAACAAGATTTCAATTTTTACAACGCCCGACATAACACCATATATACACATAAGACTGGAGTCCCACAGTTTACCTGTCTACAGAGCCTATAGGATACAAAAAGGGAAATACAATACTTGCCGGTAACAAGGCTCCGGCTATACCTTACAAAACCAAAATGAAATCTAAACCGAAGTGGCATGAACCACACAAGGCCCCGAGGAAGAAAGGGGCTCACCAAAAACGGGCAGTGGAGGATGAAAGATACTACTGCCGATGAGCTGAAGTGCCTGCTACTGATCCACCTACAATCATAACACGAATGTAGTGTCCCCGGCAAAAGGGACGTCGGTACACTTGAATTGTACTAGTATGTATGGACAAACTTTGTCCCAAGTAAACTCAAGCCATTAAATTACATCAACAATTAATTAAGCCAGCCAACCATGTTTCCACATTTTCCTCATTTCAAATAATTCTCAACACAAAGCACTTTCTACGATCAACCAATTTTAACAATAACCAATCAATCACGTAAAGCACAAGTAGTCAAACAAAGGGGCAATCAGTGCCCCACAGGTTGCAAACTCTCCTGCTGTCTCCTTTCACAATTTCACATTATTGATTTATGTATCAATTTTTAATAGCGATTTCGATCGCTTTCCATCCTTATTGCCCCTGACCACCCTTATTACCTCGGCCACCCTTATCACCCCAACCCACACCTTATTTCACCACGTTACGGCGCGCAACACGACCCCGCCTTACAGTTGAAAACACAACAATTTCAAACAGCAGATAAGGTACTACACACAATTTCAACAAGTTCAAATAAGTAACTTACACATTGGTTCATGTTCTCAATTTCTTCTCAATTCAATATCACAACCATGTTACAATATTTCCACAATTCAAGTGTTTCATCTCTTTCCACAATAAACCAATTCTCAAGTGTTTCGTTTGTTTTCCACAAGGTGCCATATAGGCCATCATAGTCATTATTCACAATTCTTTTGCCAAATTAAACTCTCATTTTACATTACTCATAACTCAACAACAAACTTTGAATATCCAACAACAACATCAAGAATTTCACACGATTTGTCAATTTAACCCGAAACAAACAACTTCACACACATAGGCGATTTCACAAGAATCAAAATTAGCCATACATACCTGGTGATGATTTTTCTTCCTACTTTATGCTTACACAAGATATCCTACTCTTGCCAACCTTGTTCTTGAAGACTCTTACTTCTACTCACTTCTTTTTACTAGAAATCAAGTTCAATAATCATGCATGAGTGTAAAAATTCTATTTTCAAAAGCTATTATATGCAAACCTCTCTTTACCAAATTAAAACTGAAAATCAAAGAAAATAGTTAGGGTTTTTACCTTGAAAATATTGGGGATGTTGAATCTTTGCCCTAGAATCCTTGGAATTAAGTAGTTGGAACAATCTTTGAAGATGAAGAACTTCTCTCTCTAAAAACCCTCTCTTCTCTCTCTAATTATGGTGAGATGATATGATAAAATGAAGAAGAAAGGTGTTATATTAAAGAAGAGATCGGGTCAAAATGTTACAAAAATCTGGGCCGGGGTCAAATATGCGGTCACTATGCGACCGCAGAGAATCCACATGCGGTCCGCAAAGTGACCGCAAAAATGGCCTCAAAGTTATGCAGGTTCTGTTAAGGAATGCGGTCACTATGCGGACCGCATGTTGATTCCGCGGTCGCAAAAGTGCACCGCAGATTTGACATGCGATCGCATATCGACCGCACTTTTGACACGATTTTGGGCAACTCTCTGGAACGTTTTGCGGCAAGAATGCGGTCCGCATGTCAGGTTTGCGGTCGCATTCTTGACCGCATATTTGACATTTTTCGGAAAAATTAATTCTCTATATTTTTGAAACTTAAATCACTACCAAGGGTCCGAACCGCGGCGAGCAAGCTCGCCGCGAAGAATTCTACGCATTCCTAACACATTATTCGGACCATGACACCACAGCTACTAGGTTTTATGCACAAAAATTTTACGGGGCCTTACAATTTTCCTCATTTCAAATAATTCTCACACAAAGCACTTTCTACGATCAACCAATTTTAACAATAACCAATCAATCACGTAAAGCACAAGTAGTCAAACAAAGGGGCAATCAGTGCCCCACAGGTTGCAAACTCTCCTGCTGTCTCCTTTCACAATTTCACATTATTGATTTATGTATCAATTTTTAATAGCGATTTCGATCGCTTTCCATCCTTATTGCCCCTGACCACCCTTATTACCTCGGCCACCCTTATCACCCCAACCCACACCTTATTTCACCACGTTGCGGCACGCAACACGACCCCGCCTTACAGTTGAAAACACAACAATTTCAAATAGCAGATAAGGTACTACACACAATTTCAACAAGTTCAAATAAGTAACTTACACATTGGTTCATGTTCTCAATTTCTTCTCAATTCAATATCACAACCATGTTACAATATTTCCACAATTCAAGTGTTTCATCTCTTTCCACAATAAACCAATTCTCAAGTGTTTCGTTTGTTTTCCACAAGGTGCCATATAGGCCATCATAGTCATTATTCACAATTCTTTTGCCAAATTAAACTCTCATTTTACATTACTCATAGCTCGACAACAAACTTTGAATATCCAACAACAACATCAAGAATTCCACACAATTTGTCAATTTAACACGAAACAAACAAACTTCACACATATAGGCGATTTCACAAGAATCAAAATTAGCCATACATACCTGGTGATGATTTTCCTTCCTACTTTATGCTTACCCAAGATATCCTACTCTTGCCAACCTTGTTCTTGAAGACTCTTACTTCTACTCACTTCTTTTACTAGAAATCAAGTTCAATAATCATGCATGAGTGTAAAAATTCTATTTTCAAAAGCTATTATATGCAAACCTCTCTTTACCCAATTAAAACTGAAAATCAAAGAAAATAGTTAGGGTTTTTACCTTGAAAATATTGGGGAAGTTGAATCCTTGCCCTAGAATCCCTTGGAATTAAGTAGTTGGAACAATCTTTGAAGATGAAGAACTTCTCTCTCTAAAAACCCTCTCTTCTCTCTCTAATTTTGGTGAGATGATATGATAAAATGAAGAAGAAAGGTGTTATATTAAAGAAGAGATCGGGTCAAAATGTTACAAAAATCGGGGCCGGGGTCAAATATGCGGTCACTATGCGACCGCAGAATCCACATGCGGTCCGCAAAGTGACCGCAAAATGGCCTCAAAGTTATGCAGGTTCTGTTAAGGAATGCGGTCACTATGCGGACCGCATGTTGGTTCTGCGGTCGCAAAAGTGCACCGCAGATTTGACATGCGATCGCATATCGACCGCACTTTTGACACGATTTTGGGCAACTCACTGGAACGTTTTGCGGCAAGAATGCGGTCCGCATGTCAGGTTTGCGATCGCATTCTTGACCGCAAATTGAACACTTTTCGGAAAAATTAATTCTCTACATTTTTGAAACTTAAATCACTACATTTTTGAAGAATTCTACGCATTCCTAACACATTATTCGGACCATGACACCACAGCTACTAGGTTTTATGCACCAAAAATTTTACGGGGCCTTACAACAATGATGAAACTGGTTCTTCTATCTTAGTTCATGTAGCTTCAGATGTGCACACTTGTATCTCGCATATATTGCTTGCAAAACAAACTTGATTCCTTTTTGCTCTCAAATATGCATTACTTCTTCTTATGTGCATTACTTGTAAAAGGGAACAACTTAGTTACTTAAATAGATTAGCAGTTAAAGTTTGATCAAGACTTTGTCGCTTATCCCTTTGTCGATTTTAGTCCTTAACTATTACGAATTCTCTTCCTTATCCTGGCTTAGGATTGTGTTCTCTTATCTTAAGAAGATTGTTCCTCTTAGAACTCAATGCAACATTTCGATCATGTTCTGAAGATATTTGTTGCATACGCCTCAGTACATATCTTCCTCACGTGCCTTCCATGTGCGGTGGTTATGACTAACTGTGTTTCTCATGATAGACCAGGTCCTTCTCCTGGTTCATTTGTCAATCTTCAAAACTTGGCCAACAAATTCCCCCTTTTTGATGATGACAAACTCTTTGCTTTTAGTGGTCATAGAACCTGTGAACCTTACATAGAACCTGTGAACCTTAGCTGAAATATCAACACTTCGAATTTTTTAGAAAATTCAATTTCCATAAAGAGAACAAGATTTTAAGTTAGGTCATAAACATCACTTGTTCAGATAAAACATTTTAAGCACAATATCTTCCCCCTTTTGGCATCATCGAAAAGTTGCATAATTAAGGTGAACTCAGTAATCTAATCAGTACTCATGGACACTGGGGCAACTTCAAGTGAATACATGCTTTAGTTAACTAAACTCAGAAAAATAACAATAAATATCAGAATCAACAAAAACAGATAAACTGCATTCATTAATTAGCAAGTAGTTCCTACCATGTAGTCCACAAAAAGAAAAACATAATTATCCAACCATGAGCAAAACAAAGAAAGAAACATCTAAAACTCCCAAACTGGGTCACTGGGGGGTCTTGCTGGTGCACACTAGGATAGAATAGCTAAGGCTTAGAAGAGCTAGAGGGTTGGGTTTGTAGCAGGTTCAACATTTGTTTGATCATTCCTTTATTTTTCTCCTTTTGTCTTGCAAGTTTAGCTCTCAACCCATTTCTTTCTCCCTCCAATTCAGCAACTCTTGCCTAAAGCCTTGCTATTTCAGCATCCTTTGCTCCAACCTCCTGAACTAAGGCTCTGACCTTGCTATTCATAGGAGTTTTTGTTGATGAATCAGATACAACTGGAGCTGTGCTGAGCAGATAGTCACAAGCTTAAAGTGTCTTGCTACCAAAATGTTCTTTGCTCAATGCCATTTCCCACTTTCTTTATTCTTTTTCTTGCTTTCCTCCAAGGACCTTTTTAATTTCTCTTCACTCTATCTAACTCTGCTTCTTGTAGCTCTAATCCTGGCAGTAGACTTGGTTGATGATTTCTTGTTTTTCTTGGTTAGTTTTGCTGCAGCAGGGGTTTTTTGTGATGAGGCTTTTCATTTTTTGGGTCATAACTTGCCCCCACTCTCTTTAGTAAGTCAGCCAGACTTCTTCATCAGATGAACCAGGTTTATCTTGCACTTTGCTCAGATTTATTAACCCCTTAGCTGCCTCCCCTGACCCACTTCCCCCTGACTTTGATACTCCTTCTCCCTCATTCCCACAAATGGATAAGATCTCCTTCTTCCTTTTCTTTATCAATTTCTCAGACTCACCCCCACCTATATCTCTAACAGCATCTATCAAAACAAATCTAGTTTCCTCTCTCTGAACCACATCATCAACTTCCCTATGAGTTTCCTTAGTTTTTGTCTGTTCAGAAGACCCTGGTTCATCACTTTCACGTGTGGCGATGGAATTATCAAATTCTGAACTCAAGTTGGACTCAGTTACAGGGCTCACTTTCTTTTGACTTGATTGAATTCTTTCATTCAAGGTTTTCCTCAAAGAATTGGTTGCTACAGTTTTTCTTGCCAGCATTTTCTGGCGACGGAAACTAGGTTTAGGATTTTCAATAGGTGGTATGGAAGATGAGGTATTGGGTGAAATGGGTGGTGGAGTGCCTAGTTTATCTTGTGGAATTGTCATTGTGAGAGAATTTTGAAGCCCTAAGTGAATTTTTTGTAGTGTGGAAGCTATGGAGAGTTACAGACATGAAAGAGAGAGAGAGAGTTCAGGTATTTTTTAGGATGATAATTGAAGAGTGTTTTTGTGGTTTTAAAGAAGGTAATAATTGCTCAAATTTTGCAGCCTCTTCAGTAGTCACATAGAAGTCTTATCAAATTAGAGTTCCGGTCTCCTTAGGTATTAAATTTAATTGCTAGGATTTTAGTAAGGTTGCCGTTATATTTAGACTTCTAGTTTCAATGAAATTGGTTCAATGGCTCAACGGATAGTATTTTGGACTTTTGGTATATTTAGGATTCTTACTCATAATTGATAACTAAATTTTTCTAATTGTGCAAAGAATAGAAACATACGTGAACTTTTCATGAGCATACTTTGATGAACGAGGTTCTTCAAATGACACTTTTGACAAAATGAAAATTTTGTAAGAGTTTAATGAATTTCATAAATACATGTCATAAAAGTATACTATTTACAGTATGAGATTGAGTAGAGATTAGTCTAATTTTCACACAGATTAAGAACTCCTAACCAAAAATAAAATAAAATTTTTCATTTTTTTTCATTTTTTGTTCATTCTTTTTTTTCGTTTATTTTTTTTTCTTAGGCTTTCTGAACTGGTTCTTTTAGGTGATCTTAATCATCCCTAACTCCAACCTATTCCTTTAAAAAATTTCTCTACTTAAAGCCTTGGTGAATATGTCAGCTATTTGCTTTTCAGTTGCACAGAATTCTATGGAAATTAGCCCTTCTCATAATTGCCTCTCAAGAAATGATGTGTGACATCTATGTGCATAGTTCTTTTGTGATGAACCGAGTTCTTTGTCATGCTTATAGCACTAATGTTGTCACAGAATATTTGTATGCATTCTACTTCTATACCAAAGTCTACTAATTGTTGCTTGATCCACAAAAGTTGAGCACAACAAGAAGCAATAACTACATACTCAGACTCAGCAGTAGATAATGCTACTGAATTTTGTTTCTTGGTGGCCCATGATACAAGACATGGCCCAAGAAAATGAGCCATACCTGAAGTACTTTTTCTATCCACTAGAAAACCTGCAGTCAGCATCAGCATATCCTACTAGATCAAAGTTACTACCTTTAGGATACCATAGACATAGTTCAGTGGTCCCTTTCAAGTATCTCAATATTCTTTTAACATGAGTCAAATGGGACTTTTTAGGATTAGCCTGAAAATGTGCACAAAGTCCTACACTAAAAATAATGTCAGGTCTACCTGTAGTAAGATACAAGAGTGAGCCAATTATACCCCTATACAACTTTTAATCAACTGATGAACCAGGTTCATCATCATCTAATTTAGTGTTAGTTGTAATAGGTGTATCTACTTCTTTAGAGTCCTCCATTTTAAACTTCCTGATTAGTTTCTTTGTATATTTCTGTTGATGAATCATGGTTCCATTTGAGCTTTGTTTTATCTGTAGGCCTAAGAAAATTTTTAGTTCACCCATCATACTCATTTCAAATTCACTACTCATTAGTTTTGCAAATTCCTTGCTCAACTTATTTGTGGTGGCCCCAAATATGATATCATCAAAATATATTTGTACAACAAGAAGATCTTTACCTTTTTCTTTTGGAACTATGGTGTTGTCAATTTTACCTCTTTTGTACCCATGCTCCAGGAGGAATTTTGACAACCTTTCATACCAAGCTCTTTATGCTTGCTCGAGACCACACAAAGCTTTATCTAGCTTGTAAAAATGTTCAGGACATTCTTGGCTTTCGAATCCTGCAGGTTGTCTTACAAACACTTCTTGTTTGAGATAGCCATTTAAGAAGGCACTTTTGAAATCCATCTGATGAAGAATGAATTCCATATGTGTTGCAAAAGCTATGAGGAGTCTAATTGCTTTAAGTCTAGTAACTGGAGAAAAAGTCTCATCATAGTCAATGTCTTCCTCTTGACTATAGCCTTGAACCACCAACCTTGCCTTATTTCTTGTAATAGTTCCATCTTCATCCAATTTGTTCCTGAAAACCCACTTTGTTCCAATGACTGACCTGTCCTTAGGTTTTGGAACCAAGTGCCAGACTTGACATCTTTTAAACTGATTGAGTTCATCTTGCATATCATTGACCCAATCTACATCTTGTAGAGCTTCACTCACATTTTATGGTTCAATAAGAGATAGAAAGACATCAAATGCGCATAGGTTCTTCAGTTGTGATCTTTTTTTAACTCCTGATGTTGGATCATTTATGATGTTCTCAATGGGGTGAGAACTCAAATACTTGTAAGATTTTCCAACCATCTGGTTTTTGCTAGTTTCTCCTTCATTGTTATGCTGTAGAGGAACAAGATCAGAAGTAGGATCCTTTGGATTGGTTCCCATTGTCAAATTGCTCAGGGTGGATGGACCTGTTCCATCACCTGCTCCTTGCTTTGGTGCAGCCGTGACTTGTGTTGTGACTTCACTTAATTTTTTTGCCAGTCCAATGGCTTCATCTTCATGTTCGTGTCTCTCAAAAAGAGTGTTAGATTAATCAAATACAACATGTACACTTTCTTTAACACACAAGGTTCTTTTATTAAATACTTTATATGCTTTGTTATGTGAAGAATATCCCAATAATACTCCCTCGTCACTTCTGGGATCAAACTTACATAGGGAGTCTTTGCCATTGTTGTGCACATAACACTTGTAACCAAAAGCCCTAAGGTGGGATATGTTTGGTTTTCTCCCTTTAAGTAACTCATAGGGAGTTTTCTCTGCAAGAGGCCTAGTCATGCATCTATTTATTATATAACAAGCAATGTTTATGGCCTCTGCTCCAGAAGCTATGAGGTAGTTTACTGAAAAGTAACATAGTCCTTACCATATCCTCAAGGGTTCTATTCTTCCTTTCAACTACCCCATTTTGTTGAGGAGTACTAGGGGCAGAGAAGTTGTGGTCTATTCCATTTTCATCACAAAATTCAGCAAATTTTACATTTTCAAATTAAGTTCCATGATCAGACCTAATGGAAGCAGTTAATTTCCTAATTGCTTTTGGGTTTTCCTAATAAAGGCAGTGAACATTTCAAATGCTTCATCTTTAGAAGTTAGAAACAATACTCAGGTAAACCTAGAATAATCATCAACTAGCACCATTACATATCTTTTACCACCTCTGTTCGTGACTCTCATTGGACCACAAAGATCCATATGAACCATTTCCAACGTCTTGGAAGTAGTTACCATTTTCTTAGGTTTGAAGGATGATCTTACCTGCTTCCCCCTTGCACATGCCTCACAAACCTTGTCTTCCTTGAACTTGATATTAGGTAGCCATATTACCAAGTCCTTAGAGACTAATTTGTTTAATTGATTTAGAATAGCATGACCGAGTTTTTTGTGCTAAAGGAGGGGATCATTAATTACCACACTCAAGCAGGTGAGTTTCATTTTCAGAGAGAGTTGACAAATCTACAATGTAAATATTGTTAACTCTTCTTCCCTGCAAAACAATCTTGTCAGTAGTAAGGCTAATCACAAAATATTTTGTGGAAGTGAAAGCCACAAGGTTACCTCTGGAACACAGTTGTGACACACTTATCAGGCTATACTTTAAGCCATCTATCAAATAGACATTCTCAATGGAATGAGGGTCTGTTTTTCCTACCTTTCCAACACTAATGGTCTCACCTTTCTTTCCATTTCCAAAGGATACATTACCTTCTTTTAGGTTCTCAAGTGAAAGGAACTGGTTCCTGTTACCAGTCATATGTTTTGAGCACCCACTATCCATGTACCATATTTGGCTATTTCTTTTCACTTGGTCCTCCTGTCCATCTTCTAATTCTCCGATGGCCATAAGTGCTTGCTCATCTTCAGCTTCATTTTCTGAGTCTTCATCTAATGTTTCTCCCCATGCAGCAACCATGGCTTTAGTTGATCCCTTATTACTTTTTGGTTGAACCTGTTCCTTCTTCCTGTTTCGTCTTTCAGTTTCTTGTTTCTTCCATTCAATCTCCCATTGTGGAAAATTTCTGATGTGGTGATCAGTCTTCCCACACTTGTAACACCCTTCATTGGTTTATTTCTCTGGAGCTGTGGATTTGCTAAATGTTGTTCCTTTTGAAGTACCCTTTCCTCTCATAAGGAATTTTTTGAAATCTCTGGTTATCATAGAGATGTCATCATCTTCAAGATCTGATCCTTCTAAAATTCTAAGAGCCAGACTTATTTCTTTCGTTGGAGCATCCATTTTCATTATTTGCCTTCTTAGTTCATAAGCAGTGAGGTTTCCAATTAGTTTATCTAACTTTAGTGTAGCAATGTTCTTTGATTCCTAAATAGCAGTGATTTTGCTTTCCAAAGAGATTGGCAAAACCCTAGTTAGGATTTTCTCCACCTTGTTTTCATCCAGGATAATCTTTCCAAGTGACCCAAGTTCATTTGTCAGTGTGGTGAACCTGGTATACATTTCTTGGATAGTTTCTCCTTTATTCAAGGTAAAGTTTTCATATTGAGAATACAGTAGAGTTCCTCTTGACCCTTTTACCTGAGGTGTTCCTTTATGAGCCAATTGTAGAGTGTCCGATATCTCTTTGGCAGTAGCACGGCCTTGAATCCTGTTGTACTCATCGGGACCCAGTCCACATACCAACTATTTCTTGGCTTTTGCATTTTTTTCCCATTTCCTTGGATCCTCAGTAGTATAATCTACTCTTGTCTTCGGAACATCTACTCCTTCAGCATTCTTCTTGGTTGTAGCTAATGGACCATCAGTGATGATATCCCAAAAATCATAATCTTCTCCCATGATATGGTCCCTTATTCTGTTTTTCCACCAGGAGTAGTAGAGGCTATTGAAGAGAGGAGGCCTGGCAGTGGATTGCTCTTCCCAGTTCCCAGGTGGAACATTAATGTTGATCATTCCTAAGGTGTTAACCTCTTCAAGGATAACCTGCTCTGATACCAATTAATGTTCTAAACATCAATACCACACAAGAAAGGGGGGGGGGGGGTGATTTGTGTGGTACCTAATTATCGCACTAGAAGAACCTGGTTCTTCTAAGTATACTAACTACAGCAGTTTGCGGAATAATAAATGCTGAAAGTAAAGTACACATATTTTTACGTGGAAAACACCTGGCTCAAAAGGTAAAAAAACCATGACCTACTACTCAGTAGGATTTTCCCAAACTCCACTAAAATCAATGAGCCAAAAACTGCATTTACAAAGACTCTTTGTAAACCTTAGGATTAACTCTAATCTCAGTGTGGCACACAGCCTCAACTGTTGCGACACTTTCAAGTTAACTCTAACATGAATACTCAATGCACCTAATACAATTGCTTCTATAAAAGCTGGAAGGTACAATATGAAAACCTACTACAATTGGACTAAACTTTGAATAAACACAATGATGAAACTGGTTCTTCTATTTTAGTTCATGTAGCTTCAGATGTGCACACTTGTATCTCGCAAATATTGCTTGCAGAATAAACTTGATTCCTTTTTGCTCTCAAATATGCTTTACTTCTGCTTATGTGCATTACCTGTAAAAGAGAACAACTTAGTTACTTAAATAGATTAGCAGTTAGACTTTGATCAAGACTTTGTCGCTTATCCCTTTGTCGATTTCAGTCCTTAACTACTGAAAATTCTCATCCTTATCCTGGCTTAGGATTGTGTTCTCTTATCTTAAGAAGACTGTTCCTCTTAGAACTCAATGCAACCTTTTCGATCATGTTCAGAAGATATTTGTTGCATACGCCTCAGTATATATCTTCTTCACGTACCTTCCATATATGGTGGTTATGACTAACTGTGTTTCTCAATATGGACTAGGTCCTTCTCCTGATGTTCATTTGTCATCTTCAAAACTTGGCTAACACACGGCGTTTTCCATGATTAGCATAATGGGAATACACCTCATCCACTTCAGGCAATGGTGCACACCCAGTGGGTCGATTTTCGTGATTTCTCATGAGCAAGTCATTATTTCGCTCAGCCACAAGAAGAAGAGAAATCAGCTCAGAGTACTTCTTGAATGCTTTCTATCTGTACTATTGTTATAGAACCATATTGGAGGCATGAAACATTGTAAACGTTTTTTCAAGCATATCATAATCACTGATAATATCTCCACAGAGTTTCAATTTAAAACTGATTCTAAACATCGCAGAATTATATTCAGAAATAGATTTAAAGTCTTGGAGTCTCAGATGAGCCCAATCATATCATGCTTGTGGAAGAGTGACCAACTTTAAGTTGTCATATCTTTCTTTTAAGCCATTCCACAAAATAAGTGGATCTTTGACTGTGAGATATTCAATTTTTCAAATCCTGAATGGACATAGCCGATGTGCTATCTGCCGAGTAATACTAAATACGGACTTTCCTCAGAAATAAGGAAGTAATGCATACAAAGTAACATACAAATAAGACTATTCTTCACATCACACTATTGCGGAGTGCAACCCGATCCAGATAACATACACGTTGAGGTGTGCCACCCAATCTAGAAATCATACCCGTGGCGGCGTGCCACCCGATCCACATATATTTCTCATAAAAAGAAATGCACATCGAGTCAAATTTGCTCATTACAATAAACATATATGGTCATATGCTCGGCCACACGAATGCACCCGAAAAGTCCCTCAATACCGGAACTGAATTAATGGTAAAAACCTCTGCACTGACATCCGCCACGAAGACCCAACTTACAAGCAGTACTTGACAGTCGTCCGCTAGTCTTTGGAATACAACTACCCTACTAGAACGTAACCTGATGCACTCTGCCATGCAACCTGTGGCATTTTCCGACATAGTCCATATCACATTAGTCTAGACACCCTGACGTTGGAACAACCAGTCTGTAATCTAATATCATAACCCAAACTTAACATATCAAGCAAAGAGAGATCCACTAGGACTTCTAATTTCCAATAACCGCTAAATGGTGTCGATACACATGATCTACAACCACTGCATAGTCGGATCATAAGAACTTCTAGTTTCTAACACATATATAATACATAAATCACTATGTCGGATCCTATACTCCGCCGTACGAATACATAATACACATCAAGCATCCATCAATACAATGAAAGACATTCAAAAATTTCCTTATGCCATCAACAACTCAATCATCACAGTCGATCCGACAAGAGAATACCGCAATACCACCAGATATTATTAGTTTACATTACCTTGCCCTTTTTTTAACATATACCCCCGTCGATTACTAGAATAGCAGTATCATATTCCTTCATCACCAGAAAGATTGATGCTTAAATTATCTGCAGCTGCCTGCGCTGCTCAAGAATTTTAATGACTTCCCATTATTATGAACTGATCCAAAACCTTGAACACGCCAATATCAACTTTTCATAACACATCGCATATACCATACCACACTAAGATAACGTGGGAAATTCTATCTCTCCCTTGTGCCGCAGACATCGACGCACTCAACTAATCAAGAACTTTCATGATCCCATATAGGAGAAAATTATTTCACACTCCAAGCTTCGCATACCAATAGGAAATATACTCATTTTCAAACCACGATAAAACACCTCACGAACTCTTTCTTCCAAATTTCATTGCATACGCTAAACTGCCAGGACTGAATCCTTCTACCCACACCGAGCTACGTAAACTGCTAGCACTCAAGAGCTTTTCTGCACAATACCTATAAGACTCATTACCTCGAACACATACCAAGAATTAATCGTATCCTTATCATACTGTTTCGGTTTATTATCAAGCTATTCCATTTATCCTAATTTCCTTTCTAATTCATCTTTAATTTAACATTCTCCTTTGTTGTAGCACCACAATACCTCAACTCAGGTTACCACACGAGACTCGTATATAAGACCTCACGGTCTAAGACCCATAGGCCACTAAATACTCTCTCAGATGTTTCCTAAAAATACCACATATCTATAATACTTTATTTTGAAGAACCTGCTACGATTTGAGTTCGTTACCATTACCTTTCAAATACAGATACATAGAATCCCATAGTTAACATAACATACCACAAGTCTCGATCTCTTCTAACGAAAATACAATCTCTAGCCCCATACACAATTTTTAAGACACATGACTGCTACATGCAACATCTTGAACACTGCAAAACCATTCTCGAAAGTCATTCACCCTTATTCAACTGTAATTCACCTGTCTTATTGAACAAAACCTCTTGTGCCTTATTAGTACTCTGACGCCGCAAAAACATACTCTTGTACAGATATAAACAACCATCTTTCTTTTCTATACACTGAGCATTCTTTATTAACTGCAGCTCAAACATCCTAGTATTTCTTCTCATCTACAAAGCATCATATAAATTTCATCAAAATTCCCCTTCACACACGCCATTCTCGGCCTAATTTTTGTGACCAGAACTAATCTGCCTACATGCCTCAAGACAGAACCAACATAGCACACCACAGTGCAATCAGCTAATCAATAGCAACCTCCCAACTTGGCTCGAAGCCATATACAAGGCACTCTTAACAACTCCTAACACTTTTACTCTAATGATGCCACAATATTATAGTGAGACTAAACTCAAGTCATATACAAATTTTGTGGAGACATGTATCATCAAAAATTTTAACTCTTTTACAATTTTTGCATTCATTCACACAACCGATAAGCCCACTCTTTAGGCGACAAAATCTTTACTAAGTCCCAAATTTTCCAAAAATTTCGATAAAGTTTCCATTATAATTGGCCTATCCACCTGCCAGAGAATCACCAAAACCATCCTAACAACACGTCCACAACTCGACTAGGTATCACAATGTATATCAACAATATTAATCTCAATACTACATGAATTATACAATCAAAATTGATACATGGACATGCGTTGCACCTATTCGAATCATAACACATATAAAATACCTTTCAACTACACATAAGAATCAACCCACCTAAGGACACTCCGCAGGAGAGAACCCACATGCTTTGCCTTGATTTGGTATTTCAGCACACCTTCCACCACCATACACATAACACAACCAATTAATCTCCTTAAGTCTGAACTCATACCACCGTACGTAATGCACTTTACATTTCCACTAGGAGACATGAAAACGTTCTTTACGCCCATAACTCGGGGCTACACAACAGTTCACAATAAGATTTGAACACCTAACAGCTCATCCATTATCAAGACACCACTTTCACAATTAGGGACAGTACGGGTCATATAAATTCATAATACTAGGTCACAAAATCAGCACCTCGGTGCTCAAGCCATAGGCAAAGATCCGGCTTCAAGTCCTCCCGACTGGTCCAACATGAACTCACTGAGATTAGATCTCGCCCATCGATCGGGGAATCACAAGCCGTCAAGGCAAATATATTACTAAGCGCTCGAGTGTGCATATAGACGTGTGGAAGGAATTTTAAGAATTATATCTCAAGCTAAATCAAGTATGCACGATAAGAACTCCAAGAATGTGAAGTTTTCCTAAAGGTTTCGCAGCCTCCTGAGGATAAGCACAGGCATCCCCGTACCGATCCACGAGACTCTACCAACCGGATCATGACTCATGAGGCCTAGTAAACTAGGCACTGATACCAACTTGTCACAACCCCAAATCCGGTTGTGCTGGCGCCCAACCCAACGACTATTCAAGCCCAACCAAATACATTCTCAACCCGAGCTTAGAGCTCAAAATCACTTATTTAAAAAAATCTTTAGGAGTGAAGTAAAATCAAAATAAAGCTAATAGTTATAAAACAACCCGAATATCTCATAGAAAAAATATAACTTCCCTGAGACCTGGGGTCACGAGTCTAGAGCATTTACTAGAGTTGCATAATAATACCGAAAAATCTACATAATATGAATATACACGAAATAATCAAACAACAGGGAAAATGAGGGAATAGTCGGGTCCTACGGACGCCAGGCAGCTACCTCGCCAAGTCCAATAACACTCCAAAGTAGCAATTAACTCAGCTAAGCTTCCAAAATACCTAAATCAGCATATATGGTGCAGAGAGTCGAATGAGTACTTCCAACTCAGCGGTAATAAAAGTAAATAATGTTGAGGAGAAAGAAAACCACACACGAGCACTATCTCATGCTATAAAATATAGAATCCCACATTTTAAACAACAATGCACTTCATGAAAATCCTTTATAACAAGTCTAGATCAGTTTAAAACCTCTTTTTAAAACATCCATTTTCCTTCCATTATTAATAGTTAAGTACCTGGATACGACATCAAATAGCTCAAGCCTGCACTCAAATCAGCCCATTGGGCACAACACTCCTTACAATTTACACCAGGTTATCTGGTCAACAAGGCAAGTAAAACATGTATGCCAGTAATGTATAAGTGCTAAATGTCATGCCACATAGTACAAATAGAAATTATTGCATGAATGCAATGCAATGCACATGACGCTGTAGCGTAAAACCCGATCCATTTAGGCTTGCGCTCACTGTGGGGGTTCAGACTCCGGAGGGGCTCCCACAGCCCAAGCGCACTATCAATATCACTTCCGTTGCGGCGTGCAACCCGATCCATGCATAGTCATGAATGCACATAAGCCCGTTGGGCAATAGTAACATAGCAGCTCTCGGCTAAAAATGTCACCAAAACCTTGTTTAAGTTTTCAAATCTTATAAAAAAATGCTGAGTTGCAAAATACCATTTTAAAACCTTAGATTGAGATAAAAATATGCACAATAATGCAAAAAAATGACATCAATCCCTGAAGTATCGAAATACTCGGCACGAAGCCCAAACCACGACAATCAGTCCAATTCATGATAGCAAATATCTTTATTAAGGTGTCAATTCAACTTCAAGCAATTAGGTAGTGTTTTTATTAAGCGGGATGGACCAAGTCGCGATCCCCAATGGTGCTCTACCCCACGCCCGTCATCCGGTATGCAAGTGACCTTAATACAGCACTATGATGTGCAAGTTCGGGGTTTACAAACCCTCATGACATCAGTTACAAGTATTACCCACCTCGAACCGGCAAAAACTCTAGCCCGTGATGCCTTTGCTACTCAAACCGACCTCCACGCGCGTTGAAACTAGCGAAAATCGGGAAAAATATATCATAATATGCTAATGGAACAACACCCAATTGAAACAATCGAAATATAACAAAATCTCGAAACTAGCAAAACTCTAGCCCCATGATTGCTTCTCGAAAAATTATAAAATTCATATTTTCGGAATTCTCGTCTCGCCACGAGTCGATGCATATCAAATTTATCAAAATTAGAGTCTATTTGACCCGTCAAATCATTACTTTACCATTTCTTAGGCTTCAAGCAAAAATCTCCATTTTTACCCTTTGATTCCTCAAATTGTCAGTGATAACATCATGTTTTTACACTATAATAGCATAAACCAAGTCCAAATATCCTTACCTTATGATCCTCCTATGAAGCCTCCTCAAACCCTTCAGACATTTCGCTTCTGCGGTTTCCATAACCTCTTCTGCGGTATCCCTTTCGCGTCCAATTAACTGCTTCTGTGGTTTAACTTAAATCACGCTCGACCGCTTCTATGGTCTTATACCGCTTCTGCGGTAACCGCTTTTGCGGTCAAACCACCACTTCTACGGTCTCAACTATTTGACTCTTGACCGCTTCTGCGGTCAATATTCCGCTCCTGCGGAGACCGCTTTTGTGGAATATAGTCCACTGTTGCAAAAAATCTCAGGTCACCAAGGGGTTGCTTTTGCGACCACTAAGCTGCATCTGCGGGACCGCTTAAGCGGCTCTCCGACCGCAGATGCGGAAACAATAGAAGACTTCATATCAAACCTGCTACCACACTCCCATTTTCCTGATTAACCATCCAAAACCATCCCGAGAATCCCGAGACCTCAACCAAAACCACCAACCTACTCCAAAATATGATATGAACTTGTTCCAATCATAAAAACACGTCCTTAAACACAAAAATCATCAAATCATGACGGATTCAAGCCTAAGTTTCAACTATAACTTTCGAAACCAACATTCCATCGAAAACCCGACAAAACGATATCCGAATGACCAGAAAAATTTGCAGACATATCCAAAATCACCTAAAGAAGCTACTGTAACTCTCAGAATTCCATTCTAACCTTCGGATCAAAATCTCACCTACCAACCGGAATCCACCAAAATTCAAACTTCGCCAATTCAATCCTATTTCTACACCGGACCTCCAAATTTGATTCTGATCGCTCTCCTAAGTCATAAATCATCCCCCGAAGCTAACCGAACCACCGAAATTCACATCCAAGCCTTCTAACTATATAGTCAACTTCCGGTTGACTTTTCTAAAACAAGCTTCCTTCTAAGAGGCTATGTGCCTTATTTTCAATCAACCAATTCAATTACACCCGATAGAATCTAATACTGATATAGAAACATGAAGCAACACAACGAGGGGGAATGTCACGACCCTAGTTCACCAATCATGAACCAGTCATGACGGCACCCAGTTCCCGTGACTAGGTAAGCCTAACACGTTGCGGAATATACAAGTTTATGAACATTAAACAAGAAATAGCAGAATAACGATATAAATAGGAATGTAATCCGTGCCGCTTGGCACATACACTCGTCAACCACACTGTATAACATACCACCAAGACATGGAATCCCACGGGTAACACAGACTAAAAAGGGAAGTACAACTGTGGCTCTATACATCAAGAGTATCTAAAAACAACAAAATAAGGGAAAATATCTACTATCACTATCAGAATAGAAGGAGGGCCTCCAGATCCGCGGACGAAGCAGATCATACCTCGAGGTCTCCAAATGCGCTGCTGAATCACCTAGTATGAGCCTACCCTGACGTACCTGGATCTGCACAACAAGAGTGTGAAGAAGAGTAGCATGAGTACACCACGGCGGTACTCAGTAAGTGCCAAGCTAACCTCGATGGAGTAGTGACGAGGAAGGTCAGGGCCCTACCGAGTGATAATAAGATAATGATAATAACAATAATAAGCAATTTTTAAGTAAGGATGAGTCTGAAATAGTAATAAATATGTAATTACTGCAACCGTCTACAACTAATCTAACAACAAATAACCAACACAACGTAAACTCAATCAATAAGTCAAGGACATGTGGGAATTGAACCCACAGTCCCTCCCTATATCCAACAACTCAGGAGCTACGGGAATTTCACCCGCAGTCCCAATATCAATATCTCTAGGTCTCCGGGAATCGAACCCGCAACCCGTATCTCAATATCTCAGGATCTCTGGGAATCGAACCTGCACTCCACATCTCAATATGTATATCAATAAACTCCGGGTCTCCGAGAATCGAACCTGCATCCCTTAGATCTCCGAGAATCGAACCCGCAGTCCACATCTCAATAATTATATCAATAAACTCTGAGTCTCCGGTAATCGAACCCGCAGCTCTTGGATCTCCGGGAATCGAACCCGCAGCCCATAAACAATACCACCCCGAGTTTCTGGGAATCGAACCCACAGCCCTGGGATCTCCGGGAATTGAACCCGCAGTCCACCAATACAGACAATAAAGGAATGCACAGAGAAAAAGGAAATGCATAACTACAACTTCACCAAAATAGTACTAACAATTCATCAAGAAGTTCAAGTAAGACAATTAGGCAATTAGACAGATAATTCCTATCTAATCATGCTTTTCTAACGAATAACAGGTAAATGTCACAATCTAAGCAGCTAAGAATAGAAATATCACGAATTGGAAAATTCAAGTAAAAATGAGTTCCAACAATCTGCGCATGTACACACCCGTCACCTCGCGTACACGGCATTTAAATTACCACATAATATCCTAGGGATGAATGTTCCCCCACACGAGGTTAGACAAGCCACTTACCTCGACTCTGGTACAAAACCGCTAAGAGACAACTCTCTTGCCATGAATATCGACCTCCACAGGTGTAGTATCAGATAAAAATCAATAGAATTGGGCATTAACCTATCGAAACAATTCAAAATACACCAAAACCCACAAGTTGCCAAAACCCGACTTTTGGTACGCTTCTTGAAAAATTATGAAAGTTATATATACGGGTTCCTTATCTCAACACAAGTCCGTGCATATAAGATTTATCAAAATGGAACTCCGTTTGCCCATTCAAATCCATGATTTTCTATAATTTAGGCCTAGGGCTAAAACCCCCCATTAATCCTCCATTAACAGTGAAATACTCAAGGATTTAATGATAAAATAACGAAATTAGGCAAATAAACTTACCCCCAATGATTTCCCGATGATATACCAGCGATTTCCCGTCAATACCTTCTCTTGGAACTCAAAAATAGAGGTTTTGAGTGATAGGCCGCGTCTGAAATGTTTCTGGACTTAAAGTCACTGCCAGGCCTATTTACCCTACGCGATCGCAGCACTGGGCTCGCGATCGCGATGCACAAATTCCTGGGGCTTGATTTTCCTTCTACGCGATCGCAGCCTTTGGCACGCGATCGCAGTGGACAGGCCAAAAATCTCTACGCGATCGCAACATTAGCCCCGCGATTGCATTGCATCTGGACTTGACCTCATGCGATCGCGTGAACCCAGACGCGATCGCACTGCATTCCAACCTTGGCCTATGCGATCGCAGACATCACCACGCGATCACGATACACCCAAACGCTTCCTTACGCGATCGCATGCAAATCTTCGCGATTGCGGAGAACAAACTGCCTGCAATTTATTGCAGCAAATTCCAGCAGTTCATTTTGGCTCAAGATGGTCCGCTTGGACTCCCGAATTCATCCTGAGGCCCCCGGGACCCCAACGAAAACCACCAACATACTCCATAACAGGATACGAGCTTGTTCCAATCATAAAAATATGTCCTTAAACACAGAAAATATCGAATTATAGTGGATTCAAACCTAAGTTTTCATCTAAACTTCCGAAATCAACATTCAATCAAAAACACGACCAAACGACGTCCGAATGACCTGAAAATTTGCAGACATATCCAAAATCACATAAACGAAGCTACAGAAATTGTCGGAATTCCATTCCGACCCCGGATCAAAATCTCACCTATCGTTCGGATTCGCCAAAATTTCAAACTTTGGCATTTCAAGCCTAATTGAGCTAGACCTCCAAAATACATTCCGAACGCGCTCCCGACCCTGAAATCACCTAACAGAGCTAATGGAACTATCGGATTTCCATTCCGAGGTCGTCTTAACACTGTTCCAAATACGGGCCATTTTCCAACTATAAAGCTCTCATTTAGGGACTAAGTGTCCCAAAACACTCCAAATTCCAGAATCGACCCTCCCGGCAAACCACAATAGCAGAAATGAACTTAGGGGAATAGTTAAATTGGGGATCGAGGCATAAATTTCAAAAACGACCGGCCGAGTCGTTACATCTTGCCACCCTTAAAGATTTGTTCGTCCTCGTACGAGCATAGAAAACATACCTGGAGTGGTGAAGAGATGAGGGTATTGGTTGCGCATATCCTGCTCGGTCTCCCAAGTCGCCTCTTCGACCGGCTGACCCCGCCACTGCACCTTTACTGAAGCGATGTCCTTTGACCTTAGCTTCATGACTTGCCTGTCTAGTATGGCCACTGGCTCCTCAACATAAGACAAATCTTCGTCTAGCTGAATAGAAGTGAAATCCAACCCATGCGACGGGTCTCCATGGTATCTCGGAAGCATAGAGACATGAAATACGGGATGGACTCCGGCTAGGCTGGGAGGTAAGGCCTACTCATAAGCAACCTCCCCAACACGCCTCAAATCTCAAAAGGGCCAATAAATCTAGGACTCAGCTGAGCACATTAGCCTGATATAATATGAAGTTATTCCCTCTTGTTCAAACGATTAAGTCCTAGAGCCTAATTTCAACATCCAGAATTCTATGTCAGGCCTATTTTCATCAAGAGATCACTCAATATTCCTCAAACGCCGTCCTCAAACATGACTGCATAACCTTGCTGGATTTTTACCTTGCAACACAAAATCCATAGGACCACGATAATATTTTATGACCAAATTAGCCAAAAATTCAACGAATCAAATGCTCTCATTGCACCTCATGATCTACATAGGTCTCGTTCTAACTTTTACAATACTGACACGACGG
The DNA here is from genome assembly GCA_032618575.1 of Nicotiana noctiflora. Lineage (NCBI taxonomy): Eukaryota > Viridiplantae > Streptophyta > Magnoliopsida > Solanales > Solanaceae > Nicotiana > Nicotiana noctiflora. Next base: position 193,793 of record JASVEL010013508.1, on the reverse strand, counting down.
AAGAGATGTGCCGATATCCATAACCAACTATTGAATCAACAATTTGGGTCTATACTCATGACAAGATCCATTACCTTGTCCTAAACTAGAGGATGATCCTTTCCTCTATAATATACTTCATATAATCAATTTGCACTGACCCCAAATCCCATAATCTCATCTCACCCAGTATGAACTGTATAGGCGATAAGCCACCTCAGACATAACCAAAAGTCCTACAAGATGACACAATGTGTCATTAGGCCACTAATTCGTACGTGATACAAAAGGAAGGCGAACACTAGAGAGAACTATTCAACTCTCACACTAACATGGACTTCCTCAGAAAAATAGGAAACAGAACACATAAAAGCAATTATGGACACTGAAATAAACATCACACTGTTGCGGCGTGCAACCCGATCCCAGTAATATACCCATGACGGCGTGCCATCCGATCCAAACAATATAACCATAGCGGCGTGCCACCCGATCCAAACAATATAACCATGGCGGCATGCCACCCGATCCAAACAATATAACCATGGCGGCGTGCCACCCAATCCAAACAATATAACCATGGCAGCGTGCCACCCGATTCTTGTATAAAACTCACACAAGGAGCCATACGTCAAGCTGAATAGCTCATCACATCAAAATACTGAATATCGATCATAAGCACACTAAGGTGCATGATATCAGACACAAGGAAACATATAGCGCTATAGGCTACAAACTCAAGCACAACTGAGGTGCGATATATGATCTGAGTCTCGAGAGCCATCATGCTCATATAACATCACCGCTGAGCGGAACATCAACACATAAGGAACTTACCAAGTCGTCTCACACTCATACGGCGCAATATATCTTTATATAAATTAACTAACCGCGAAATAAGACCGCGACTATTCCTACACAAAGGGCGCATTGCTGGAAGAAACACAACCGGCCCGACGCAAGGCTCACTTCCACATTTAAATCTATCCACCGACCTTAAGTCTATCCTGGTCGTGCCAAGCTAAGTCAATAATATTTCACAGGTCTATAATCCAATAAGCAGAGTGCTCTCCAGGCATAAATTCTTAAATGGATGATATCACCAAAATCCTCATACTTGGTTTAAATTTATAACCAATCAAGTGACTACATGTCACACCTATACAATCTTCTGCTGGGACAAGCTCCCACCATCTTCCGAATAATTAAACATGCCTGTACATTCCACCCACCGGCTGCATTAACACTGAAAAGCGATCAGGAATCCCTAACCGGGATGCAAAGCCTTTCCCACAGAACACTGATCTCAAGTGATACTGACGTTAATACCCATCTTACTCAAACACTGAAACTCTTTTCCTGCTCACCCGAGCTCTTTATAGCACATTCATTGACCAAACTGCGACCTTGGTTCTTACTTCAAATTCCATACCACTCACTGCACCTCACGTGCCGATATACGATAGACACGATTTCTATCACAACACTAGAACTGACGATATGCTAATACTTCATCATATAAGACATTCCATTTAACTCACTTCTGGAGAGCTATAGCAACATACATGCGAATTCTCATAACCATCGAATATGCCAATCTCTAAGTAGTGGTCCAAGCCACCATAACCCTTTCCGAGATCCGCCTACTCATAACATGCCCTAACAGAAAAATACTTTAGAATAACATCAATCACTGCGGCCGACAAGCCTCAAATGCACCACCACAAATCACAAGCATAACTCGATCATGCTGCATGAATCGATCACTGACACCAATATGCCAACTCAACTATGGCTAATCAATCTGCTTCCTTCCAGTTTATCCTTGATTGCCTTAGAAATGTTAATATCTCCCTTCAATACCTAACTTATTCCAACCGCACTCACCCCGAGTGACCTTAAATTATGAGGCCATGCTGTCTCAAAAACGACGACCATATCATGTCTCTCAAATGCTACACCACCGGTCAAAACATCATAGAACATTTTGTGCCCTTCTTCATAAATTGCTTCAAAAGTTTGACTCCCAACTATTCTTATAATCTCAATATTATCAGGCACCACACTTTACCTCTTGAATTCACTAGGACCGCTATTGAGAGCCATCCGGCCCTGACTTGACCCAGTACGCAACCAACTCTACTGAATTTTATAACATATGAGTACCCTCTCGATAAAGCCCCCAGCAGAACCACTTCCCTCGCAACCTACACCTATACGAGGCATAAATCATTAATCTTCCCTCGAGTTTGAACATGAGCCAGTAAGGCTAACCATAACATGCATTCAACAATACATATACTCAAATTACCACACATGATCCTTCCCGTGGCTGCAATAACACATTAATACGCTAGTATCTAGAATTCACGCAGGTAATTAACCATGCGACCCAATCGTAAGCGGTGTGACTCTCCCACTTAGCCCAAAGCCACTATTACACGACTCTCGAACACATTAGAACCATTCTCTCAAGTCATTTACTATTATTCAACTGCAATTCACTTGATCCAACGAATATAACCACATGTGCTCTATTAGCACTCTAACACCATAGGGTATGACCTCATCCCAATACAACCAAACATCTTCTCGCTCCATACATCGAGCATTCTTTACCGCGACAGCTTAAGACATACTGTGATTCTCACACCTACGAAGCACCATGTAGCCTTCGCTGAAATCTTCCCTACTGATAATGAAAGGTAGAATTTATTAGGGTTACAGAAACATCAAAAGTCCCAACATCATACCATACGAGTCTCAACTCTTACTCATCCGCAAGCTTCAAAGAACCTTTGAATAGAACCTAAATACATCGCATGCCAAATCTGATATGACACATGACCCATAATCTGATCGTTGATAGTAAAATCCTTTCACTTGGCACGAAGCCATAAGATACATCTTGCTAACCCATGATACTAGCCTTTATCATTTGTACGTCTTCATCATAAGACATCCCAAGGCATTCGTTTGGTACATGTCCTTCTTAAGACAGTTAAACTCATTACCCCCAGTATCTCCGCTGACTGAATCCTTCGCTAAATAGATATCTCATATGAACCATATAGTCTTTATTACCACCAACTACCTTTAGCTCTACATCCACCTTGTGATTCTACCATTACTGTGACGATTAGGCAGTTAAGTAAACATTCTCAAGACCGTACTTATCAACCGAATGTCAGAACCTAGTGCACCCCCATGTGCACAATTGAAGATCTCTCAATCCTCTTACATTATCGATATGGATGACACGCAGTAACAATAGTTGAGTAAATTCTTGACTCCCTTGAAATCCCTCTGTAGCGTCACGAACCGTCGGCGCATAATTAATACTGAGCGCGCAATTTCAATACACGAGTGGATGCAAAAGAACATATGACATAGGCTCCAACCGAATAAATGGCGCACGATAAGGAATTCAAAGAATTGAAGAGTTTCCTAAACAGTTACATAGCCTCTCGTAGATAAATACAGACGTCTCCGTATCGATCAGCGAGACTCTAAGTAACCGGTCTGTGTCCCGTGACTCCTATGAATCTAGAGCTCTGATACCAACTTGTCACGACCCTAGTTCACCAATCGTGAACCTGTCATGACGGCACCCAGTCCCCGCGACTAGGTAAGCCTAACACGTTGCGGAATATACAAGTTTATGAACATTAAACAAGAAATAGCAGAAAAACGATATAAATAGGAATGTAATTCGTGCCGCTTGGCGCATACACTCGTCAACCACACTGTATAACATACCACCAAGACCCGGAATCCCACAGGTAACACAGACTAAAAAGGGAAGTACAATTGTGACTCTATACATCAAGAGTATCTAAAAACAATAAAATAAGGGAAAATATCTACTATTACTATCAGAATAGAAGGAGGGCCTCCAGATCCGCGGACGAAGCAGATCATACCTCGAGGTCTCCAAATGCGCTGCTGAATCACCTAGTATGAGCTTGCCCTGATGTACCTGGATCTGTAAAACAAAAGTGTGCAGAAGAGTAGTATGAGTACACCATGGCGGTACTCAGTAAGTGCCAAGCCTAACCTCGATGGAGTAGTGACGAGGAAGGTCAGGGCCCTACCGAGAGAACAATAACGTAATGATCAAAATAATAATAAGAAAGGTTTAAGTAAGGATGAGTCTGAAATAGCAATAAATAAGTAATTACTGCAACCGTCTACAACTAATCTAACAACAAATAACCAACACAACGTAAACTCAATCAACAAGTTCAGGACCCCACAGTCCCTCCCTGTATCCAACAACTCAGGAGCTACGGGAATTTAACCCGCAGTCCCAATATGAATATCTCTGGGTCTCCGGAAATCGAACCCGTAGCCCGTATCTCAATATCTCAGGATGTGTCTCAATATCTCAGGATCTCCGGGAATCGAACCCGCAGTCCACATCTCAATAAGTATATCAATAAACTCCGGGTCTCCGAAAATCGAACCCGCAGCCCTTGGATCTCCGGGAATCGAACCCGCAGTCGACATCTCAATAATTATATCAATAAACTCCAAGTCTCCGGGAATCGAACCCGCAGCCCTTGGATCTCCGGGAATCGAACCCGCAGCCCACAAATAATACCACTCCGGGTCTTTAGGAATCGAACCCACAACCCTGGGATCTCCGAGAATTGAACCCGCAGTCCACCAATACAGACAATAAAGGAACGCACAGAGAAAAAGGAAATGCATAACTACAACTTCACCAAAACAGTACTAACAATTCATCAAGAAGTTTAAGTAAGACAATTAGGCAATTAGACAGATAATTCCTATCTAATCATGCTTTTCTAACGAATAACAAGTAAATGTCACAATCTAAGCAGCTAAGAACAGAAATATCACGAATTGGACAATTCAAGTAAAAATGAGTTCCAACAATCTGCGCATGTACACGCCCGTCACCTCGCGTACAAGGCATTTAAATTACCACATAATATCCTAGGGGTGAAGGTTCCCCTACACGAGGTTAGAAAAGCCACTTACCTCAACTCCGGTACAAAACCGCTAAGAGACAACTCTCTTGCCACAAATATCGGCCTCCACAGGTATAGTCTCTGATAAAAATCAATAGAATTACATCAAAATAGGCCAATTGGGCATTACTCAATCGAAACAATTCAAAATACACCAAAACCCACAAGTTGCCAAAACCCTATTTTTGGTACGCTTCTCAAAAAATTATAAAAGTTATATATTCGGGTTCCTTATCTCAATACGAGTCCGTGCATATATAATTTATCAAAATCGGACTCCGTTTGCCCATTCAAATCCATGATTTTCTATAATTTAGGCATAGGGCTAAAACCCCCCATTACTCCTCCATTAACAGTGAAATACTCAAGGATTTCATGATAAAATAACGAAATTAGGCCAAGAAACTTACCCGCGATGATTTCCGATGATATACCAGCGATTTCCCGTCAATACCTTCTCTTGGAACTCAAAAATGGAGGTTTTGAGTGATAGGCCGCGTCTGAAATGTTTCTGGACTTAAAGTCACTGCCAGGCCTATTTACCCTACGCGATCGCAGCACTGGGCTCGCGATCGCGATGCACAAATTCCTGGGGCTTGATTTTCCTTCTACGCGATCGCAGCCTTTGGCACGCGATCGCAGTGAACATGCCAAAAATCTCTACGCGATCGCAATATTAGCCCCGCGATTGCATTGCATCTGGACTTGACCTCACGCGATCGCGTGAACCCAGACGCGATCGCACTGCATTCCAACCTTGGCCAATGCGATCGCAGACATCACCACGCGATCATGATACACCCAAACGCTGCCTTACGCGATCGCATGCAAATCTTCGCGATTGCGGAGAACAAACTGCCTGCAATTTATTGCAGCAAATTCCAGCAGTTCATTTTGGCTCAAGATGGTCCGCTTGGACTCCCGAATTCATTCTGAGGCCCCCGGGACCCCAACGAAAACCACCAACATACTCCATAACAGGATACGAGCTTGTTCCAATCATAGAAATATGTCCGTAAACATAGAAAACATCGAATTATAGTGGATTCAAGCCTAAGTTTTCATCTAAACTTCCGAAATCAACATTCAATCAAAAACCCGACCAAACGATGTTCGAATGACCTAAAAATTTGCAGACATATCCAAAATCACATAACGAAGCTATAAAAATTATCGGAATTCCATTCCGACCCCCAGATCAAAATCTCACCTATCGTTCGGATTCGCCAAAATTTCAAACTTCGGCATTTCAAGCCTAATTGAGCTACAGACCTCTAAAATACATTCCGAACGCGCTCTCAACCTCGAAATCACCTAACGGAGCTAATGGAACCATCGGATTTCCTTTCCGAGGCGTCTTAACACTTTTTCGAATATGGGCCATTTTCCAACTATAAAGCTCTCATTTGGGGACTAAGTGTCCCAAAACACTCCAAATTGCAGAACCGACCCTCCCGGCAAATCACAATAGCATAAATGAACTTAGGGAAATAGTTAAATTAGGGATCAGGGCGTAAATTTCAAAAATGATCGGCCGGGTCGTTACAGGGAAACGAAGCCGTAACGCATAAGACGATGGATCGGGTCGTCACATTTTTTTATTTGATAAATATCGGAGTTAGTGATGTTTATAATACCAGGAATTATCTATAGATTTTGTTCCAATTGTGTTATAATTTCCAGTAGTGTAGTATGGCCTTAGATGCAAAATAAGCTGAAACTAAATAATGATTTACTCAAGTTATTGAAATTTGGGCCTAAATCAGAATATGTTTGGTTATTATCGTGCCATGTTGGAGTAGTCTATCACATTTCTCTGAATTAGTTGTAAACGCAGATTACCACTTCAATGAAATTTGAAAAATTCTTTAGTAGAATAATAAAAAGGGTAAAAAAAGTAGCAGTGCTGGTGAATTTGCAAACTAAGAACAATATTGTAATGTCGCCTGCCAATTGCTCAAACGAATTAGGCCTATTAGTTTCCTGTCAATTTGTTTAATAAGTTGGATCATGAAGTATTAACAAATGGTCCAATTCTAAGAATGACTTTTCGTTTCTTTTTCTTTGATCCATTGCTCATACATCATGTTTTACACATATAGCCTAGTCTGCTGGGAATTAGTACACCTGAGCCAAGACTTTAAGGCTTCCCCTTAAATCGAAAAATCATTAAGAATTGTATTAAGTATATATATAAGGAATTAATCTGTGGATATAAACCGGGTCTTGAACTAGGTAGCGGGTTCAAGCTAAAATGTTTTTTCCTTTTGTTTGAATTCGGACGTGAATTCGAGATTTAAATTTATATTCGCCTACAGGGCCCCTCTTATGTCGGGTTAAGGCTCCATCTGAATTAATTGACCATTAGAGACAAATAAATAGAAAATTTTAGATTACTAGTTTGGCCTTTAATAATAAAATGAGACGAGCCTCGTCAAATCAAATACATAGTTGCGGGGCCCTCATTAGTTACTTAATTCAAAATATTTAGAAACCGGGATGGGCCGTTTAGCAAACTTCACGGCGGTCCCAAAAGATAACAACACGGTAGTTGCTTTAGGCGCGCTTTTAATAAAATTACCTTCCTAAATGAGGGTGTTCATTTCATGCGACCCAAATCCAAATCCGAAAATGTTGAATAAGAATGTGTCGAGGATCCGGGTGCATTTCATGTGACGTGATCCGAAAATACGTTCTTAAACAACGTTTACTTCCTTAAATAAAAATAATAATTGACAAAAGTGGTAAATAACTTTAAAATTGCACTATAGGTTTACCATGTATTAAAATCAAATATTTTTAGCCAAATATAGCAGTTGAACGACCGTGCTAGAATCACGGAACTCGGGAGTGCCTAACCCCTTCTCCCGAGTTAACAGAATTTCTTACTTGGATTTCTGGTTCACGACTATTAAAACAGAGTCAAAATATTTTCTCGATTCGGGATTCAAACCGGTGACTTGGGACACCGTAAATCTTTCAAGTGGCGACTCTAAATCTTAATAATGACTCCCGTTTCGATTGTCCTTTAAGTGGAAAAGCTCCTTTTTATTATACCCTCCACGGGATGTAGTAAAGCCTAATCGAAAAAAGGAGGTGCGACATATACAAATCTTTCCTATAAGTTTATTCATTACTGCATATAGAAATCCTGCCTATAAGTTATTCATTTGCATTCGAAATCATGTCTATAAGTTTCTGCACTTTTGCATACACTCCTTAGGCAAACAGTCTACGGGTTAAAAATAACAGATGTACTCTAGATACCATGACTATAGGATTCATGCACTCTTATAAACGTCCTAAATCAATCACGCTTAGAAAACATGCCTATAAGGATAACTAAATGTTCTAGCTCGTTTACAAACCTAAAATCAGTAGTCAATGTCGTTTAATACATGTAGAATTTGTTTGTGTTTGCAAATCAGTAACCCTTCTTTAAAAGAAATATGCCTTTTGCAAATGTTAGATACTGCGATTGCAAGCCTCATCTAGGCAAACCTGTAGGTAATTAATTAACTTTGCCAGTCTTTAATAATTACAACCAGCAGGCATGTCTAATTCAGACTTCTTATCTAAAAATATGTGCTAAACCAGCCACCCTTCCTACGTTAAGTTTAATTAAAGACCTAACCAGTATTTGTAAGTTGTGCTAAACAATCCGTTCTTTAAATGAGGAGGCCTATTTGAGCCTTTAACTGCTATTTGTTTTCCATTAACTGTTTATGTGTTTTGTTTGTTGCCTTAGACTTTTATCCTTTTTAAACTCTGAAAAGCCCAACTCCCCCTTTAGGATTAGTAGTCCCAAATGCCTTCGGTCTGATAGGATTGGGACATATAATAGCATGCAATATGCAATGACACTATTATGCGCTTTAATACCTAAACATGGCGGGAAAAGGTAGATATGGATATGATGACTGGTGCGCTAATACCGTGTGTAACCCCTCTTTCGAGGAGTGATTACTGGGTATTACATTGATGTGATCCATATTATTTGTTAACCTAGGACCCATTCCCTTTATTTGTTTACTCTGTCATTTTTCAGAATTTTCAAGTTGTTTTCCTCAACAATTCGAGCCCTTTTTGTTTTCTTCAAACTTTAACTTATCTGCAAAATTTAATCCGTCATATTTGAGACTTTATTCGCTTATTTGTTACTCGCACTTGAAGTCACAATTATAACATGACTGGGAACCACACTAGTGGATCTTGAGGGGTTCCTAACACCTTCCCCTCGAGATAATTTCTAGCCCTTACCCAAACTCTAGTTCTTCAAATTCAAGCCCTTCTTACTGTCCTAATGCACTTAATCATTATGTGGTGACTCTTCAACCTCCCAAACCCAAATTCCCAAAGGGAATAGATTTGTCCGCCCAAGTGCCATAAACCCGATTTCGCCTTAGAAAATGGGGGCATCGACAGTCATCAGTTGGAAACTCCTGATGCCATTTTGACCCAACCGGAAGTCCCCATCGCTGTTGAGGATCAAAATCTTGTCGTGGTAGAGAACCAAACTTTTGCTGCCGTTATAGCCTCAGATGTGCCCTCCTCTTCTGCGGCGGCTCGTGTCTCCTCTTCAGCACCGGATAGGGGAAAACATGGTGGTTGATATCTATGAGTCAGAGTTAGACCTGAACTCCGATGATGTCAGGATGTTCAAAGAGGGTCTTACTCGATCGGTGGTTACCACGGATGGCTCGGCCTGTATCCTTCAGAATTCAGATTCCTTCTGGTGTTAACCTATTAGCGGAAGCGGAAGAGTTGTTGCCGTAGTTCAGCTTGTTATGCTCCGAGGCTGAGAACAAGTCCTTTTAGGATGTCCATGATACTTAGTTGAGGGATGAGGTGGCCTTCATGGGCTTAAGGGTACATTACATTTTGTTTTCGTTTTACACTTCAGCCCTTTTTTGAAATATCTATTTAATTCTGACTTTGCATTTCCTACACGTACATGGTAGAAGTCAAAAGCATTCTTAAGGTCAACATTCGGGCGAGGGTTTTCCTGAAGATGTTAGAAAAATAACGTCATTACCATGTCAGATGTTGTGAGATGCATGAGCGGCTGAGAACGGACCCTTGCAATCGGGCTCTTGGTGAAGCGTTGGATAAAAGGGATCAGAAGATGATGGAGATCATCCACAGCAAGAGCGAACTTAAGGAGAAACTTCGTATTAAGGATAAAGAGCTCGAGTTGGGAAAGGGGATTATTGCAGAGTATGAGCACTTGTAGGGCAGGTTGAGGTCGATACAGTGAGAGATGGACCCGAATTTGGTCAGGTTCAAGATGATAAGCATGGAATTGATGAGAAAATTGGCCGTAATGGAGAGAAAAGGTTTAGAGTGCCCGGTCTAAAGCTTTGGTAAGGGTGATGACCTAGGGGAATACTATTTGTGTGCTTTAGTTTGAACATGAATTCGAGAGAGCGACGACTACCCTTAGGGAGGTGAGGCTTGAGGATTGCATAAGCGTGATTGATCAGAATTCCTCGGTTATAGGAGATTGGGCCGCGGCCCTGGAGGCAGAAATTAAGCGGTTACGAGCTGAGGTAGAGTTATCTTCCGCAGTAGTTCCTCGCCAGATGCGCGAGCTCTGGGTTTATACCGAGGCTCAGCGCGGCATTTTCAAGAATTTGTGGAAGACGGGTGCCATGGCTGGGGTGGCTTATGAAGAAGCGCGAGTAAAGGCCCGAGAGGCTAGTACCAACTGTGGGTATGATGCGGCAACACCCGAAGCTGATAGAGATGACGATGATAGTGAGAGGATCCTCTTGGGGATGGCAATGATAGTGGTGATGGTGACGGCAGTGATGACGCTGAGTGAAGGATGTGGACCTCTTCATTTTCTTTATAGTTTCTTTTCATTTGTTGACTGTTGTTTGTTTGTTCGTTTTTTTCTATGAATTGGCCTGGGCCGTATGTAAGCGGTGGTAGCCCGTGTTGTGAGTTTGCGTGAAATAAGAGTACTTTTCTCTGCCGTTTCTCGATATTTTAGGGGGGTTATTTTGGTTTTGTCAAAATGTCGACCCGTCATCGTTCGATCGAGGTCGAACTCTTCTTTTTTACTTAGTGAAGGCCCTTAGCCTTAAAGGGTGTTATTTAGAACTTATCGAAATAATAACTCATCATCGCTCGATCGAGGTCGAGCTCTTCTTTTTACTTGGCGAAGGCCCTTAGCCTTAAAGGGTGTTATTTTGAACATATCGAAATAGCAGCCCGTCGTCGCTGGATCGAGCTCTCCTTTTTACTTGGCGAAGGCCCTTAGCCTTAAAGGGTATTATTTCAAACTTATCGAATTAACAGTTCGTCATCGCTCTATCGATGTCGAGCTCTTCTTTTTACTTGGCGACTGCCCTTAGCCTTAAAGGGTATTATTTCAAACTTATCAAAATAGCAGCCCGTCGTTGTTTGATTGAGGTCGATCTCTTATTTTTACTTGGCGAAGGCCCTTAGCCTTAAAGGGTGTTATTTCTAACTTATCAAAATGACAGCCCATCGTCATTCGATCAAGGTCGATCTATTCTTTTTATTTGATGAAGGCCATTAGCCTTAAGGGTGTTATTTCAAACTTATCGAAATATCAGATCATCATCGTACGATCGAGGTCGAGCTCTCCTTTTTTACTTGGCGAACGCTCTTAGTCTTAAAGGGTGTTATTTCGAACTTATCAAAATAGCAACCGTCGTCGTTCGATCGAGGTCAAACTCTTCTTTTTATTTGGCGAATGCCATTAGCCTTAAAAGGTGTTATTTTTACCTTATCAAAATAAAAGACCAACTGTTCTTTTTATTTGGCAAATGCCTATTTCGAACTTATCAAAATAGCAGCTGTTGTTGCTTGATCGAGGTCGAGCTCTTTTTTTTACTTGGGGAAGGCCCTTAGCCTTAAAGGGTGTTATTTTGAACTTATCAAAATAGCAGCCTATCGTCGTTCTGTCTCCCAGAGTGTTAGGCATTATTAGTGCGAGTCCTAGTCTATTTTGTATAGCTTGCGTGTGATGACTCGGCCCGTCATCATGTGAGTTATCACCCTGTTTTCCCCGTTATATGCTTGTTAATGTTTCAATATGTGTGTTTGGTGAGTTTGAGTCAAATCGGATCGAGTTTGGTTAAAAATGAGACAAATAGTCTCTTAGGAGAAGGCATAGTTGGGAAAAGTCAACCGGATGTTGACTTGTGAGTTAGAGAGCTAGGAATTGAATTTTGATGATTTGGTCAGCTCTAGGAGGTCATTTGTGGCTTAGGAGAGTGATCAAAATTGAATTTGGAGGTCCGGTGTAGTTTTAGGCTTGAATTGGCTAAGGTTGAATTTTGGCAAAATCCGAACAGTAGGTGAGATTTTGATCCAGGAGTCGGAATGGAATTCCGACAGTTGCAATAGCTCCGTTAGGTGATTTTGGATATGCCTGCAAATTTTCAGGTCATTCGGACATCGACTGGTCGGGTTTTTGATTGGATGTTGGTTTCGGAAGTTTTAGATGAAACTTAGGCTTTAATTCGCTTTTATTTGATGATTTCCGTGTTTAAGGGTGTGTTTTTATGGTTGGAACAAGTTCGTATCGTATTTTGGAGTAGGTTGGTGGTTTTTGTTGGGGTCCCGGGGGCCTCGGGATGAATCCGGGGGTCCAAACGGACCATTTTGTACAAAATGGCACAGCTGAATAACTGCTATAAACTTGCAGGAAATTAACCCATCGCGATCGCGTAGAAGAAGAATTGGACCTGGAAAGTTTAGCCTATGCGATCGCGAAGAGTCTGATGCGATCGCGTAGAGGAAAAGGGTTGAGGCACGCGTTCACATGGTACTGAATGCGTTCGCGTAGAAGGAAAAAGTGTGGCCTAAGATTTTATGATACGTGATTGCGTGATGGAAGTCGCGATCGCGTGAGACTTGTAAGTTGTGCATCGCGATCGCGTAAGGCAAATTAATTGTCGGACAGAATCAGATATAACCCATATCAGTCGCGAGGATTTCATTATTTCCTCCGTTTTTGCACTACATTGAGAGCTAATTGATAGTATTGAAGGGGATCTCATCGGAAAACCATTGGAGGTAAGTTTTATGGTCTAAATACATGATTTTATCATAGAATCTTCAATTATTTCACTGTAAATGGGAGGATTAATGGGGGATTTTTGCCCTAAGCCTAGGCTATGGTAAATCGTCGATTTGAATGGGCAAACGGAGTCCGATTTTGATAAACTTTATATGTATGGACTCGTGTTGAGATAAGGATTCCGAAAATATAACTTTTGTAATTTTTCGAGAAGCGTACAGAAAGTTGAATTTTGACAACTTCGTCGGTTTTGGTGTAAATCGAGTTAGTTCAATTGGGTTATGTCTATTTAGCCTATATTGATGTATTCTTATTGACTTTGATCAGATTTGGCATTCGAGGAGATCGATTTGCGAGGCAAGCATAAGGCGAGCTAGGACTCCTACCAGTTCGAGGTGAGTGGTGGTAGTAAATGATGTACTGAGGGTAAGAAACCCCGTATTTGCACTATACAGTGCTATGCTGAGATGGAACACGCGTCATGTGACGAGCGTGGTGGTATTGTGATTGGGGATTTGGACTTGGTCCTTCCCGACCGATAGTTTACTGTGTATAATAACTGAGATTGGGCTTTTATCTGTGTATTTGGGCTAGTAGCCGTGCTTGGGGCCTTGTACTGATCTGTAGAGTATTAGGGAAGCCCATAGAGCTAAGTGACCCTTATATCATGCGGGATACATACACTTAGCCGTAATTATAGCTGCATAGCATATCATGAGTCAGTACTAGATGTGTACTTTGAGAGAGACTCCCTGGGGTGGGATTCCCTGTTCTAGCTGAGTGGGCCTGAGAGGCCAAGTCTATATTGACTGGGATGGGGTCGAGGACCCGCTGTGAAGTATGGATATACATACCAGATTGGGTTGCACGCCACAAAATTATACATATATATACATATATATTGGATCGGGCTGCACGTCGCAATATTATATATATATATATATATATATATATATATATATATATATATATATATATATATATATACAGTATTATTGCGCTTGGGCTGTAGGAGCCCCTTCGGAGTCTGCACACACCCCCAGTGAGCGCAGTTATATATTATTGGATCGGACTGCATGCCGCAGTGATATATATATGGGCTAGACTGCACACCGCGGTATCATAGCGCTTGGGCTGAAGAAGCCCCTCCGAAGTCTGTATACACCCCTAGTGAGCGCCCTCGACGTTAAATGGATCGGGCTGCACGCCGCAACGCTATATATATTGGATCGGGCTGCACGCCGCAACATTATATATATTGGAGAGGGATGCACGCCGCATCATTATATATATATTTACATATATATTGGATTGGGCTACACGTCGCAACAGTATGAGTGAGGACTAGGTTAGTGTGGGACCGATGTGAGACAGATGTGAACTGGAAATGGGATTATTCACTGTAGAGATGACTTACCTGTGAGGTTACCCAAAGAACTATTTGGTGATAGTATAGGTGTTCTTATTTTCAGTTGTTATTTATTATTATTACTCACTGAGTTGAAATATACTCACCCCACTCCCCCTGCACTTTTTGTGCAGATCCACATGATCAGGAGAGCAGTTGAGCTATCGCAGCTGCTTCATTATTACTATTACGAGGAGACTTCGAGGTAGCTGCCGGCGTCCGCAGGACCTGATCTCTTCCTCTTTATCATTTTGTCGTTTCTCTTATGCCTAGACATGATTTGTGTAGGATATTTCATCTGTAGAGGCTCAGACTTGTGACACCGAGATCATTGGGGCTGTATTTATGTATTTCGTTTCCACACTTGTTGTTTTGATATGAAAACAAGCTAATAACGTTAATTGATCAGTATTAGTTAATAACTGGCTGGTAAATTAGATAACATGGTCGGGCTAGACTAGCAATGTGTTGGGCGCCATCACTACCGGGGTTTGGGTCATGCCAATTTGGTATCAGAGCCTAGGTTAACAGGTCTCGCGAGTTATGAGCCAGTTTAGTAGAGTCTCGTGGATCGATACGAGGACGCATGTACTTATCCTCGAGAGGCTGCAAACCTTTTAGGAAACCTTCAAATTCTTGAAATTCTTATCGTGCGTACTTGATTCAGCTTGAGGTATGATTCTTGAAATTCCTTCTTCACATTGATGTGCGCACTCGAGTGCTTAGTGGTAAATTTGCCTTGATGGCTTATGATTTCTCGATTTAGGGGCGAGATATAATCTCTGTGAGTTCGTGTTGGGCCAGATTGGGGGACTTGAGGCCGTATCTTTGTCTATGGCTTGGGCACCAAGGTGCTAATTTGCGAGTCGGTATTATGAAATTCATACGATCGGTATTGTTCTTAATTGGGAAATGGCGGTTTGATAATGGGTGAGTTGTAAGGTGTCCGATTCTCATTGTGATCTGTTATGTAGCCCAAGCTGTGGGCGTGGTGATATGTTCGTGTTTCTTAGTGGAAAGGTAAAGTGCATTACGTGTGGTAGTATGAGTTCAGACGCAGGAAGACCAAATTGGTTGTGCTATGAGTATTGGGGTGAAAGGTATTTGATATATGTTATGATGTGAGCAGGCGCAACGCATGTTCATGTACTAATTTTGATAATATAATGTGTGTAGTATTGATATTTATGTTGTTGAGATGCATTGTGATGTTTTGTCGAGTGGCGGATGTATTGTTAGGATGGTTTTGGTGATTCTCTGGCAGGTGGATAGGCCAACTTACAAAAGAAACTCTGTCGAAATTTTTGGAAAATTTGGGACTTAGAAAAGGTTGTGTCACCTTAAGAGTGGGCCTAACTGTTGTGTATCAATGAATGCAAGAATTGCAGAATAGTTAGGATTTATGATGATTCGAGTCTGCCAAAGCTAGTAAATGACTTGAGTTTAATCTCCTTATAACATTGCGGCGTCATTTGAATAAGAATGCTATGAGTGGTTAAACATGCTTTGATATATGGATTTGAGCCAAGTTGGGGAGGTTGCTATTGATTAGGGGATTGCACGATTGCGTGCTATGTTGATTTCGTCTCGAAGTACGTTGGAAATTTTGATAAAAGTTGTATGGTGCGTCGTAATGTGAAGAAATATTAGGATGTTTTGGAGCTGATGTTGATAAAGAATGTTCGGTGTGTAGAAAAGAAAGATAGCTAATTGTATCTGTATGTAATCATGCTCTACGATGTCAGAGTTCTAACAAGGCATGAGTGGTTCTGTTCAATAAGACAGTTGAATTACAGCTAAATAAGGGTGAATGACTCTCGCGAGAATTGTATTACTGTGTTCAAGGTTTTGCATATGACATTCCTGTGTCCTAAGTTTGTGTAGGTGGATAGGGATTGTGTTTTCATTAGAAGAGATCAAGACTTGTGCTATGTTATGTCATTATGGGATTCCGTGTATCCGCATTGGTAGGCAATGATAACGAATTCAAAATCGCAAGAAGTTCTTCAAAGTAAAGTATTGTAGATTGTGGTACTTCTGGGAAACATTGAGAGAGAGTATTCAGTGGCCTATGGGTCTTAGACCGTGTGGTCTTATGTACGAGTCTCGTGTGGTAATATGAGTTGAGGCATTGTGGTGCTACAGTAAAGGTTAATATTAAATTAAAGATGAATCAGAAAGGAATTGGGTAAATGGAACAACTTGTTATAAACTGAAACGGTATGACAAGGATGCGATTAATTCCGGGTATGTGCTTGAGGTAATGGGTCTTGCAGGCACTACTAGAATTTTGACCTATGGCAACGGCTGTAAAACCGTTGCTGTAGATAGGAAAACCGTTACTGTAACGCTATTGAAACGGTTTAGGGCCCGTTACATCAGGTCGCGTGCCAATATATCTATTGCAACGGGTTTATGCAACGGTTTATAAACCGTTACGATAAACAGTTATGGCAACGAACTTGTAGCCGTTACGATAACTTGGTCTATGGCAACGGTTATTTTTGGCAAATGCAACGGTTCGTAACCGTAGCTATATATGTTGATGCAACGGCTATTCGACCTACTGTAACGGTTAAAAATACTATCGTGGCATTTTTATGAGGCTGAGGCAACGGTTAAAAGGGCTATTGCAACGGTTATTAAGATCTACTGCAACAATTTTCTTTAGGCTATTGCAGTTGTTATTAAGATCTATTACAATAATTTTTTAAGGCTATTGCAGCTGTTATTAAGATCTGTTGCAATGATTTTTAAGGCTATTGCAATGTGCTAATAAAGCAATAATATACATAAAATTATATAAATCACAAACGGAAACTATCAAAAATAAAATCATAATCCAACAACCCAAAATATTTAAAGGTATTACACATTAAAGTAAATTATACAATAGTGTTTACTTGTGTAAAATTAATATACATAAGATTGCAAAATGTTCAAATAATTTCCGGAACATATGAAGTTTCAACAATAATCAACCAACAAGTAAGGTCTTCACTTTTATGTCTACCCTTTGTTCATTTGTTCCACCTACAAAAGATACAAAAAAAGTAAGCAAAATTTTCAAAAATAATTCATTAGATGTAAAGCACCATGATCAGGACCATTTTTCATCATACTATAAGTCAACTAAATGCTACTAATAGTAAAATCTTTTTCAAAAATACAGGGCAATGCAATTGACCCGTGTGGTCCGGCCCTTCCCCGGACCTCGCGAGAGCTTAGTGCATCGGACTAGCCTTAATAGCATGATAGCCAGTTGATACATCGTTGGAATATTTATGTTCAACTTCTTTTACATATTGCACATGAAAGTCTACTTGACACATCTTTTTAGGACCAAAAGATGTGTCATCTTGCACTTCATCAGTACTGCAATGCCTTAAAGGATAAGAAATGTCAAAAAGATGTAGTACACAACTAACCTCTTGAATGATCAGGCAAAAATATTTTGCGGAAAACCCATGTAACTGACACTCCGACAAATCCCAGTAATAATTCATTTGATGCTCCAATGATTAAAAGGGACTTCAGCAGCATCCGGGGCCTGATTCACAGTGTTCATCTTTAGAATATCCAATTAAAGAAAAATGCATGGAACATAGCTCTATTTGTATACTTGGGAATGAATCAAGAACTTCAATATAGAATAAAAATAACATTGCACATGGACATCACGGTCAAATTTCATAGATGGCAAAGCTTTTTTCAAAGAAGAAGTTTATATAGTATGAAAGAAGAAGTCCCAACTGTATTTTTGGTATTTCCAGCGAAGAACCTGGGACATAATATTTAAAGTCAAATGCATATCTAGCATGTAAACCATACAGAAAGGCTTCGAACGAAAGTAATACCTTTACCTGGACAAAAGAACAATGAGAATAAAGAGTGCAACGGCCAGGCCAATGATGCCAATAAAGGTGGCAACCCCATTCAAGCGCACCTGCCACATTGTCATTGGAAGCTAAACATAGACCGGATATAACAAGTAAAGAAGTTGATAGTGGTGAGCATCACATTTTGACTATAAACTGCAACGGAGTTTCTTCACCGGTATCCTCTGATATGCTCGCTATCAACAATCCCCATTCAGTCTTGATTCCTACTCCAGTTACCTAAATAAAAAAATTATGCTTAACGAGATGGTGATAAGGGTAGACAAAACATTTAGTACGTGTTTGGACAATATTTAGTTGACGTTGAAAAAACAAAGAATATTTGAAGTTGAAGTTGAAAAGGAGTATTTTAAAACCATGACAATTCCAATACAGAGAGTTTTGGTTATTCAAGTATCTATGTCCAAAGAAGTGGGTAGAAGCGTGACAGATGCAGGATCTTTTATAAGCATGATTGGTGATCAAAGCTCTCTTTCTTCCTAAACCTCTATTATTGAAAGAGATGCTAAACTAAGCAATGATATGATTTGTATTATTTGAGGAGACTTTCTGGTCATCTTATAGATGCATTGTTTTTTAGAGTACTATGACATGATCATGCACTGGTTTCTAGCTATGAAAATAAGCTGATTAGTTATATGTTCACTTAAATAAAGCTTTGATGTTATATCCTGTCAACTTCAAGGGAGCCAAAATATGAGTAATACTGCATATAACTATGTTATTCTAATAGTGCAGAGTTGGTCATTGAAGAGAATATAGACTACAATGATCTGGTACCCTCAATTCAAGATGATACTGCTTCCATGGATAAAGAGGCAAATTTACCTGCTGGTGGAAATAAAAAATTAGAGTTGCTCTTGCTTTTGCCCACCTCGTGTTTGTCATTATTACAGATTTGGAGCATGCTCTGGTATCTATTTGTCACATACAGACCAGGGAAACATGTCTTTAAAATGTAAACTCCTAAAATAAACTGTCCAACATACTCGAATGAAATTGCAAATTAAAGTGATTCCTCTTCTTGCTATCTCTTTTTGTCCTTTTTCTTTTGGGTGGTGTGGTTTAGTACTGCAGTCATAGCTATTTCCCTTTAAAATGTTGATGTATGTTTAAATTTCATGTCTAAGGCTTTATATCATAATAAAGAGGGGGAAATAATTTGAATTGCTTAGTTGCAATAAGATCCAAATATTCTTGTAGACAATATCATGATGCAAACTATTAGAACATAATATGATAAAAATAGGTATTATATAATTACAAGCAACTTAGACCAAAAGGACTACTTTTCTACTATAATGTAATCATAACAAGGAAACAAATGCTGCAGATAGACATAGAAAAAGATTGAGCCAAATCTGATAGCATAGAACAAAAGAAACCTCATAAGCTTTAAGTGACTAATCAGCTGCCTTTTTACGATCATCCCCAGATTTGAACTCTGCTAAATAGCGATAGTAGTCTCCCTTCCTAGAGGTGAAGTGAAAGGATGTAAAATTTGTAAGTTCAGCAATCAATTCTTCGGGGATAAAAGCGAAAGAAAGTCAATTAACTTAAATAAATTAAAAAGTAGTTACATGGAAGCAAATATGCATTCAACTCCATCACAAACATCAACGAGCCATACAAAGACAAAAGAAAAGACAATAAAAGGGGGAAGGAAATATAAGAAAAGAATGCAAGTGAAGAAAATCAGCAACTCACATCTTATAGTAGAAGACAGTAGATTCTCCAGTAGTTGACGAAGGAACAAGGTGCTCATCGATCACCGACAAAATGTCTATGCATATTTTTGTAAGTTCGTCTTCAACCCTCTGTCTGTAAGTCTTTATTCTCTTAACATTTTGCTCATGACCCTTACTCTCCTCCTTTTGTTCAATTGAGGACAATATCCGCCATGAAGCCCTTCTTGCTCCAATAACATTCTTATACCCAACTGACACCAAATTCCTCTCCTCAACAGTCAGTTCAACATCCATCTTAGCAACCGTCTTCATTGCTTCTACCATTTCTGGACAAAAAGCAGAGAGTGCACAGAAGCATAAATATCAGAACTTTGAAGAAATCATATGGCATGAGATTAGAATAAATTGGAATGCTAAGTCTTCTCTCATTTGCATTATTTGCCTGTAAGTTAAAAAAGTGAAATTTAAAAGAAAATTATAGGAATTAAAGAGAAAAGATACTTGATTATACATTACAAATTAAATGGCAGAAATCAGCACCACAATCAACAACCTCGTGTGTAAAGAGTGAGAAGAAAGAAAATTGAACAAAAAAGGTTCACAACTTTAGGAAAGCTCAAAAGCACAGAATCCAGAGACAAAAAACCTAGTATTTCACTCAAGATTTCGCAACCAAAAAGATTTCAATTTTCACTCTCCTAAAACATCAAATCAAAAAACAGAGAACTGGCACTAAACATCTACTCACATACAAAAACAAACACATAACTATATCAACATTTTAAAAAAAAAAATCAAACAAAAAACAACCCATGAGAAACCAACCCAAAAATAAACACAAAAAAACAACCCATAAATTTA
The DNA here is from genome assembly GCA_032618575.1 of Nicotiana noctiflora. Lineage (NCBI taxonomy): Eukaryota > Viridiplantae > Streptophyta > Magnoliopsida > Solanales > Solanaceae > Nicotiana > Nicotiana noctiflora. The sequence continues at coordinate 172,905 of JASVEL010013508.1, read as the reverse complement.
AACAAAAACAAATTAATAAAACTGTAAGCCGTCAACATGAGCATATACTCAAGTTGAGACCCACTTTCAAGATTGATATACCCAATTGATTAATTCATGAATGAGGCCCAAAATTAATACCCACGCGAGTGAAGAAACTTTGGCAATAAGAATATATTTACCGATTTAAATTTAGAGAAACTCTAAAGGATTAGCAAGCCGCCTCCGGTGTGGCCGATTATGGATGAGTTTTTGATTCTGGAGGAGATCGTCGATCGGCAGAATGGAGGAGATTGTCGATTATGGAGGAGCCTGGAGGATATTGTCGATTATGGAGGAGACTTTGGAGAAGAATGTGAAAGTCCATCTCCTCGGAAATTACTTTTACGCTAAAATGACTTAGTGTTTACATATATTTGGTATTTTATTAGATATAAAAAATCAAAATGAAAAATTAGGTTGTGGGCCCCACTCATTTTAGCGGGTATAGAAAAATTGGGTAAAAAATAAGAGGGAATCAAATGACCGTAACAATTTATCAAAACCGTTATCATAAATTTATTTATTGCTACGGTTATTCAAACCGTTGCTATACATACCTCTATCGGAACTGTTTCAAACCTATTGTAACGGTTCAGTTGCTAAGTGTCCCAGTAGCTCCAAAAATTATTTGTAACGGTTAAAACCGTAACAATACAGCATCTATAGCAACGGTTACTGAACCGTTATAATTAAAAGCGTTGCCATAGCTCTAATTTCTATTAGTGAGGTATTGTGTAGCCAAGCTCTTGAAGGCTGGCAGTTGTGTAGCTCGATGTGGGTAGAAGGACTCAGTCCTGTCAATTTAGTTTGAGCAATGAGATCGATGTGTTTTACCGTGGTTTGAAAATGAGTATATTTCCTGTTGGTATGTGAAGCATGGAATATGTAATGAATTTTATTCTATATGGGATCATGAAGGTCCTTGACTAGTTGAGTGCGATAATGATTGCGGCGTAGGAAAGGAATAGAAGTCTCCATGTATCTTAATGTGGTAGGGTATGTGCGATGTGTTATGGAAAGCTAATAATGGCATGTTTAGGGTTTTGAGATCATTTCATATTATATGGGTAGTCATTAAAACTCTGAAGCAGCGCGGGCGGCTGCAGATAATTTGAGAAGCAATCTTTATGGTGATTAAGGAAATGGTATTGCTATTCTAGTGATTTGGCAGAGTATATGGTCAAAAAGGGCAAGGTAATGTAAACTGATAATATCTAGTGGTATTGTGGCATTCTCTTGTTGGATTGACAGTGATGATTGAATTGTTGATGGCATAGGGAAATTTCTGAATGACTTTTGTGGTATGGATGGATGCTTGATGTGTGTTATGTATTCTTACGGGGAAGTGTGGAATCAGGCATAGCGATTCATGTGCTATATATGTGCTGGAGACTAGAAGTTCTCGTAATCCGCCTATGCAGTGGTGGTATATCATGTGTATCGGTACCGTTTAGCGATTATTGGAAATTGGAAGCCCTAGCGGCTGTCTCTTTACTTGATATGATGAATTTGAATAATGATATATGATTGCAGGATGGTTGTCATAAGTCAGGTTGTCTAGACTAATGTGATATGGACTATGTCGGAAAATGCCACAAATTGCGTAGCAGAGTGCATCAGATTATGTTCCAGCAGGGTAGTTGTACCCAGTACTAGCGGGCGGCTGGTAGGTATTGCTTTGTCGGTTGTGCCTTCGTGGCGGATGTCAGTGCAGAGGTATCTACCATTGATTCAGTTCCGGTATTGAGGAACTTTGTCGGATGCATTACTTGTGGCCGAGCTTGAGGCTAAATATATGTTTGTTGTAATGAGAAACTTGACTCGATGTGCATTTCCTCTTGCAAGATTTATGCATGGATCGGGTGGACGCTATAGCGGGTTATCTGGATCGGGTGGCACACCGCCACAGGTATGGTATCTAGATCGGGTGGCACACCGCCACAGGTATGGTATCTGGATCGGGTGGCACGCCGCCATGGGTATGTCATTGGAGCGGGTTGCACGCCGCAACAGTGTGATGTGAAGAATAGTTTCCTGCATGTTACCTTGCATACAACACTTCCTGGCTTCTGAGGAAAGGTCCGTATTGGGTACCGCTTGGGGAATAGCATATCGGTTGTGTCCACTCAGGATTTGATAACGTATATTAAATGTATCACCGCGGGTGTGATTGATTTCTTGAGTTCAGACCTAAATATGTGTGTGGCTGACCGTTTTGAGATTGGTGACTTGAGGTGCTTCATGAGTAATAGTGTTTGTATAGGATCGTGAGTTGTGGCAAGGACACGTGATGTTATGACATTTCGAGGAGGATTCGGGTACCCTATGATATGAGACGGGATCTCAGTTCTATGTTATGATGATATGGAGGAATTGAACTACGCCTCTTTTGTTTGAGTCAGTTGTTGTGATTTGAGTATGATTAGACGTTTCTTATTGGATCTTGTGTTGTGCTCGTCGCGGCTTAGGCCGGTGTTGAGGTGTCATATCACCAGTGCAATGTAATACAATCAAAAGGACCGTTGGAGTCATTATTGAGTGCGAGCATATGCAATTTCAGCTGGTTAGAAATGTAATATTGAGGTTTAGCTCCGAGAACTGTGTGGTATCAGTCAAAAGGGAAATAGATTCATGAATGTTTGACTTGAGAGATGGATTTGATATATCGCTTGTTTTGGTTGTCGTGGGCAGTATATTAATGTGTTGGAATAAGACTCTAGCTAATGAAAAAAAGGTTCTTCTATTGGTATTTGATTATTGCGGCAATTGCTATAGGTAGATGCCATCACCTCGAGGGTTTGGGTGGTGTATCATATCATATGGTCTCACCGGGAGTGGCGAGTATGGGTCATTACAGTTGGTTCGGGTGTATCGTGAGTATAGGCATGGGATTGGGATTTGGTATATGATTTCTGAAAGTGCAATGTGGTCTATGGTTAAGATGGATTGTGGAAATTCAGCTATATTGTGTTATCGATTTTATGATAGATAGGGTGAAGTGGTATCACCCCAATTATATGCTTAGTGAGGTCATCCAGCTATTGTGTTGCATCTAGTACAACTCTGGGTCCGCTCGAGGACGAGCGTTTTCTTAAGTTGGGAAGAATATGATGACTCGGACCGTCATCATGTGAGTTATCACCCCGTTTTCCCTGTTATGTGCTTGTTCATGTTTCACTATGTGTGTTTGGTGAGTTTGAGTCAATTCGGATCGAGTTTGGTTGAAAATGAGACAAATAGTCTCTTAGGAGAAAGCATAGTTGGGAAAAGTCAACTGGATGTTGACTTGTGAGTTAGAGAGCTCGAAATCAAATTCTGATGATTCGGTCAGCTCCGGGAGGTCATTTGTGGCTTAGGAGAGTGATTTGAATTGAATTTGGAGGTCCGGTGTAGTTTTTGGCTTGAATTGGCTAAGGTTGAATTTTGGCGAAATCCGAATAGTAGATGAGATTTTGATCTGGGAGTCGGAATGGAATTCCGACAGTTGCAGTAGCTCTATTAGGTGATTTTGGATATGCCTGCAAATTTTCAGGTCATTCGGACATCGACTGGTCGGGTTTTTGATTGGATGCTGGTTTCGGAAGTTTTAGATGAAACTTAGGCTTGAATTCGCTTTGATTTGATGATTTCCGCGTTTAAGGATGTGTTTTATGGTTGGAACAAGCTCGTATCGTGTTTTGGAGTAGGTTGGTGGTTTTCGTTGGGGTCCCGGGGGCCTCCGGATGAATCCGGGGGTCCAAACGGACCATTTTGTGCTAAATAGCACAGCTGAATAGCTGCTATAAAATTGAAGGAAATTAACCCATCGCGATCGCGTAGGTGGTGAACACGATCGGGTAGAAGAAGAATTGGACCTGGAAAGTTTAGCCTACGCAATCGCGAAGAGTCTGATGCGATCGCGTAGAGGAAAAGGGTTGAGGCACGCATTTGCAGGGTACTGAACACGTTCGTGTAGAAGGAAAAATGGTGGCCTGAGATTTTGTGATACGCGATCGCGTGATGGAAGTCGTGATCGCGTGGGACTTGTAAGTTGTGCATCGCGATCGCGTGCTAGTGGTCGCGATCGCGTAAGGCAAATTAATTGTCGGATAGAATAAGATATAACCCATATCAGTCGCAAGGGTTTCATTATTTCCTCCGTGTTTGCACCACATTGAGAGCTAATTGATAGGATTCGAAGGGGATTTCATCGGGAAACCATTGGAGGTAAGTTTTATGGTCTAAATACACGATTCTATCATAGAATCTTCAATTATTTCACTGTAAATGGGAGGATTAATGGGGGATTTTTGCCGTAAGCCTGGGCTATGGTAAATCGTCGATTTGAATGGGCAAACAGAGTATGATTTTGATAAACTTTATATGTATGCACTCGTGTTGAGATAAAGATTCTGAAAACGTAACTTTTGTAATTTTTCGAGAAGCGTATCGAAAGTCGGATTTTGACAACTTCGTGGTTTTTGGTGTAAATCGAGTTATTTCGATTGGGTTATGTCGATTTAGCCTATATTGATGTATTCTTATTGACTTTTATCAGATTTGACATCCGAGGAGATCAATTTGCGAGGCAAGCGCAAGGCGAGCTAGGACTCCTACCGGTTCGAGGTGAGTGGTGGTAGTAAATGATATACTGAGGGTTTGAAACCACGTACTAGTACTATACAGTGCTATACTGAGATGAAACACGCGTCATGTGACGAGCGTGGTGGTATTCTAATTGGGGATTTGGACTTGGTCCTTCCCGACTGATAGTTTACTGTGTATAATGAGTGAGGTTGAGATTATATTTATGTAATTGGGCTAGTATCCATGTTTGGTGCCTTGTGCCGATCTGTAGAGTATTAGGGAAGCCTGTAGAGCTAAGTGACCCTTATCTCATGCGGGATACATACACTCAGCCGTAATTATAGCTGTATAGCATATCATGAGCCGGTACTAGATGTGTACTTTGAGAGAGACTCCCTGGGGTGGGATGGGCCTGAGAGGCCAAGTCCATACTGACTGAGATGGGGTCGAGGACCCGCTGTGAGGTATGGATATACATACCGGATCGGGCTGCACTATATATATATATATACATATATATATATATATATATATATATATATATATATATATATATATATATCTAATATTTTACCTATATACATAGTATTATTTTTTGATAAAAGGTGGTCAGTTGACCACAGAGCCGGAGCTAGGATTTTGAGGGTGTGGGTTCTAAAAAAAAAGATAACACACTGCTTATATAGGGATTCGAACTCAGGTATCTCCTAGTGAACCTAGACCCCCTTACCATTGAACCCAGAACACTTTTGTTACTGGGTTTAGCAAACGTATATATCTATAATTTAGTAAATTTTTCAATACAAATATAGGGTCTCGGGGAAAGGATCGGACTGCACGCCGCAGTATCATAGCGCTTGGGCTGAAGGAGCCCCTCCGAAGTCTGTATACACCCCTAGTGAGCGCCGTCGACGTTAAATGGATCGGGACGCATGCCACAGGCTATATATATATTGGACCGGGCTGCACGCCGCAATATTATATATATTGGAGCAGGCTGCACGCCAGCATTATATATATATATATATATATACATACATACATATATATTGGATCGGGCTGCACGCCGCAACAGTATGAGTGAGGACTAGGTCAGTGTGGGACCGATGTGAACTAGAAATGGGATTATTCACTGTAGAGATGGAGGTTACCCTTAGAACTGTTTAGTGATAGTACATGTGTTCTTAGTTTTAGTTGTTATTTATTATTATTACTCACTGAGTTGAAATATACTCATCCCACTCCCCCTCCACTTTTTGTGCAGATCCACAGGATCATGAGGGCAGTTGAGCTATCACAACTGCTTAATTGTTACTATTCCGAGGAGACTTCGAGGTAGCTGCCCGTGACCGCAGGACCTAATCTCTTCCTCTTTATCGTTTTGTCGTTTCTATTCTGCCTAGACATGATTTGTGTAGGATATTTCATCTGTAAAGGCTCAGGCTTGTGACACCGAGATCATTGGGGCTGTATTTGTGTATTTCGTTTCCACACTTGTTGTTTTGATATGAAAACAAGCTAATGACGTTAATTGATCAGTATTAGTTAATAACTGGCTGGTAAATTGGATAACATAGTCGGGCTTGCCTAGCAATGTGGTGGGCGGCATCACGACCGGGGTTTGGGTCGTGACATTGCGCCAGATGAATACGAGGTGTTAGTGCTTTGTTCCCAGGTGCGTGCAGCGTATGTCTTATCATTTTCTTGCTTGGATTCTTTCGTTCGCCTTAGTGAGGTTTCCGGCATGGGGTGTTTTGGTTGTGTTGATGCTATCTTGCCCTTCACTTGAGATCTTCTTGTGCATGTTGGCCTACGCAATACTTATGTGCTTGCATAGGTTGAGTGGGAGGTGAGGATGGGATGCTCTTTGTTCTGGTCCGATGAGAGAATGCCGGTTGATGGCCTCGTTTATTTGTTTTAGTGTATCAGTAACTGATGGGGCAAAGATCTTTGAGCTCGACTATTCATGTTCGGCTTTTCTTCTTTCCTTATACTGCTCTCGTGTTTCGTGCAGGTTGGGTTTTTCCTCCATGCTCTTTTTGAGGAGTGATTGCATTTTTTTTGTTTCGATCTGGGAGGGACTAGGAAAATCTTCACTAAGAAATTCCCACAGACAACGCTAAATTGTTTGATTCGAAAGATACAAGAATCCCTTTGAAAAAATCAATCAAAAGAAGAATGGGGTAAATATTAGCCAAATGTAATCAATCCCAAATTGGAACATTAAACGAAATTAATAAAATATTAGATGAAAAATACATCATAGATCTTATTAAGATTGAATATCGGCTTTCCCATCAATTGATGAGAAAGTAGTTTTACATTTATTTCTCTTGAAGCATTTCCTCGTTTTTTCCAGATTACCATGGAAGAACTTGGTTCTTCCTTTTCTCTTGGAGGAGAGAGCACCCTATGTGCGGAGCCTTCCTTCTATATATAGTCGAGATCCCTGCTCTTATGGCTTGACCTGACACTTTACCGTCATTGATGTATCCCAACCGTTAATTTAGGTGTTGCCCTTCCCGATTCGTCGGATATCTTAGAGGAAAGATGGAGTGGGCTTTGTTGATTTATATCTCCCACGAGGCGGGATAGTAGGCAGCTTGATCGTGGTGGTGAAATTTTGACCAATTCAAACAACACAATCACATCACATTGATGGTTATATAAAGTGGCACTTTTATTATTATAGAAGTATTAATATTCAAAATAAATACTATATTTAGAAAACAATACAGGTTCAAACCATCCAATTTGGTGTCATTTATTTGATGGACACTTGAACTAATTAAACAACTTATATTAGGTAAAGGTAGAATTTGTGGAGTATCTTTAGCTTAAATAAAAATCGGAATACTTCAATTGTACGGTTAATTGTACTAACTATTTTTTTCCTCTTAAAAAACCCGTCATTAGTTTATTTTTGAAAGCAACACAGTTGACTTCAACGAGTCCGGAACCTCAATAATGTTTTTTCTAATAAAAATTACATTTTTAATGTTTAAAAAAATACATTTTTTGGGTATTTCGCAGTATTGAACTGCGAAATGCACTAACGTCCATTAGTGCAATTCGCATTTCAATATTGCGAATTGTGTATTATAATTTTTTTTAATTTAGCCCATGTATTTTTTGGACAGCCTAATTCGCAGTTGTGTATTGCGAATTGGGTATTTCGCAGTACACAACTGCGAATTAGACTGTATTTTGGGCCCACTTTTCTTGATATAAAAATATTTCAAATTCATAATTCGCAGTATTATAGTGCGAATTTCATTGAAAAATTGCACACCCCAAGGCCGGACTTGCGTTATTTATAGACGATTCAACTTCATAAAAATTCATTCAACACTTAAACTTAAAACAAACGTTTATTCTCTCTTCTCCTTATCAATCAATTTTTTTACAATGTTTGAAGTTCCAAAAATAAGGGTTTCATTGTATTGGGGGGGGTGAGGTTGTTGTGGATAATAACTCTGTGAGGTATAGCTCTCATCCACAGTGTCATGTTAAATTGCCGCTTAATATAGAGTACGATACTTCGGTATTGTTGTTACGTAAAAAAATGAGTGAGCGCAGGCGTTCGGTTAGCCTTAAAGTAACCGGAAGATTTCCTTATTCAGTGACTCTGCATGAGTTTGCTTATTATTCTGAGTTTAACATTGAGAATGATGAAAGTCTTATAGATTTTTTGCGGGTTCCGGACGAATATAGAGAATACATTGTAATAAAATTATTAGAAATGTATGTGAAGGTTGACGATCAAACTAACGCAGTACACGCTCCGTCACATGATACTTAACAAAATCCCAAAATATCAATGGGACAGAGGTGCTCCATATCAGCCGGTCTGCTGAGCAAATAGCAGGTAGGTGGGCAAGCAAGTCATTGCTGTACGACATCCAGATGAACTACAAGCAATAACAACAAATGAGTATGCAAAGTACAACTAGATTTAAAACAACCAACTTTAGGTACATATTTACTTGTCCATCCACCAACATATCTAATATGTCCCTAATAAGGGAGAGGTTGTGGTGGGCATCTGCTCCTCGGTAAGCCACCCGCCGGAGAATCCATCTAACAGCTAGCGGGAGGGGCGGATAGTCCTCTCTGGGTGGAAGTGCTGGTAGAGGTGGCTGCAACGGTATGATACGCTGCCACGCCCAAACCTAAGAACAAATGTTGATGTAAATTATGAGTCATTTCATAATATAGAATTTGGGGTTAATAAATAATGTATTCGGAAATATTTTGCACCTGAAGGAGTGGTAGAAAACCACCAATATCAATAGCTGGACCGACGCTAGCCCGGGACATGCTCCTATAGAGATACGCCAGAACTGTAGCTCCCCAGCTGTAATGCTGCACCTGATCCAAGTCCTCGAGACAGTGTAGAAACCGCATCGTCATCTTGTTCCCCAACTTGTCGGGAAATAAGACACACCCGAATAGCATGAGCAATGCTATCCGAGTGTAACGAAGAATCCACAAGTCATCTGTCTCATGAGTAATATCCGGATGCAATTGCGCCATGAAATCTCTAATCACTGATAGTCGCACGCGACTACCACCACGGTCGCCCGCCGGGTGCAAACCAGTCATCTGCCCCATCATATCCACCAGCTGTGCGCGGGTCATCCCTCTCCGCTGGTGGGACAGTGTAAACGCACGCCCCTCAATGTGCAGTCCATATAACACCTGCACATCTTGAAGAGTGATCGTAGCCTCTCCAGTAGGCAGGTGAAATGTATGCGTATATGGTCGCCACCGCTCTATTAAGGATGTGATGAGCGACCAGTCAAGCTGCATCCGTCCCAGCTCAAATATACTATACAAGCTCGTATGCTGTAGCAGCTCTACTACACGCGGGTGAAAGGGATGCTCCGCTATAAACTCCCATAAATCATCGGGCCTCTTGGGGCGGATACTCTCAAGAGCTAGCTGGCCCTCCCAAACATATGATGACCTATGGTAACCCTGCAGTACTAATAACTGATCTGACGAAGGTCTAGGGTGCGCAGGTGGAGGAAATACCATGTCGTGTACTATAAATTAAAAAAAATTAATTATTTGTGTTAGTCTAATAAAATAATAATTAAGTATAACTTTACAAATTGAAGATAATGGTTGTGTAAAGGTTCTAGGCTTGATTTTTGACGTCCGGAACCAAAAAATAATTCTTAATTATTATAAGTATCAATTTCAATATTTATATAATTTTATTAACTTAATTAATTAAATTAAGTATAATTTTACAAATGGAAGATAATGGTTGTGTAAAGGTTTCAAGCTTGATTTTTGACGCCCGGGACCACATAATAATTCTTAATTATTATAACTCTCAATTTCAATATATTTATAATTTTATTAACTTAATTAATTAAATTAAGTATAATTTTACAAATGGAAGATAATAGTTGTGTAAAGGTTCCAGGCTTGATTTTTGACGCTCGAGACCACGTAATAATTCTTAATTATTATAACTCTCAATTTTAATATTTTTATAATTTTATTAACTTAATTAATTAAATTAAGTATAATTTTACAAATGAAAGATAATGGTTGTGTAAAGGTTCGAGGCTTGATTTTTGACGCCCGGGACCACATAATAATTCTTAATTATTATAAGTCTCAATTTTAATATTTATATAATTTTAGTAACTTAATTAATTAAATTAAGTATAATTTTACAAATGGAAGATAATGGTTGTGTAAATGTTCCAGGCTTGATTTTTGACGCCCGGGACCACATAATAATTCTTAATTATTATAAGTATCAATTTCAATATTTATATAATTTTATTAACTTAATTAATTAAATTAAGTATAATTTTACAAATGGAAGATAATGGTTGTGTAAAGGTTACACGCTTGATTTTTGACGCCCGGGACCACATAATAATTTTTAATTATTATAACTCTCAATTTCAATATATTTATAATTTTCTTAACTTAACTAATTAAATTAAGTGTAATTTTACAAATGGAAGATAATAGTTGTGTAAAGGTTCCATGCTTGATTTTTGACGCCCGGGACCACATAATAATTCTTAATTATTATAACTCTCAATTTTATTATTTTTATAATTTTATTAACTTAATTAATTAAATTAAGTATAATTTTACAAATGGAATATAATGGTTGTGTAAAGGTTCTGGGCTTGATTTTGACGCCCGGGACCACATAATAATTCTTGATTATTATAAGTCTCAATTTCAATATTTATATAATTTTATTAACTTAATAAATTAAATTAAGTATAACTTTACAAATGGAAGAAATGGTTGTGTAAAGGTTTCAGACTTGATTTTTGACGCCCGGGACTACATAATAATTCTTAATTATTATAAATCTACACTATATGGCTCTACGCTATAATGCTCTACGCTAACATGGTATACAATAACATATTAAATTAATACTAACATGGTATATATATCAACATAGTAAATTAATAATAACATGATAAATTATTGCTAACGTATACTAACAGGGTATATAAAATATATAACATAAATAAAATTAACACTAACATGATATATAAAATTAATACTAACATGGTTCCTAACTGCTATACATAAAATATGAATTTCAATATAAAATAAATTGAAATACCTCGAATTAAAGTTATGATAGTGATTTTTTTAGTCCGAAACCATATCCAAAAGTATTTTCGTGTGGGGTCCACTTGTGCTACTCCAAGGAGACGGGTGTGACCGTGAAAATTATTTTTTTTGGCAAGAACACGAGAGAAAAACAGGGGGAGGGCAGAAAAGTTTTTTTGTTATAAAAAACATTATTTAGGTTCCGGACCACCTACTTGATTTGTCTTCGTAACCTCTGACAAGGATGATGGTATTTCTTCTGTTCAGAAAAACCGAAAGCATTGATTTGGGACCCGACCCGCACCGCACTTTGAATCTCCTCTTTTCATTCTCCTTTCTTCTTCAACCACTCACATATTCTGCGTGATTCTTCATAGGTATATATATTCTACTGTTTATGGTTCTTTTTTATATTTTTTTCTTTTCTTTTTGAAGTCTTCTATTCATAGAAGTAAAAGTTGCTCCTTTTCTCTTATCTAATTGCTTTTCTTGTTTACTCCTCAAGTGTCAGTCTTTTTTATGCATGAGCAAATTGCCATTTACTTCCATCTTTACTTGTGATTAGTGCTTTACTAGTTGGAAAAAGATTGACCTTGAACCACTTTTTGTTTTCCCTTTATAGCAGCGGCTTCATTTTCATTAACAAATTGTTGAACTAAGATTGCTTGTTGAAGTTGAGGAAAACATAAGGCATTTTCTTTATGCATAGTTAAACTTGTGTTAAAGGAGACAGAGGGGTAGCTCTAATGGTAAGCGAGCCCGACTTCCAACCAAGATGCTATGAGTTCGAGTCACCCAAGAGCTAGGTGGGGAGTTCTTGATGGGAAGGATGCCGATGGTCTATTTGGAAACAACCTCAGTATCCATGGTACTAGCCTCCCAGACCCCACTAGTGGTATTATACAGGGTTGTTGTTGTAAACTTGTGTTAAAGGGTAGTATTTGTTTTGATTACTGTCATGGATTGGAGAATAGACAAATACTTTGAATTCATAGTTATGCAAAAGCAGTAAGAGTGGTAATATGAGAAATATTGGGTGAAGGGGCAATTTAAGCATTGAGAATTTTTTTCGGGAGGAGGGTTGTGCCAGGCCGGGCCGGGGATAATAAATTGTAGGAAAATTTTGGTAGGAGAGATGGAGATTGATATTCCGTTTGGCCTGATGGAGATTGATATTCCGTTTGGCCTCTAGTTGAAAGGAGAAGCAAATGTATGGGGTTCATTTATTATGAACTAAAAAAGTGTAAGGCTGATTACTGAGGTTTGAAAAGTGTCATAGAATCCATGACCGGCCATTCTAATTTTTTGAGTTCAGCATGTAGACAGTAGGCATGGAGGATCCATGCTTTCCAACTTTCAGTTGGATTCTTAGGTTGTGTAATCCTTATTTAGGGTACAATGTCCACTTTGAGGTTAAAATTATCTCCGCATTCAGTTTTTTTCTCTAATTGATGAGGATGAGAATATAGTTTATTAGATCTAAATATGGGAGAGTTTTATTATAAAAATAAGTAGGGGAAACATTGTAGATTGTTTGACTAATTAATACATTTGTGTTTTATTGTTGATATAATCTTTACTTTCTTCTTACTGATTGTAAAGCTACATTAACAAACTCGTTTGCCTAATGTTCTACATATTTTCAACAGCGTACACCTACTAGGATCGTGCTGGCATTGCTGTTATGGGCTGCAAAGCTCCTAAAAAAAGATAGGGTAAGATCTGTATTAGCAGATCCTGTTGCACTTGCTTCTGAAACAATTTGTAAGTTCTGACATCTCTTAGAATAAAATTTTCATGCAACGAGATTTTGCTTCCAAGTGATAGCACTGTGCCCATTTCTCATTTTTCTTCTCTGCTTTAATGTATTAACCAGTTTAATAATCAGAAAACATTTACCTTTTCAGTGACTGTCAGCGAAGTAGAAGCTTTACTGAATCTATACAAGAAATTGAGCTGCTCTATCACTAACGATGGGCTGATCCAGAAGGTATCTCATCTGAAATACGGATTTCCATTAAATTTTTATTTGTCGTCCCTGGCTTCTATCCCTAGATTTTCAAGCTAATTTCTTAATAGCAGCTGTGAGTGATTTTTCCTTGTCGCCTTATTACAGGAAGAACTCTTGCTGGCACTTTTCAAGAACCATAAGAAGAAAAACCTTTTTGCAGACAGGGTATGTTCTTTTACCAACTTTCGAAACACCAGAGGAAGGAAGAATGAATAGACTCAGGTTCATGATCAGAGGCGGAGCTAGTGTGGGGTTACAAATTCGGCCGAACCCAATAACTTTTGTTTGAACACTGTACTTGTTTTAAGAAATCTACTGGATATGTACCAAATTATTAACTTTGAACCCAACAACTTAGAAGGACTAGAATCTGGAAACTATAAGCTTCAAATCCTAGCTCCGTCTCTATTCATGGTAGGTCTAAAAGGGTGTGCACATGTCTGGGAGTTCTGTGTTCTTTCTTGATTATTTAGTCGTTTCAGCACTTCTCGTTCTCTGCAGATATTTTTTCCTTTTGATTCCAAGCAGAATGGGCAAATTGACTTTGAAGAATTTGTACGAGCATTGAGCATTTTCCATCCAAGAACTCCTGAATCTGAGAAAATTACATGTGAGAAATACACACCAGAAGTTAGAATCCTTAGGAATTCAAATTATTGTGTTTTGGATGCCTATATTCAGTAATTTCTTCTTGTTTATCTTCTGCCTATTCAAAATGTAATAAATGTTGAAACTTTATGCTGCAGATGCATTTAAATTGTATGATCTTGGACAGACTGGCTACATCGAGCGCGAGGAGGTAATTTGATATACTATTACATTTTCTTGCTTGATTATTTCCGCTTGGTCTATTCAAGTTTTTGCTGAAGCTCTTACCAAAAAAATGCAGAATTGTTTCTCAGAGAATCGATTAGGCAATTTATAATGTTAAAGCATTTTACCATCAACCAATCAAATTACCATCTTGCTTAGCCATTCTAGCATATGTTTAAAGCATGATTGGCATTTTCAAACGTCACATGGGCTTCGGTTGCAATTTGGGCTAATTTTATGGATTTCAGGCATTTGTTTTTTGTGTGTTGGGGGTTTGGGGGTGGGGGGTGGGGGGTGGGGGGTGGGGAGAGCGGGCAATGTTTATCATAATTGAAGGGTTCTATGATTGTGTTACAATCTGTATTGCAATGTATTCATGGCATACTTATTGGTTCCAAGTATGTCTTATAGCTTATGTTGTTCCATGTTTTGGTTATAATCTTATGTAGTTTGTGCTAAGATTTATTTTTCTTTTGCTAATAAAACAGTTGAAGGAGATGGTCTTGGCTCTTCTAGAAGAATCGGATCTTCACCTTTCAGATGATGTTGTTGAAGCCATTGTCGACAAGGTCAGGATTTCTATTCTGTTGGCTGTACCTTAAGTCTCGTTTTATGCACTAAATCAATAATCCATCATGCAGACATTTAAAGAAACAGATACAAATGGTGATGGTAGAATCGACAAAGAGGAGTGGAGAGAATATGCTACTAGAAATCCAACGTTGTTACGAAATATGACTCTTCCATATTTAGTGTAAGTTTTCAGCATCTACCATAAAACAAGATCCTTTCCATATTTTTTATGGGTTCATGAAACATTAGTAGGATTAAATGCTTCTCTCCCTTGCTTTAATTGCACTTACGCGTCCTGGACCTGAAGCTGCTGGTCTCAAAATTTCAGCTTCGAAAATTGATAATGCTACGCTAGATATCAAGGATTAAAATCGTTATACACACGTACACACACACTCTCTCTTATATTATGCATATATCCATGCATCTGTTTAATTTTCCGCTGGAGGTGTATGCTTCGTTTTGAAATTACTGGTTTCAGCAACGATGGAGTGAGATCTTTCTTTTCTTCACATAGATACATAGAAAGAGCATACACTAGATTTCTTTTATTACTGCTTGCCAAATTTTATTCACTCATAAAATGTACTTTTCTGAACTAAGATATACTTTGGCCATGGTTTGCGTTACAATTGCATTAGTGTGTCCAAACACTTGAATTCCTTCATATCTTAACTATTTCTTTACATGCTTTTTCAGGGATGTAAATTTAGCATTTCCAAGCTTTGTGTTGGGCACAGGATCAGAAGATTAGAATTTACAGACTAATTGATTTGATAAGCGCCAGAATCTGTCTCCCGGTCCCTTGTAAATGGTTCATTAGTACATAAGAAAACATGAAGGGCGCTTGGCGTAGTTCGTAAAGTTGCTGCCATGTGATCGGAGGTCGGGGGTTCGAGTCGTGGAAACAATCCCTTGCAGAAATGCATGGTAAGACTGCGTATAATATGCACTTGTGGTCCGACCCTTTCCCGGACCTCGTGCATAGCGGGAGCTAGTGCACCAGACTGCCCTTTTTGTATAGAAGAAAACATTTGTTCTGATGTGGTTGCATTGCTATGTATTAACATATCATTTGTCAAATCATATACTATCTTACATGGTGGCAAGGCGGTTTAAATATCAGAACTTTGTTAATTATAATGTTGACATTTATTAAATTTAAATCAGTGTCTTGGTTCCCTTCAAAATAAATGTTATCCAAAACAAGACAAAACATAAAGAGATTTGATATGAGTAATGCAGAATATTACATTACAGACTGCATTTGTTATATAGAATCTTATCGGAGAACATATTTCCCCAGACAGCCAAATGAACCCCTGAGCTAAGCTGCCGTTTAGCCATAGATTGACTATTTTTTTTTTCCAAAAAGAAAAATAAAAAAACTATCATCAGTTTTTGAAAAACAAAAAAATAAGTCACATGAGTAAAAGAAAAAATTTCATTCATAAAACTTTAATTTTTTTAATAAAATAAACTGAATGTCCAAATACAATTTCAACTATCAAAAATTATTTTTTAATCCAGGTTCATTTTTTTTTCCAGGTTTCAATAAATTTTACGAGCAAACGATAGCTAAATCGCAATTACCTTTTGTAATCATCAAACTATCATATTAATGTATTGATGGTGAAATATTTTTATCCACAATTAGCTCACTTGACAGGTAATTGCGCTATATTTATTAATAGAATTAACTCAAATAGCCGCTCACTTAATTGGTTATATTTAATATAATAGGTGAAGATATAATATATGTATATAATCAATGCGTATGACTAGAAAAAGTAAAGTATGAATATCGCTATTTATTAACATCAATTAATAATATAAACATAGTAAGTAAAGTATAAAATTCACACCGTGGTTCATTTGGATATAAGAAGTAAACTTCCAAATTAGGGAGTTTAGAGTTGTGTTTGGACATAAAATAGGGGTTATTTCGAAGTTTTGTTAATGATTTGAATGAAAATTTTGAAAAATAATTTTTTGAAGTTTTTAAAATTTTAAAAAAGATTTAAAATATATTTTCAAGTAAAAATAAAAAATTTTGTGAACAAACGGGTATATAATTTTTGGAAGAAAGGGAAAATTTTCTTTAAAAACAAATCATTTGTTTTCGGCGCCTACTAGATTTTGTCTGAAAACGATGATGTTTTTTCTGCTAAGAAAAGTCGAAAGCATTGACCTGAAAATCGACAAACCGCACCCTGAATCTTCTCTTCTCCCTTCGACCCGTCTCAGGTATATATGCTATTCTTCTACTTCTTCTTTTAATTTTTTTTAATGTCCATAGAAGTAAAATTTGGTCTCCTTTTTTTGACAGGCAGTATCAAATTCCTTTTGTTATTTAGTCCCTAAATTTCACTCTTTTTTAACTTTTTAACTTTCATGTGCTTCCACTTTTCCTATTATGATCCATAGTTGGAATCAATGCTTTATTAGTTGGAAAAATAAAAAATATTCATCCTTTTTTGTTTTTCTTTATAATTGCATACTCCCTCTTACCTCTGTCCCAATTTTCGTTGAATATTTTTCTGTAAAATAAATTAATATATTTTTATGTTTAGAAATAACTTTTCGTTTTACCATTAATGATATGATTTATAGCCATGTAAAAGTTTTTTATTTTTCTTTTTTTAAAATTCATGTCAGTCAAATACAGTCATATAAAATGTAGAACGATTGTTGATGTGAGGGTGAAGGTGAAGGTGAAGGCAGAGGCGGATCCAGTATTTAAACTCTATGAGTTCAACCTTTAAGTTTTTTAGTGTTGAACTCATTATATTTATAATGTTATGGATTCAAATCTACTATTTGTTGCAATTTTAATAAACTTTATACATAAATTTATGCTCCGCGGTTCAGTTGAACCCGTCACCTGTAAGCTACATATGCCCCTGGGTGAAGGTGTTATCTTTATGCGTAGTTAAGTTTGTAGTAGGGAGTAATTAATTATTTCGGTTATTGTGACAAATTGGAAAGTGAAAATAAGTATTTTTAATTTCACAATAATGCAGATATAGTGTGGACTATGGGAATAACTGAAGTTAAAGGACAATTTGAGTAGTTAGATTTTGTTTAAGGAGAATGAATTGTTGGAAGAATCTGGTTAAAGGGTGTTTGAAGTAGTGTTTCTAAAAGCAAAAAGCGCAAACAAAAGGACAAGGTTTGGTGGGCTTGAAGGGAAAGGCACACTTCTTTGATGTGAAGTACACAAAATTTAGTACTATGATAATCAAATTAATGCCCCCAAGCTTAGGTTTAGTGATAAGAGTGTATTTTTGATATGTGGGTTAGGCATATGTCAGGGACTCGAACTTTGTTGCAGACAAAAGCCTAGTTTTTAAGCGGAGAAGGGTTAAGCAGGGGCGAAGCTAGAGTTCCGGAAGAGCGTTCGGCCTAACGCAGTTGTATTTTTCTTAAAAAATCCATTAAACAAGTATAAAGTGTTAGTAACTTTAGACGATTGGAATTCTGAGCCCATAAGGTTGACATTCTGGCTCCGTCTCTGGGGTTAAGGGGTGGGTCCATTATCTCTCAAGTTTCGAACCGGTGCATCACTTACATACGATACTAATTTGAATCCTTAAAGTTCTTGTCGGGATCACTTTGCACATGATTTTCTGAAGCGCTCACTTCACTGAGGCACATGACTTCATAACCCTTGCTCCGGATCACTTTATAGGTTTAGCTACAAAGAGGTGGGTGTTAATAACACTGGTTTAGCATTCAAATTTTCATTCTTTAATTAATAAAGTCTAGATATATTACTTAGTTGCATCGTCACGATAACTATGTAATATTCTATGTGCTAAGTGTCATCTGACAGTCCATGCCTTATGCAAACCTTAACTAGGATTTTATGCTTTACGTTCTCTACTTGGCCTCGGCCTCGGTCGAAAGGGGAGCGGACAAAAAGTATATCTCAAATGGTGTAATGTTTATATCTATCTCCGCATTCAGCATCGAATTAGATTATACATCAGATATAAATACGGTTGAACGTTTAGCATGAAGAAAGTAAGGGAAAATTTTAGACTGCTTGACTAATTGATAAATTTGACGCAATTTATGTATTGTTGACCTTATCTTTAGCTTCTTCCGACTGATTGTGAGTTACACTTACAAATCTTAGTTGATGAGGTTGCTCCTGGTAATTAATATGTTACTTGTATGCCTAATGTTCTGAATTTTCTCTGCAGCTCATACCTATTAGGATCGTGCTGTCGTTATCGCTATGGGTGGAAAAGCTTCTAAAAATGATAGAGCAAGATCTGTATTGGCAGATCCCGTTGCACTTGCTTCTGAAACGATTTGTAAGTTAAGACTTTTTCTTTACTTGTTTAATTAATTAGCTAATATGTTAATTTAAAAAGCTTTACTTCTGCAGTCACTGTCAACGAAGTAGAAGCTTTGCTTGATCTATATAAGAAATTAAGCTGCTCCATCACCAAAGATGGGCTGATCCATAAGGTATCTCTTCTGAATTCAGAATGGCCATCAGAAAGCAAATACTTTTTACCTTAGTTTGTTGTCTCTGGCTTCTATTCCCCGATTTCAAGCTAATTTCCTTATGGATACTGTTACTGATTTCCACAGGAAGAACTCTTACTGGCACTTTTCAAGAACCATAAGAAAGAAAACCTTTTCGCGGACAGGGTATGTTCTTTCACCAACTGTCAAACTCCAGAATAAGGAAGAGCTGGTTTCTTTATTCTGGCGCATGTTTCTTGATTGTTAAGCCGTTTCTCAGCACTCCTCGTTCTCTGCAGATATTTGCCCTTTTTGACGCCAAGCAGAATGGACAAATTGACTTTGAAGAATTTGTACAAGCATTGAGCATTTTCCATCCAAGGACTCCTGAATCTGAGAAAATTGCATGTGAGGAACCTAAACCAGAAGTTAGAATCCTTAGGACTTAAAAATTATCGTGTTTTGCATGCTTATAATCAGTAAATTCCTGTTCTTGTTACAATTTTAAAAATATTGAAAAACTTTTGCTGCAGATGCATTTAAGTTATATGACCTTGGGCACACTGGGTACATTGAGCGCGAGGAGGTAATATGATATACTATTACATTTTCTTGCTTGATTGTCTCTGCTTTGTTTTGGTCTACACAAATTGCTACTAAAGTTCTTATCGAAGAATTGTATTCTCAGAGAAAAAATTAGGCAATGCAGAATTTTAAAGCATTTCAGCATCAACCTATGTTACTTTATTTTCACTTTTCCTTGAGCCGAGGGTCTACTGGAAACCGCCTCTCTACCTTCACAAGGTAGGGGTAGGTTCTGCGTACACACTACCCTCCCCAGATACCACATGTGGGATTACATTAGGTTTTTGTTGTTGTTGTTGTTGTTGTTGTCGCGTAAGCATTTTCGATAAGTCAAAGGTGTATAAACTCTCAGTGTATTTTCTAGTTTTTGTGGAATTATGTGCAATTTTGGTAAGCACACTTACAGTCTTGTCACGTATATCACATGTATATATACCTACAAAGCAGTTGAAGGAGATGGTGTTGGCTCTTCTCGACGAATCTGATCTTCACCTTTCAGATGATGTTGTTGAAGCAATTGTCGACAAGGTCAGGATTTCTATTATGTTTTTGTGTAGCTTAAGTCTTCATTTTTTTGGTAGTTAATGCAATTGTTATTTGTACTAAATTACTGATCCATTGTACAGACATTTAAAGAAACAGATACAAACGGTGATGGCAGGATCGACCAAGAGGAGTGGAGAGAATATGCTGCTAGAAATCCAACGTTGTTAAGAAACATGACTCTTCCATATTTATTGTATGTTTCAGCACCTACCATTAAGATCCTTTCCATACAATTTAGGAGTTCATGAAAAAATTAGTATGATTAGATTACTATCCTTTACATACAATTGATTAGTTCATGAATACAGTAACGATAAATGCTTCTCACCTTTGCTTTAGTGGCACTTATGCACCCTCTTTAGGAAGTGGCTGATCTCTAATTATCTGCGTTGAAGTACAATATTACAGTAAATTAATATTGCTTCGCAAGATGTCAAAGATTAAAATCATATTATACACCACACGCGCGCGCACAAACATATATATTATGCTGTGTAACCATGCACCTGTTGAAGCTTCACAATGCTGGTTGAAGATTGATGTTCGTCTCCTGCTGAAGTCTGTAAACTTGTTTTTGTTTAGTGTGTTTTGTGCAGTCTTGGACTTCTTCACATTATATACTGGTATCAATAGCGTGGAGATAATCTCTCTTTCTACAACGTAGAATATATAGGAGGAGTATACGTTAGATATTTTTAGTTTATTGCTCGCTAAATTGCATTCAGACTTCTGCACTGCTTTCCTGGACCAAGATATACAGATTTTTACCATATTTTGTGTTGTAATGTCACGAGTGTGTTCAAACGGTTGAACTCCTTCAGATTTTAACTGCTTCTTTACGTGCTTTTCCAGGGATGTCAATTTAGCATTTCCGAGCTTTGTCCTGGGCTCAGGAGCAGAAGACTAACTTTAAAGGCTAATTGTGATATGAAGAATTCTCTTCCTCTTAAATGGCACATTAGCGTAGCGGAAAACATCTGTTCTAATGTTGTTGCTATAATTTTCTAACTTCAGAAAAGATGATTTCCCTGTACAATTTGTTCAGCTGCCTAGTTTGAACCTAATGTTTTGATGTGGTTTATGACATATGTATGTATTTGTGAAGTTTGCAATGATATTAGAATAGTTGGAAATTAGTTGCCTCCATTTGGTTTTGCCTTGCCTTTGTTTAAACTAATGGAAAAACAAACATCTTGCTCCTTTCTGCTATAGGAGAAGTGTAAAATTTCATGGTTTTTGGCCTTAGAATTGTTTAATGTTGGGTACCAAGGATGTGCTTATGACAAGATCGTAACGCACAGGGGTGGAGCGAGCCCTTCAGCTACGAGTTCGATTGGACCCAATAACTTTGGTCCAAAATTTATATTTGTCCTAAGAAGTGCGCTTCAAATCCTGACTCCACCTCTGGTGATAAATGATGTGAGAAGTACGCACGTGAGCACGAGTTCGAACTCTATCACTTACTAGAAAACCCTTCTATTTAATTGGATAAGTTTAAAACGATGTATTCATTATCCATCAAGTTTCGAATCATGTGCCAGCGGCCTTCATTTTGGGTCACTTAAAAATGACCTTGTATGTAATTGGAGAAGGATAGAGCGACGTATTCATTATCCATTAAATTTCGGACACATATTGTCCTTCATTCTTGATTTTTAAAAAAATAAATTGTTCAATAATGAAACTATATGATAGAAAAGAGAAAGAAGGGAAAAATGTTGAGCATGACAGCCAACCTCCTAGAATCTTATAAAACTTTACAAAACATTAGATTCTATATAGTATAAAGCATTGCCATATATACTTGTCATACAAGATGTTCTTTGCATTTTGGCCCTTTAAAGTGTAAAAGCGCTAGTTTATCGATAAATTTAAAACAAATGAAATCTAGAAAAATGCATATACATTTGGGATGAAAGAAAAAGGGTGCAAATACAGAAATTATATTCGGTGGAATATGCAAAGAACCCCCTAATTAAAGAGGAAGTCAAAAGAATCTTTCCTTTTTAATTCACTCCAAAAAATAATAATATCTTCTTATATTTAAAAATAATTTAACTTTAGATTTTTATTTTATTCTTTTTATAAAATTATTCATAAGCTTACAACTATTTATAAATTATTTTAAATCCATAATTTCAGAACATTTTTTTATTTGAAATTCCATACTAAATCAAATTCACTTAGGGCATCTCCAACCCTTGCACCATTTTTTACACCATGATGTTGTCACTAAAATTGTACAAATTAACTCCACCCCATTACTATATTTTCCAAAAAGAATATTTTATCTATATTATTCGCTCTCTTCTATATTATATTTTTTATTTAAATTTATTTTTTAAATTCATAAAACAAATCCTTTCAAATTTGCAAAATATTGTGTTATTTATTAATAACATATTAAATTTCAAATTTGCTTTTCATTTTTTTATGGTTATCTATTTTAATACAATTATAACTTATAATAAAATTAACCTATAATTTTATATAAAAATAAAATATACAAAAATTAATTAATAAAAACTATATACAAAAAGTAATATTACAAAATATTACATAAAAAGTTTAAGTAATTATAAAATATATAATATGTTAAATTAAAAGTATTATATAATAAAAGATAATAATAATAAAATATTGATGAATAATAATGGTGTTGACGAATAATATTACATCACACACCAAAATGGTGTTGGGTTAGAGCAACAAAACACTAAGAGCCCATTCTTTCCAATATTTCCTTTTTCACTTAAAAATGGGAATTTGCTAGTTTATAATTTTACAAATTTACCATATACTTTTAAAATTTATGAATGACCTCATCAACTTTTTATCTTTGGCAGATATATCTTTGGCGACTGAAGATAGAACATCAGTCTTAGTTGATACTTGCACTCTTTATTTTTTTTATTTTTAATAATCACTAGGCATTGTGCCTAGGTTGGATTTTATAGATAAAGTACAACAAAATGGAGGGGGGCATAGACCTTACCACCACATACAAGATGGAAATGTACTTGGTTGTCTCTAAATGACAAGTAACATTTGAGTACTATGATTGGTTAGACCTATAAAATGGAGCTCATTGTCTATCCAAAGGGGATAGTCCATGAGCTTTATAAAAAACCCGAGGTTAGATTGTAGGTCCAATATACAAAGCCAAAGACCTATATAAATGAAAGTACAACAAAATGAGTGTGGAAAGCAAAAAGAGTCACCCTACCTATTGGAAGTTTGATTATATGGTTATGAGAAATATGTGGCTATGCCTACTTTGCACCTTCTCTCTGTGTTAGTAGTTTAGCAAATATGATATTAATTTTGCATCTCATGTATATTGCAGTAAAGCAGGATATAATAACAGTTAAATAATAGCATTTTAATTATTTATTTCAAGTATGATAATCAGATTGGAGTGGTTTTGATATTTTTTACAAGTTATGGGGTATAAATAATAATTTTATGATTTTGAAAAAAAAAGACATTCAATTATGTTGCAAAATTATAACCAAACACAACTTCATCTTCAATTCAAATTTTAGTGAAATTTTAAATTTGAAAATAGTTTTTGGAATTCATGTCCAAACGCTTACTAGATCTTACACCAAAACAACGTTTGGCGTCAAAAATAATGTTGGGTTGGAGATGGTCTTAAAGCTTGTTTGGAAAGCCACCTAGGAATTAAATTTAAGTGTAATTACACATTTGGCTTGTTTTGCTGATTAAGTAATTACTTGGTCAGCATGGAATTGTGTGTAATTGGAGAGGTGTAATTGCACTCTCCAATTCTCAAAGGGGAGGTGACAATGGATAGTAATTACACTATGTAATTACAAGGTTATTTTTCAATTTCTTTCCTTTTTTATTTATTTATTTTGATTTGTTTTCTTCATAGTTCATTATTTCTATTATTTTATTTTCTTTTATTTAATTTTTTTACTTTTTAATTTTTTCTTTGTACATTATTTGCCTTTTACTTCTTTGCCTTTACTTCTACTGATTTCATGTAATTGCTCGTATATTTTATTTTTTTCATTTAGCGTAACTGCGTTATTATTCAAGTTTTTGAAACTACACCTCCTAATATAGAAATAGTGAGTTATTAACAAACTTAGCATATAATGATTGATGTTATTAAAGTAGAATTTTGTTGTTGAATGAGGTTATAAACTTATTATGTTTCCCAATCTTAAGTTATATTGGAACTTATTTTATAATTTTGGAATTTGACATATTTTAAATGTTTTTTATTTATTTTAAATTATGTTATATTTACGGTTCCAGTTTACATGTTTTAGTAGTATTGGCATTATATTTCACATTGCATGTCGTTTATTTTTTAGTTAGAATTGATAGATTAGTTTTGCTAAATATTTAAATAATTTTATGACATTATATTTATAAATAGTATTAATTTACTTTATCAAACATGCATTCCATCATGTTCTTGATTTTCATTGTCAATATCTTAAAAAGATGGGTTAGATAGAGAAGCTCATCCCTCTTTCTAAAAATCATCTCATTCCTCTACTCACCACCTCCTTTTCCATACCACTTCCAACCATGAATCCCACATCTATCTCTACCAACAATTCTCCGGAACCACCTAATATTAGCAATATGCATATTGACGGACCCCACTCTACTGCCAAGGCCTCATTCAAAGAAACACTCCTCAACCAATAGCAACTACCTCAAACAAACCCCAAACACCAAAACACTCCACCACATCTAGATTTATCCGATGAAATAACACCCGACCTTCATTCTGACTGCTTCATTCCCCTTACCTCCACAGATAAGTCTAGACTATACTTGTCACACCTCCCTTTCTCTTTTACTATGTCCCAACTATTTACTATTACACCCCGGAAAGGGATATAACAATAGTAGTGGGGAAGGAGTTTTTCCAATTAAAGGACATTCGAAACAGGATTTTATTTATTAATTTTCAGAGTCGCCACTTGGGAAAATAATGGTGTTCCAAGTCACCGGTTTAATCCCGAATCGAGGAAATTATGACTCTGTTTAACAGTCCGCAAAATTAAAAATCAAGATAAGGAATTCTGTTAAACCGGGATAAGGTGTTACGCACTCCTAAATTTCGAGGTTCTAGCACGGTCGCTCAACTGCCGTATTTGTTATATTTGATTTCCTTATATGCTTTAGTTTCAAATGTTATTGGTATTCCGCTTTTTAGGATTTGCGACGTTGCGAAAACGCATTTCAAGTCACACCGCAACCAGTACGCTTGCGACTTTAGTGCATTTCAGCTTCGCCGGGATTATAGATTTGGATCACATAAGATATGCACCCGTATTTAGGAATGTATTTTCATTTATCGTGCCTATGATGTCTACGTCTTGTATCTTTGGGAAAGACCGTGAAATTTGCTAAACGGTCCTTCCGAGTCTAACATTTTACATTAGAATTCGTTTGGGGGCCCCGTGTGTTTTTTATCCAGAACGAGGCTCGTCCCTTATTTTTAAGGTTCAATCCTATTCATACACTATATTTTCTATTTTTGTTTTTTCTTCCTATAACTATTTTTGTGTTACTATTTCAAACTATAATATTGGAGTCCATGCCATTATTCGTTATTGGGCCTGGACTTTAGACTGCTTGACAGTCTATTATTAAAGACAATTGGGCCTCTGGAGCCCAGCTTGTACCACTGTTCCTATTTGAAGGCAGGAATGCTACCTTGACCAGACTTAGGCATGTGTTCATGACTAGGCCAAAACTATACGAACGAAATTAAAGCAAAGCTAATCTTTCAATATCATTATTTGAGCAGGTATTATTTAGTACTACTAATTAATCATTTCAAACATTGCTAAGTTACATTTT
Source organism: Nicotiana noctiflora (assembly GCA_032618575.1). NCBI lineage: Eukaryota > Viridiplantae > Streptophyta > Magnoliopsida > Solanales > Solanaceae > Nicotiana > Nicotiana noctiflora. Next base: position 146,849 of record JASVEL010013508.1, on the reverse strand, counting down.
TGACCACTACTAATTTCAATTTTAGCAACTAATTAGACATTCTAAAACAGTAATTTGTATCAGTATTATTATTCTATATAGCAGGTTCAGATATTCAAGTAGTTATCATGGGACTAGTTTGCAGGATTATTTTGTCAATTTATTTCAACTAAAGAAAAACAGTGTTCTGAATTAGCTAAACATGCTTGAATTACTGAAAATCACAAGGTTTAAAAGCGGATTTATAGATAACTCATATTCAGTGTATATAAACAGTAATACAAGCGGAACTACTTATACTTTTGGATTAAACGACTTCGATTCAGAATTCAAAATAGCTAAGTACCAGTTTATATGTCTAGTTTCATAACATACCTATATATATCTAAGTGTATTAGCTGTGTATTAGCCTGTTTTAGTTTTAGAATTGGGTGATAAACTACTAACTACGTTTAACTATACTATTATCTACTACTAATTTACTCTAATCGAATTCATATTGTCTATATTTATTACAACCATTCCTAATGAATTACAGAGGATCTACGAGTTATAACTACAGCTAAAAGAAGAAGCAGAAGACAGTTTCATCATGAATCAATTAAGATTTCATTTCTTCATCACAAATCTCAATTACATCTTCAGAAAAACGGATGTGTACCTGATCAATGAAAATGGAACAATGAGTTCTAGGGGAGATGAATAGCAGGAACAATTAGCAATGGTAACAGTAATCAAGTATCAACAAGCAATGAGGATGAATCAACACAACAACAGTTGATATATCAAAGCATAACACCCAACAAATTCAACCCAAATAAGTAGAAGACCCAATGAATTCCACCAAAAATGAAGCACAAAGAGCAGAAGCTCAAAAATCAACCAACGTCTAACTCAGAGTTAATACTTCGAACTTCCTATTTCTGAATAAGAATTATGATTTTTTCGAACTTGAAAATCTGGACTAATTTCTGAATTTCCAAAATCCAGCCCCTTTTCAGGCTTATTTGAAACCTATTTATAGAGGCATTTTGGGGGGAATTTCAAATAAAATAATTGTATTTTCCTCCCCTTATTATTTCAATTAATTACACAATGGTCTACTAAAGATATATCGAACTGCCTTCAGACCCCTGCTAGAAGGTTCTGGGCAGTTCTATTAGATTTTGTTAGGTGGGTTTTACTCAATTGCCCCCACTTGCTAAGGTTTATTTCATTAATGCCTTTTAACTCTACTTAGTCTACCCTTTATTATTCAAGTATTTTCAGAAAAACCAAGCAACAAAGTCATTTATATCCCCACAGGCGCTATGTAATCTACAAAAATACCATTTTCCTTTCCCCTTTTACCCTTTACATTTAGTCCTATTTACCCGACCTACATTAGGTCTATCAAGACCTGGGTAATTTGAATGTGTTTAACATATAGCACCATAAGACTTGTTTTAACAACTAACCAATCTCAGACTATAGACTATTTCAATGTTAGCCCCTTTTACAAAGATAGCCACTAATCAAAACTCATACTGTGTTAACAAACAAAGCCACAAAATCACTGACACATATAACCTAAATACACATAAACACTCAGAAGTTCAGAAGAAACTAACAAACGAGTCAAGTTACAAATATAACCAATTTCATGTTATTTTGCACAAATAATCCTAATCACGAATTAACTTCCAATTAATCAGAACTCAGAGCAGAAATTTGATAATGGTTGAATTTCAATCAATTAAAACCCAATCGAGACAGAATAATGAACAGTTACATAAAACTAGCATATTTAACACATGATTCATGAGCAGTTACTGTCAAAAACCTAGAAATACTCAGATGACTTCAGGCATGCATAAGATACAGGGCAAGTGTAAATCAAGATACAACGATAGAGATAGAAAGCATGCGTAGGATAAGTTTCAAGTTCTGAGCATGATATACATGTGAAACAGTTAACAGAACAAAGTTCAAAAACAAAAAGACAAAAAGAATCATGTTTCAGAGAAGATGAACAACTAAAATGGGAGGTAGGGTACTTAGCTTTAGGCTTTTCCTTTTTCCTTTTCTTCTTTCTTTTCTTCTTTTTCTTCTTTTTCTTCTTATCTCTTCACTTTCTTAATTTTCAAAGACCCTTAGAGACGACTAGTCTCTGGGGTGTTAGATTTCCACAATAGGTCATTAGGGTTTGCTTTTGGGTGTAAGAGAAGACATATGAGGCTATTAGGGTGGTGTATTGGGGTGGGATCTATTTTGGTACTCGCCGTAGTAGGGTTCCGGCGAGAATTTTTTGCTTATTCGAGAAGTTAGGGGTAGATTCGAGGAAAGCCACTTGGGTGGGGTGAAAGACTGTTTAAAGACGATCATAGGGTGTTAATTTGGTGGTCTGACTCATACTTTGGGGTGGTCGCCGGCTAGGGTTCCAGCGTCCTGGATTTCAAGAAAGGGGATTTATTGGTTTTTGATCGTGTTTAATGGGATTCTAAGATGGTTGAAGGTGGTTTAATGGTGGGGGAAGGTGTTTGGTGGCCTGGTGTTGGTCGGAGACGGAGATTGTAATAGTCTCCGGTGGTCTCCATGGGAGACTGAGAGAAGAGGAGGAAGAAGACCTTAGGGCGGCTAGGGTTAATGTGTATGAATGTGTATGTGTAATGACGGCTAAACGGGGAGAGGGGAATATATATATCAATCCTGGGTTGATGAATCCTGGCCATTAGATCAACTGAAATAAATGGGCAGGATCATCTATGCCTAAACGCTGTCGTATAGATTAATGAGAGGTCTCGTGAGGTTCGTTGGATTAGGATATTGAACGGCTGAGATTAAACGCTTTAGACTACACCGTTTCATTGAAATGGCTCATTAGCCTCATCCGTTTGATTAATTGTATTGGACGGTTAGGATTAGTATTTTAAGAGACGTCGTTTTATTCATGCAGGCACCGCCTTCTTTGGTCCGTTGATCATTTGTATCAACGGCCCAGATTTATTTACTCAACGGTGTCGTTTGGTTTCAAGACTGGGCAGGCCGGTCAAAAGTTTTTGGGCCTGGTTTGTGAGTGTTATTTTGGTTGCTATGCATTCCTTGTGTATTTGGCCCAATATTAATTATACATGTATTGTAATTTTGTATTTTATTATTTTTTAACTTGTATTTTGTAATTTTATGTATTTTCTTTTTGTATTTTGTATTTTTTTCTTTTGTATTTATTTTATAACTGCTATATTTCCTTTATTTTTTTTATTTTTTTTATTTTTTTATTTTTCCGTTAATTTTCCAATATTTTCATTTTTACTCTATATTCCGATATTTTTTGCATTTTAACTTAATTTTCTAATTTTTAACATTTTTGTGATATTTTCCTAATTGATTTCTTTTGTATTTTCATTTCAATTTTATTTTCAAACAAATATTGGTATTTCAACCAAATCACACAAATGCAAACAAAAAATCATTTTTGTATTATTTTATATATTTTGGAATTTAATTACTTAGGGCAAAAATCACGTGCTCACAGCTGCCCCTCTTTGCTCGGGAACACGAAGAGTTTCAGTGCAAAGATAAGTGAGCAGTAATGAGATATTTTTTTCCCACTTGCATATTCCGTACGAAGAATTTTGAAAAAGCTTTTGACCGCACCCTACTTCAGAGGTTGCCTACATATCCTGGGTTATACAGGAATCAGGTCAGTGTAGTTCGGGAATGTCTGGTAGTTTGAAACTACCAGCGGACTGTGATGTCATTGCTGTTGCTATTGTTGTTGCTGTTATTGCCGACTGACTCCTTATTACACCGGGATAAAAATAAAATAAAGAAGCTATCCAAAGCTATAGTTTATGAATTACAAGGAAATCCTATCTATGCCTTGTGTTCTTGTATTGCCTTGCTCTTCCATATTGCATGTTGCTCTTTATTTGCATCTTTCATTTTTGTAAATCTTCGCTTATGACTTGCTTCCAAAATATTGCTTTCCTCCATTTGTATTACTTCGAAATGTGCTTCTTGCTCTCCAGGTTGATACTTGCTTATTGCAAAAATAAAGAAAACTTTTCCTCTGCCCCTGTATGGGGCTTTCAATGTATTATGGTGTTACTTTATTAGAAAAACTTTTAAAAACGTAGAAAGTATTCCCTTGTTATACAGGTGGGCGCCTGAACAGAAATTAAAATGCTGAAAAGTATTCCCTCGTTATACAAGTGGGCGCCTGAACAGAAATTAAAATGCTAAAAAGGATTCCCTCGTTATACAGGTGGGCGCCTGAACAAAAATTAAAATGCAAAAAAGTATTCCCTCATTATACAGGTGGGCGCCTGAGCAGAAATTAAAATGCTGAAAAGTATTCCCTTGTTATACAGGTGGGCACCCGAATAGAAATTAAAATGCTGAAAAGTATTCCCTCGTTGTACAAGTGGGCGCCTGAACATAAATTAAAATGTTGAAAAGTATTCCCTCGTTATACAGGTGGGCGCCTGAACAGAAATGAAAATGCTAAAAAGTATTCCCTTGTTATACAGGTTGGCGCCTGAACTGAAATCAAAAGGCTGAAAAGTATTCCCTCGTTGTACAGGTGGGCGCCTGAACTGAAATTAAAGTGCTGAAAAATGTTCCCTCATTATCCAGGTGGCTGCCTGATGCAGAAATGAAAATGCAGAAAATATTCCATCGTTATCTAGGTGGGCGCCTGAACTGAAATTAAAATGCAGAAGAGTATTCCCTCGTTATACGGGTGGGCGCCTGAACAGAAATTAAAATGCTGAAAAGTATTCCCTCGTTATACAGGTGGGCGCCTAATGAAGAAATGAAAATGCAGAAAATATTCTCTCGTTATCCAGGTGGGCGCCCTGATGCAAAAATGAAAATGCAGAAAAATATTCCCTCGTTATCCAGGTGGGCGCCTGATGCAGAAATGAAAATGCAGAAAAATATTTCCTTGTTATCCAGGTGGGCGCCTAATGCAGAAAAATATTCCCTTGTTATCCATGTGTTTTCATTTTTCTCTTTTCTTTTGAAGGACCCAGTATTATTATGCCATCTAACATGAGAAGCTGGTAGCTAGCTTTCAACTAGCAACTAGTTTTGAACAAATAGAATGAAATGCAATGACCTGAACTTCAGGGGTGAGGATATTTTGGAGTAAAGACAGAATTTATCGAGGTATGAAGGCTGATTCCTTTGACCATGCTATGCATTTGAATATCCGACCCAGTCTGTCCAATCAAATCGTTGCTGACTTAAATTCCAACTTTTCATCAACCCAAACCTTTCTTATTTTGCAGTTTTCCTTTCATCAGATCATTCCTCACTTTCGCCTTATGGTGCCTGTGAATGTTTTCACCAATAAGACTCTCTCAATTTTATTTTTCTCTCATCTCACATTCACCTTATGGTGCCCGTAAGGGTTTTCACCAATAAGACTCTCATTTATTTTTCTTATTTTTTCATCTCACATTAGCCTTATGGTGCCCATGAGGGTTTTCACCAATAAGACTCTCTCATTTATTTTTCTCTCAACACACATTCGCCTTACGGTGCCCATGAGGGTTTTCACCAATAAGACTCTCTCATTTATTTTTCTTTATTATTTTTGTTTCCAAACTTTCGGGTATTGTCCGTGATGTGTTTCTTTTTATTCCTATTGTATCGTCATTTTCTTGAGATCAATCAGAAGGTCTTTCTTTGGACCGTAATGTGGCTTTTGGATGGGTTTAGATAGAAAGGTATAAAGGCTCAAAATTTAAACGTGGGTTCAAATTAATTACAACTCTTGGAATCATAAAACATAACTTCTGCCCCAGTTTCAATATTTGGGGAATCTTGGATTTTATTTCTGTCGTGACTGAACCTCATTGAGGCTGCCTACGTACCCTTTTGGGATCACGTCAAACATAGTTCGTACCATAAGGTATCTTCGCCATTTGACTTTTCTCGATTTTTATTTTGTATATTTTTCATCATTTTTTTTTCATTCATTCATTTTTTTTTCATTTTTATTTTTCTTCATTCTTTTTTTTAATCTTCTCTTTTCTTTTCTTTTCATTTCATTGCTCATAATTGATTCCGAGATAGGGGTATGAAAGAATAATGCAATAAGACTCAAAAGGGGTAGCAATGGGTAAAGTGTTTGGATGGAGAAATAAAATGCCTTCATCATTTCAATTTCAAAATCATGACAAATACAATTGTACATATGAAAAAGAATCATACATAGTATCTCTTGACTTCATCGGAGTTGATAGCAGTCTCTACACATTTCCCTTCCACATCTGTTAGATATAAAGCTCCGTTGAACAATACTCGGGATACCATGAATGGCCCTTGCCAATTTGGTGCAAACTTTCCTTTTGCTTCGGCCCAATGTGGTAAAATACGTCTTAGCACCAACTGTCCAACTTCGAATTTTCGTGGACGTACTTTCTTGTTATATGCTCTGGCCATCCTCCGTTGATACAACTGTCCGTGACAGACTGCTGCTAACCTTTCTTCATCGATCAAGCTCAATTACTCTAACCGGGCTTTTACCCATTCATCATCGTCAATTTCAGCTTCAGCTATGATCCGGAAGAAAGGTATTTCAATCTCTACAGGTATTACCGCCTCCGTTCCGTACACCAATGAGTAAGGGGTTGCACCAATTGAAGTATGTACAGTAGTACGATAGCCCATGAGAGCAAATGGTAATTTTTCATGCCACTGTCTTGACTCTTCCACCATCTTCCTGAGAATCTTCTTGATGTTCTTATTCGCAGCCTCAATTGCTCCATTTGCTTTAGGCCGATAAGGTGTAGAGTTACGGTGCAAGATTTTGACCTTTTGACATGCCTCTGCCATGAGGTGACTGTTAAGATTTTCTCCATTGTCCGTGATAATACTTTAAGAATTCCAAAGTGACAAATGATATTTGTATGTACGAAATCCACTACCGCCTTCTTTGTTACTTCTTTAAATGTCTTCGCCTCCACCCATTTAGTGAAATAATCAATTGCTACCAAGATAAACTTGTGCCCATTAGAAGCTGCGGGTTCTATTGGGCCGATGACATCCATGCCCTAGGCGACGAATGGCCACGGTGTTGACATTGTATGCAACTCATAGGATAGGGAATGAATCAAATCTCCGTGTATCTGGCATTGGTGGCATTTTCGCACATACGTAATGCAATCGCGCTCCATGGTGAGCCAATAATATCCAGCTCTTAATATTTTCCTAGCCAAAATATATCCGCTCATATGAGGTCCGCAAGCTCCTACATGTATTTCATCCATGATTGTAGCGGCCTGCTGTGCATCTATACATCTTAGTAGACCCAAATCTGGAGTTCTCTTGTATACAAATCCTCCGTTGAAGAAAAATCCATTTGCTAGTCGCTTTATATCCCTTTTCTGATATCCCATGGCTTGTGCTGGGTACACTCCCATCCTCAAATATTCTTTAATATCATGGTACCATGTCTCACCGTCAAGTTCCTCTTCTACTGTGAAACAATAAGCATTTTGATCGCGAACTTGTATCTGCAGTGGATCTATGTAGGCTTTGTCTGGATGGTGAAAGACGATAATGTGGTTAGGACATGTGCAACTTCGTTGTGCATTCTTGGTATATGCTTGAACTCTAGGGATTGAAACCTCCGAGATAGTTCATGTAGACACTGTCGATAGGGTATAAGTTTCAAATCCCTTGTCTCCCATTCTCCTTGAATTTGATGTATCAAAAGATCCAAGTCACACATGACCAAAATCTCCTGAACACCCATGTCTATTGCCATTCTCAATCCCAATATACATGCTTCATACTAGGCCATATTATTAGTATAGAAAAACCGGAGCTGAGCGGTAATAGGATAATGGTGACCCATTTCTGAAACGAGTACTGCTCCAATTCCGACCCCTTTGCTATTGAGAGCCCCATCAAAGTATAGTCTCCAACCTAGCTTATCGTCTTGTTCCAATTCTTCAATATTCATTGTCTCCTCATCAGGAAAATATATCTTTAATGGTTCATACTCATCATCCACCAGATTTTCTGCCAAACGGTCAGCGACTGCTTGTGCCTTCATTGTAGTGTGGATTACATAAATAATATCAAACTCTGTAAGTATCCATTTAGCGAGCCTTCCTGTGGGCATAGGCTTCTAGAAGATGTACTTCAACGGGTCCAACCGAGATATCAGATAAGTGGTATAAGCCAACAAGTAATGTTTTAACTTCTGCGCAACCCATGTTAAAACATAACATATTCTTTCCAGCTGAGTGTATTTTACCTCGTAAGATGTAAATTTCTTACTAAGATAATATATTGCTTGCTCTTTCTTCCCTGTTTCATCGTGCTGCCCCACTACACAGCCAAAAGAATTATCCAAAACAGTAAGATAAAGGATCAAGGGCCTCCCAGGTTTTGAAGGAACCAACACAAGAGGATTGGCCAGATATTCCTTAATTTTGTCAAATGCATCTTGACATTCCCAGTCTAATTCACCGCAGCATCTTTCTTCAATAATTTGAAAATGGGCTCACAGGTTGATGTCAACTGAGCAATAAATCTGCTAATATAATTCAACCTGCCCAACAAAATCATCACTTTTTTCTTGTTCTTTGGCGGAGGGAGGTTCTAGATTGCTTTTATCTTTGACAGGTCTAATTCAATACCGCGCCGGCTTACTATGAATCCCAATAGCTTTCCTGATGGCACTCCAAAAGCACATTTTGCTGGATTGAGCTTGAGATTATATCTTCGAAGCCTCTGAAAAAACTTTCTTAGGTCTTTGACATGATCACACTGCTTTTTGGACTTGATAATAACATCATCCACATACACATCAATCTCTCGATGTATCATGTCATGAAACATAGTGGTCATTGCCATCATATATGTAGCTCCGACATTTTTCAACCCAAACGGCATTACTCTGTAACAATATGTCCCCCAAGGTGTGATAAAGGCTGTCTTTTCTGCATCTTCTTCGTCCATCAAGATCTGATGATAACCCGCAAAACAATCCACAAAAGAACCAATCTCATGTTTGGCACAATTGTCAATCAATATATGGATATTTGGTAATGGAAAATCATCCTTTGGACTACCTTTATTGAGGTCTCGATAATCAACACACACTCTGGTTTTTTCGTCTTTCTTCGGAACAAGCACAACATTGGCTAACCAGGTGGGATATTTGGGGACCCGTATAACCTTTGCCTCAAATTGCTTATTGACCTCTTCTTTTATTTTTACACTGATATCCGTTTTAAACTTTCTTAACTTTTGCTTAACTGGACAATATTCTGGATAAATGGGCAACTTATGTACCACTAAATCAGTACTGAGCCCGGACATGTCATCATAAAACCAAGCAAATATGTCCTTGTACTCATGTAACAACCTGATCAAATCTTCTCTGAGCGAAGTCTCTAAGTGTACACTAATCTTTGTTTCTCGAATATTCTCATCATTTCCAAAATTAATAGACTCCGTCTCATTTATGTTTGGTTTGGGTTTCTCTTCATAATGGCTCAAATCTTTACTAATTTCATCCAATACATCCTCATCCTCATATTCCACTTCATATTCATTTTCAATTTCCTGTATATCTATCCGATTATCAAGACTGGACCAGGGATCCTACATGCATGACATATCATTGGAATCAGCAAATATTGAACTGTACAAAAAAGAAGAAGAAAAATAAATAAGGCAAAAATAGAAGAAGAAAGAAATTGCATTTCATTGAATTTTTTGAAAGGTAACAAGGTTTGGATACATTTGACTTGGCGGAATATAGGATTATAATTTTAAAACAAGACAGTTTTGGGAATGAAATATTAAAAGCTAACTACCACAACTCCCCCATGATTGGAAGAGGAGTAGCTTCTCAGTTATTTAGCATAGTGTGGGGTCCAACAAATTGAACACCCATCTTGCTTGTTCCTTTGACTGTCTCTATCACATTCGTGTCTTCAACTAACCTTTCAAAACTTGCTAAAAGCTCTTCATCTGGCTTTATCTCTGCACGATCCGGCATGACAGTTGCCAGGCGTCTCTATGTACCCGGCTTGACAAAGGAGTAGGACAATTTTGGGATAGGTTTGGGGAGGGTCCACCCTTTCTTTTTCAATCTTTTGGCTCTCTGTATATCAGCGATGGTTGGCTTGAAACCCAGGCCGAAAGTGTCAGTGCTACCTGGAAGATGAATTGGTTGCGTTATACCCTGCAAGGCAACTCCTAAACCCTTTCCCGGAGAGAACCCATTCTTTATCATCTCTTTGGCGACCATGACCGTTGTAGGGGTCACTTTGGGTACCGGCATTTTTCTCCTTCAGATATTTTGTTCACAGTCATAATGTCCATTACTTGGTACACCCACGGACCTTTGTCTCCTTCAACTTCTTCAAATGGCGTAATTGCATTACAAATATTGTCTTCCCCGTGTACTATTATTTCTTGCTGATCCCACTCAAATTTTACCATTTGATGTAAAGAAGATGGCACTACTTTTGCAGCGTGGATCCATGGACGTCCTAACAACGGGTTATAGGGCACAGCGACGTCTAGCACTTGAAACTCCATGGTGAAATCCACTGGTCCGATGGCAAGTTCTAGTATGATATCTCCTATGGTGTTCTTTCCGCCTCCATCAAACCCCCTCACACATACATTGTTAAGGTGAATCCTCTCATGATTAACTTTCAGCTTTCCTAGAGTTGACAAAGGACAAATATTGGCGCTTGATCCGTGTCACGACCCAAACCCCGGTCGTGATGGCGCCCAACACATTGCTAGGCAAGCCCGACCATCTTATCCAATTAAACCAGCCAAGTATAATTAATACCGATTAATCGGCATGATTAGCCTGTTTTCATAACAAATCAAGAAGTGTAGAACTGAAATACAAGAACACAGTCCCAACCAAATCGTGGCGTCACAAGTCTGAGCCTCTAACAGATGGAAATATCCTATACAATCCAAGTCTAGGCAGAATAGTAAGAGAAATGATAATAGGAAGGGAGAGATCGGGTCCTGCGGACGCCGACAACTACCTCGAAGTCTCCGGGGAATAACAATAATGTAGCAGCTGCGATAGCTCAACTGCCCTCCTGAACACCTGGATCTACTCAAAAAGTGCAGGGGAGTGGGGTGAGTATATTTCAACTCGGTGAGTAACAATAATAAACAATAACTGAAAATAAGAACTCCTGTACTATCACTAAACAGTTCTAAGGCAACCCCCACAGGTTAGTCATCACTATAATAAGTACTCTGATCTCCAGTCCACATCTATCTCATCTAGGTCCCACACTGACCACCTCCTCGCTCGTACCACTACGGTATACAGCCATCTCAATATATGGAGACATATACGTCTGTCTATAACATATAAATATTTTACTATATATATGAATATGAATAGGTATAATGCTGCGGCGCGCAGCCCGCTCCAATACATATACCGCTGCGGCGCGCAGCCGCTCCATTTAACGTCGACGGCGCTCACTGGGGGTGTATACAGACTTCGGAGGGGCTCCCTAGGCCCAAGCGCTATGATGCTGCGGCGTGCAGCCCGATCCACACATGTATTACTGCGGCGTGCAATCCGATCCAATATATATATATGTATATATATTTATACTGCTGCGGCGCGCAGCCCGATCCCATAATATATACAGCGCTCACTGAGAATGTGTGCAGACTCAGACTCCGAAGGGGCTCCTACAGCCCAAGCGCAATAATACTGCGGCGTGCAGTCCGTCCCACATGTATATTACATGTATATTACTGCGGCGTGCAGTCCGATCCAATATATATATTGTTGCGGCGTGCAGCCCGATCCAATATAGGTATATATATATATATAATACCCCATAATGGGTCCTCGACCCTATCCCGATCAGTATATACATGGCCTCTCAGGCCCAATATAATATATCACAGTGGGTCCTGGACCCTGTCTCAGTCAATATAGACTTGGCCTTCTAGGCCCAATATAACATCTCATAATGGGTCCTTGACCCTATCTATCTCAATAGGTATAGACTTGGCCTTTTAGGCCCACTCAGCTAGAACAGGGAATCCCACCCTAGATAATCTCTCTCAATGTACACATCTAGTACTGGCTCATATTATGCTATACAGCTAGAGCTACGGCTGAGTGAATGTTTCCAACACGGTATACGGGTCGCCTAGCTCTATAGGTTCCCTAATGCTCTACAGATCGGCACAAGGCCCCAAACATGGCTATTAGCCCAATTGTACAGTTATAATCTCATTAGCAGTCATACAACACAGTATTCTATTAGCCGGGAAGGACCAAGTCCAAGTCCCCAATCACAATGTCACCACACTCGTCTCAAGACGTGTGTCTCATCTCAACATAGCACTGTGAAGTGCTAGTACGGGGTTTCAAACCCTCGGTACATTATTTACTATCACCACTCACCTCGAACCGGTAGAAGCTTCAATCCGCTTTGCGCTTGCCTCGCAAATCAATCTCCTCGGGTGCCAAATCTGCTCAAAATCATAGAGAATGCATCAATATATGCTAATTTCACGTAATTCATTCGAAATAACCCAAATTACATCCAAGCCCACAAGTTGTCAAAACCCGACTTTTGGTGCGCTTCTCGAAAAATTATAAAAGTTATATATTCGGAACCCTCGTCTCAATACGAGTCTATGCATATCAAATTTACCAAATTCGGATTCCAATTGCCTACTCAAATCAGTGTTTTTCTACAATTTTAGGCCTAGGGCTAAAACCCACCTTTAATCTTCCATTTTCATAGAAATAATCAATGATTTCATGATAAAAGCGCGTAATTAAACCACAAAACTTACCTCCGACAATATCCCGATGATCTCCCAGCAATTCCCGTCACTTTCTCACTCTAGAGCTCAACAATGGGGGTTTCTAGGAATGAAACCCGTAAATGAAATGTTCTACAATTTAAGAATCTGCCAAGTCATTTAACCCTTCGCGAACGCGACACTACCCACGCGTTCGCGATGAACAAAATTAGCAGCCTCCGAATTTACTCTACGCGAACGCGTGGCTTCCAGCCGCGTTCGCGATGACCAACCGCTCAGACCTACGCGAACGCGTGCACTCCTTCGCGATCGCGATGCTTCCCAAGCCTGACCCTACGCGGACGCGTGCAAACCTCCCGCGAACGCGATGCCTCCGGTCCTGGACTTACGCGTTCGCTCCAGCCCATCGCGAACGCGATGAACAACTTTGATACCCTTCGCGGACGCGTGCCCTTCATCGCGAACGCGATGAAGGAATTTCCTCTGCAGATACAGCAGCAATTCAGCTGCTGTCTTAGGCCAAAAATGGTCCGTTTGGACCCCCGAATTCATCCCGAGGCCCCGGGACCCCAACGAAAACCACCAACATACTCCACAACACGATTCAAACTTGTTCCAATCATAAAAACACGCACTCAAACACGGAAAACGTCGAATCCAAGCAAATTCAAGCCTAAGTTTTCATTCAAACTTCTGAAACTAACATCCAATCTAAAACCCGATCAAACGACGTCCGAATGACCTGAAAATTTGTAGACATATCCAAAATCACATAACGAAGCTACAGGAACTGTCGGAATTCCATTCCGACTCCCGGACCAAAATCTTGCCTATCTATCGGATATCGCCAAAATTCAACTTTAGCCAATTCAAGCCTAAAACTACAACGGACCTCCAAATTCACTTCCGATCGCTCTTCTAGCTCATAAATGACCTCCCGGAGCTGACCGAATCATCAAAATTTGATTCCGAGCTCTCTAACTCACAAGTCAACGTCCAGTTGACTTTTCCCAACTATTCCTTCTTCTAAGAGACTTTCTGTCTCAATTTCAATCAAACTCAACCAACATGCATATTACAACATCAACAAGCATATAACGGGGGTAACGGGGTGATAACTCACATGATGACGGGCCGGGTCATCACATTCTCCCCAACTTAAGCAAACGCTCGTCCTCGAGCGGGCCAAGAGGTCTACTGGAAATGACGCAATAGCCGAATGACCTTACCAAGCATATATTCGCGGCGATACCACTTCACCCCATCTTTCATAAGTCCGATAACATTATATAGCTGAATTTCCACAGTCTAACTGAACCATAAACCACATTGCACTTTCCGAAATCATATACCAGTCTGAATCCCCCATCTATACTTAGAGTACACACGATCCAACTGTAATAGCCAACTCACCACTCCGGGTGAGATCACATGATGTATCAAACAACCCGATCACTCGATATGATAGTCTCTAATCACGACAACTGGCCACAATAACCAAATACTAGCAGAAAGAACCTTTCTCATTAGATAAAGTCTTATTCCAACACCTTCATATCCTGCCCACGACAACTGAAGCACGCGATATACTGAACCTATCTCTCGGGTCAACCATTCGTGAATCTATTTCCCTTTAAAACTGATACCACAATTAGTTTCGGAGCCAAACCTCGATATTACCTTTCTAACGAGCTGAAATCATATATGCTCGCTCTCATTAATGACTCGAATGATCATTTCGGTTATAACACACCACACTGGTGACATGACACCTCAGCATCGGCCTATGCCACAACGATCACAACACAGGCTCCAATAAGAACGATTTGAACACACTCGAATCATGACAACTGACTCGCACAAGGAGCCAAAATTCAAATTCTTCAATACCATCACAACACATAACTGAGATCTCGTCTCACATCATAGAATTAGAGTACCCGAATCCTCCTCGAAAGGTCATAACATCACGTGGCCTTGCCACAACTCATGATTCTATCCAAACACTATTACTCATGGAGCACCTCAAGTCGCACTGCTCAAAACGGTCAGCCACACACATATTTAGGTCTGAACTCAAGCAATCAATCACACACGCGGTGATACATTTAGTATATGCTATCGAATCCTGAATGGACACAACCGATGTGCTATTCCCCGAGCGATACCCAATACGGACTATTCCTCAGAAGAGAGGAAGTATTGTATACAATGTACATATAGGAAGCTATATTTCCCACATCGCACTGTTGCGGCACGCAACCCGTTCCAATAGCATACCTGTGGCGGCGTGCCACCCGATCCAGATACCATACATGTGGCGGCGTACCACCCGATCCACGCATAACTCTAGCAAAAGGGAATGCACATCGACTGAAGTTGCTCATTGCAACAAACATGTATATATAGCCTCGAGCTCGGTCACATGAAACTCATCCGACAAAGTTCCTCAATACCGGAACTGAATCAATGGTAGATACCTCTACACTGACATTCGCCACGAAGGCCCAACTGACAAAGCAATACCTACCAGCCGTCCGCTGGCCCTAGGGTACATCCACCCTGCTGGAGCATGATCTGATGCGCTCTGCCATACAGTTTGCGACATGTTTCTAACATAGTCCATATCACATTAGTCTGGACAACCTGGCTTATGACAACCAGTCAGCAACCGTATATCATTATTCAAATTCATCATATCAAGTAACGAGATAGCCACTAGAGCTTCCAATTCCGATAACCGCTACACTGTTCCGATACACACGATATACCACCACTGCGTAGGCGGGTTACGAGAACTTCTAGTCTCCAACACATACATAACACAGGAATCACTATGCCTGATTTCGTACTTCACCGTAAGATTACATAACGCACCTCAAGCATCCATTCATACCACGAAAGCCATTCATAAATTTCACTATGTCATCAACGACTCAATTATTACAGTCGATCCAACGGGAGTATACCACCATACCGCTAGATATTATCGGTTTATTTTACCTGGCCCTTTTGACCATAGACTCTGCCGAAATACTATTATAGCAGTACCATTTTCCTTAATCACCAGAAAGATCGGCTCTTAAATCACCTGAAGCTGCCCGCGCTGCTCAATAACTTTAATGACTTCCCATATATTATGAACAACAAATCTCAGAGCCTTGAACATGTCATTATCAACTTTTCATAACACATCGCATATACCATACCACACTAAGATAACATGGAAATTTATATTCCTTTCCTACGCCGCAAACATCGGCGCACTCAACTAGTCAAGAACTTTCATGATCCCATATAGAGAAAACTCATTGCCCATTCCATGCTTCGCATACCGATAGGAATATACTCATTTTCAAACCATGATAAAACACATCACAACTCTTTCTCCCAATTACATTGCATAAGTTAAACTGCCAGGACCGAGTCCTTATACCCATATCGGGTTACACAACTGCCAATACTCAAAAGCTTTATTGCACAATATCGGCGAGACTCATTACTTCAAACATATACCAGGAATTAATCGTATTCCTTATCATACCGTTTCGGTTTATTAACAAGTTGATCCATTTACCCAATTTCCTTTCTGATTCATCTTTAATTTAATACCAGTCTTTACTGTAGCACCACAATGCCTCAACCCATGTTACCACACAAGACTTGTACATAAGACCATACGGTCTAAGACCCATAGGCCACTGAATACTCTCTCAATTGTTTCCCAGAAATACCACACTCTACAATACTTTGTTTTGAAGAACTTCCTGCGATTTGAATTTGTTATCATTACCTTTCAATACGGATACTAAGAATCTCATCATCCCCATAACATAACAAAAGTCGTGATTTCTTCCACTGAAACCACGGTCTAGCCACGTACACAGTCTTAAGGCATCTGACTGTTGCAAGCGTAAATCTTGAACGCCGCAAGGCTATTCTCGGGCGTCATTCACCCTTAACTAGTTATAATTCAACTGCCTTATTAAACAGAACCACACGGGCCTTAATAGAACTCTGACACCGCAGAACATGATTACATCCGGATATAATTAACTATCTTTCTTTTCTATACATCAAACATTCTTTAGCAACAGCCACTCAAAAACTCCTAGTATTTTCTCACACCTACGAAGCACCATAACCTTCGTCAGAATTTTTTTTTTCCAACATGCTTTGGGGACAGAACCATCATAGCACACAATAGTGCAATTAGTTAGTCAATAACAACCTCCCCAACTTGGCTCGGAGCCATACATCAGAGCACTTTTAGCCACCTATGTCATTATTACTCAAATGATGCCACAATGTTTTCGTGAGATTAAACCCAAGTCATTTACAAGCTTGACAGAGACTCTAACCCTCTGAAACCTTAACTCTTCTGCAATTCTTGTATTTATACACACACCACATTTAAGCCTACTCTCTTTCGGTGGCAGAAATCTTTTCTAAGTCCCAAATTTTTCCAAAAATTTTGATAGAGTTTCCTTTGTAAATTGGCCTATCCACCTGCCATAGAATCACCAAACCATTCTAACAATACACCAACAACTCAACAAGACGTCACAATGTATTTCAACAACATAAATCTCAATACTACACGAATTATATCATCAGCATTAGTACATGAACATGCGCTGTACCTGCTCAAATCATAACACATATACCTTTCACCATAATACACCCAGTACAACTAATTTGGTTTTTCCGCGTTTGAACTCATACTACCACACGTAATGCACTTTACCTTTCCACTAAGGAACATGAACATACTCACCATGCCCATAGCTAGGGCTACGTAACAGATCACAATAAGGATTGAATACCTCACAGCTCACCCATTATCAACTGCCATTTTCATAATCAAGATCAATATTGACCGCATGAATTTCATAATACCGGCTCGCGAAATTAGCACCTCGGTGCTCAAGCCATAGACAAGGATTTGGCCTCAAGTCCTCCAGACAGGCCCCAACATGAACTCACAGAGATTATATCTCATCCCTCGATTAGGGAATCATAAGACATCACGGCAAATTTATCACTAAGCACTCGAGTGCGCACATCAACGTGCAGGAAGGAATTTCAAGAATCATACCTCAAGCTGAATCAAGTACGCACGATAAGAATTTCAAGAATTTGAAGCTTTCCTAAAAGGTTTGCAGCCTCCCGAGGATAAGTACAGGCGTCCCCGTACCGATCCACGAGACTCTACCAACCGGCTCATGACTCGCGAGACCTATTAACCTAGGCTCTGATACCAACTTGTCACGACCCAAACCCCGGTCGTGATGGCGCCCAACACATTGCTAGGCAAGCCCGACCATCTTATCCAATTAAACCAGCCAAGTATAATTAATACTGATTAATCGGCAAGATTAGCCTGTTTTCATAACAAATCAAGAAGTGTATAAATGAAATACAAGAACACAGTCCCAACCAAATCGTGGTGTCACAAGTCCGAGCCTCTACAAATGAGATCTACTACACAATCAAGTCTAACCAGAATGGGGACGACAAAATGATAAAAAGAAAGAGGTCAGGTACTGCGGACGTCGGCAACTACCTCGAAGTCTCCAGGGAATGGGGATAATAAAGCAGTTGCGATGGCTCAACTGCCCTCCTGAACCTGTATATCTGCACAAAAAGTGCAGGGGAGTGGGGTGAGTATATTTCAACTCAGTGAGTAACAATAATAAACAATAACCGAAAATAAGAACTCCTGTACTATCACTAAACAGTTCTAAGGCGACCCCTACAGGTTAGTCATCACTATAATGAGTACTCTAATCTCCAGTCCACATCTATCTCATCTAGGTCCCACACTGACCACCTCCTCGCTCGTACCACTACGGTATACAGCCATCTCAATATATGGAGACATATACGTTTGTCTATAACATATAAATATTTTAGTATATATATGAATATGAATAGGTATAATGCTGCGGCGCGCAGCCCGCTCCAATACATATACCGCTGCGGCGCGCAGCCCGCTCCATTTAACGTCGACGGTGCTCACTGGGGGTGTATACAGACTTCGGAGGGGCGTGCAGCCCAATCCACACATGTATTACTGCGGCGTGCAGTCCGATCCAATATATATATGCATATATATTTATATTGCTGCGGCGCGCAGCCCGATCCCATAATATACACCAGCGCTCACTGAGAATGTGTGCAGACTCGGACTCCGAAGGGGCTCCTACAGCCCAAGCGCAATAATACTGCGGCGTGCAGTCCGTCCCACATGTATATTACATGTATATTACATGTATATTACTGCGGCGTGCAGTCCGATCCGATATATATATACTGCTGCGGCGTGCAGCCCGACCCAATATAGGTACATATATATAATACCTCATAATGGATCCTCGACCCTATCCCAGTCAATATGTACTTTGCCTCTCAGGCCCAATATAATATATCACAGTGGGTCCTGGACCCTGTCTCAGTCAATATAGACTTGGCCTTCTAGGCCCAATATAACATCTCATAATGGGTCCTTGACCCTATCTATCTTAATAGGTATAGACTTGGCCTTTTAGGCCCACTCAGCTAGAATAGGGAATCCCACCCTAGATAATCTCTCTCAATGTACACATCTAGTACTGGCTCATATTATGCTATACAGCTAGAGCTACAGCTAAGTGAATGTTTCCAACACGGTATACGGGTCGCCTAGCTCTATAGGTTCCCTAACGCTCTACAGATCGGCACAAGGCCCCAAACATGGCTATTAGCCCAATTGTACAGTTATAATATCATTAGCAGTCATACAACACAGTATTCTATTAGCGGGAAGGACCAAGTCCAAGTCCCCAATCACAATGTCACCACACTCGTCTCAAGACGTGTGTCTCATCTCAACATAGCACCGTGAAGTGCTAGTACGGGGTTTCAAACCCTAAGTACATTGTTTACTACCACCACTCACCTCGAACCGGTAGAAGCTTCAATCCGCCTTGCGCTTGCCTCGCAAATCAATCTCCTCGGGTGCCAAATCTGCTCAAAATCATAGAGAATGCATCAATATATGCTAATTTCACGTAATTCATTCGAAATAACCCAAATTACATCCAAGCCCACAAGTTGTCAAAACCCGACTTTTGGTGCGCTTCTCGAAAAATTATAAAAGTTATATATTCGGAACCCTCGTCTCAATACGAGTCTAGGCATATCAAATTTACCAAATTCGGATTCCAATTGCCTACTCAAATCAATGTTTTTCTACAATTTTAGGCCTAGGGCTAAAACCCACCTTTAATCTTCCATTTTCATAGAAATAATCAATGATTTCATGATAAAAGCGCGTAATTAAACCACAAAACTTACCTCCGACAATATCCCGATGATCTCCCAGCAATTCCCGTCACTTTTTCACTCTAGAGCTCAATAATGGGGGTTTCTAGGAGTGAAACCCGTAAATGAAATGTTCTGCAATTTAAGGACCTGCCCAGTGATTTAACCCTTCGCGAACGCGACACTACCCACGCGTTCGCGATGAACAAAATTAGCAGCCTCCGAATTTACCCAACGCGAACGCGTGGCTTCCAGCCGCGTTCGCGATGACCAACCGCTCAGACCTACGCGAACGCGTGCACTCCTTCGCGATCGCAATGCTTCCCAAGCCTGACCCTACGCAGACGCGTGCAAACCTCCCGCGAACGCGATGCCTCCGGTCCTGGACTTACGCGTTCGCGTCCAGCCCATCGCGAACGCGATGAACAACTTTGATACCCTTCGCGGACGCGTGCCCTTCATCGCGAACGCGATGAAGGAATTTCCTCTGCAGATACAACAGCAATTCAGCTGTTGTCTTAGGCCAAAAATGGTCCGTTTGGACCCCCGAATTCATCCCGAGGCCCCTGGGACCCCAACGAAAACCACCAACATACTCCACAACACGATTCAAACTTGTTCCAATCACAAAAACACGCACTCAAATATGGAAAACGTCGAATCCAAGCAAATTCAAGCCTAAGTTTTCATTCAAACTTCCGAAACTAACATCCAATCCAAAACCCGATCAAACGACGTCCGAATGACCTGAAAATTTGTAGACATATCCAAAATCACATAAAGAAGCTACAGGAACTGTCGGAATTCCATTCTGACTCCCGGAACAAAATCTCGCCTATCGATCGGATATCGCCAAAATTCAACTTTAGCCAATTCAAGCCTAAAACTACAACGGACCTCCAAATTCACTTCCGATCGCTCTTCTAGCTCATAAATGACCTCCCGGAGCTGACCGAATCATCAAAATTTTATTCCAAGCTCTCTAACTCACAAGTCAACGTCCAGTTGACTTTTCCCAACTATTCCTTCTTCTAAGAGACTTTCTGTCTCAATTTCAATCAAACTCAACCAACATGCATATTACAACATCAACAAGCATATAACGGGGGTAACGGGGTGATAACTCACATGATGACGGGCCGGGTCATCACAATCCGTTATCAACCAAAACACGAGTTACTACTGATTCTTCACATTTTATCGTGAGGTATAACGCCTTATTGTGTTCCGTCCCTTCTAGTGGTAACTCATTGTCCGAAAATGTTATCCTATTTGTCTCAAAGATATTGTTTGTAATTTTCTCTAGATGACATACCGAGATTTTCTCTGGTACGTGAGCTTCATTTAAGATCTTCATTAACGCCTTCCTGTGTTCATCAGAATGAATCAACATGGATAACAAAGATATTTGAGCGGGCGTCTTCCTCAATTGCTCAACAATGGAGCAATCTTGATCTTTCATTTTCTTTAAAAATTCCCCAGCTTCTTCCTCGGTGATTGCTTTTTTCACATAAGCCTTCTTTCACCACTTTCGTCTTTCTCAAATCATCAGGGGCAAAACATCGCCCACACCGGGTCAAACCATGAGTTTCACGGATTCCCCATTGACTTCTTTCCCTTTATACATTACAGTTACCTTGTCATAATTCCAAGGTACAACTTTGGTACTCACAATCTGCATCTAAACAACTAGCTTGATAACAACTGGTTCTATATAAGCCCCTTTCACAGTCAGTATGGGCTTAAGCCCAGGTACTATCACTTTCACTGGCTCGGGCTCAATCATCACTGATGGCTATTTTGCTGGTGGCTCAATTGACACTTTCTCACTCTCAACTTTCTTCATGAACCTTGTTGTTTGTTTTAATTGTCATCACAGTCTGAGAAGGTTTTTGCAGCTTTCTCCTTGTAGCTCTATCATAAGTGTTTCATGATGCACCGGCAAAGGATTTTGCGTTATGTTAGGAGTCTCGGGTTCTTGCACCTCAATTCTTCAAGAGTCAATGAGTTCTTGTATCGCAGACTTTGAGTGCCAACATTTCTCTGTGTCATGTCCCGGTGCCCTAGAGCAGTATTCACAATGGACGGATTGGTCTAAGTTTCTTGGTGGAGGGTTGGGAATTTTAGGTTCAATGGGATTCAGTATTCCCAACTCTCTCAATCAGTGAAAGAGGCTGTTATATGATTCTCCCAGAGGAGTGAATGTTCTTTTTCTTTGAGCCCTGTAGCCTTTCACTTCAGGGTCAGGACGGAAGTTGGTTTGGTTTCAATTTCTGTAGGTTTTGATGGTGGGTAGGCATTTTGAGCATGGTAGACATTTTGAGGAGCTGGGGTTCGCCATGAAGGTGGAGGCAGTGGGTAAGATTGAGCATGCTGGACAGAAAATTGAGGACCGTTCGGAGGATAATATTGTGGATGTGGGTTATATGGTTCTGGTGGATATGGTTGTTATGGGCGAGGTTGGTGATGATATGGGTTGGGGCCTCGGGACCAAGATCTTCCCTCAATAACCACCACTTCTTCCTTCTTCTTCTTTCCAATCGATACTCTTGTTCCAGTCTGAATTGCTTGCTTTGTAGCCTTGATGGCTGAGTAGCTCATAATCTTGTTCGTCTTCAGACCTTCTTCCACAAAACTCCCCATCTTCACTACCTCATTAAAGTTCTTTCCGATCGCAGACACCAAATGGCCGTAGTATGTCGGCTTCAAAGCTTGTAGGAAACAATCTACCATTTCTCCTTCTTTCATTGGTGGATCCACACGGGCCACCTATTTCCTCCACCTGAAACCATACTCCCGAAAGCTTTCTCCGAGCTTATTTTCCATCTTGGTCAATGACAATCTATCTGGGATGATTTCCAGATTATATTTAAAATGGTTTGCAAATGATTGAGCTAAATTATCCCAAATGAACCATCGAGTATGATATTGATGGGTGTACCATTCCAATGCTGAGCCATTGAGGCTTTGACTGAAGTAGGCCATAAGTAGTTCATCCCTTCCTCCAGCTCCACGCATTTTACTGCAATATCCTCTCAGATGGGCCACCGGATCACCATGGCCATCATACATGTCAAATTTTTGCAATTTAAACCCGGCGGGTAGCTGTACCTCAGGGAACAAACATAAGTCCTTGTATGCCACACTAACTTGGCCTCCCAGACCCTGCATATTGCGAAACGACTGCTCAAGGCTCTTCATTTTCCTGGCCATCTCCTCTTGTTCAGGGTTTCTAGTAGGTTTCTCCTCCTTTGTCATGTCGATAAGCGGGGTGTAAGAATCGTGTTGTCTGAATGTGGGTTCTAGAGGATAGTAATGATTATCTTGGACATGAAATATAGGCTCGCTAGAGGATTTATGTAAAGTGACTGGTGGCGGCGCCACACACACGGGAGCAGTCTGGGGTGGTGGTGGTGGTGGTGGAGCTTGTTTAGGCAGGGTTGGTGGTACTTGTGATGTAGTGGCGCAATAGTGCGGGTAAGCGGGATATGTGGAAGATGAGTTCATGGTGGGTGGTTCTTGATTTGGGTTTGAGGGAGGAATATATGTAGGGGTTGGCTGGGTAAGAAGGTAAGGGTTGCCCCCTTGACCAAGCCTGGTATAATTCTAACATTTGTTATTTTAACTTATACATTTCTTCCTTCATGCAATTCACATCTATTACTTCCTCCTCTTGCACCGGGATCCATGATTGTTGGCTCAATTTCTTAGGTTACTGCTTTTGTCATGTTTTTAGAACGAGTGTTGTAGTTTTGATGTGCCAGAATGCCAGTTGCTAACTATTTTATCTGATACTCATCAACAACCAAAACTTGTTAATAGTTAGATCATAATAGATAAACATCACAAGTTTTAAAAACACAACTTTTTGCCTGGCAATTATACATCATCCTGGTATTATTATTCTTCTTTTGACCTGCCAATTTTCTTTTTTCAGCTTTTCCTTTTCTTTTGTTTCCACCCATCATTTTCATTGCTTTCATTGTTTCTTTGTTTCATTCTTTTCCTCCTTTTTTTTTCGTTTTTCGATCCTATATGTTTGCCTATCGCTCAAGTAATTTGCATATAAGAGAAAATAATGACAATTTCTTTGGATTTTCGTTGATATTCAAACATTGATTACAAAAGATAATGTTATACTACAACCTTTCTAAATGCGGAAAAGTACAAATACGAAAATGCATGCCCTATGAATACATTTAAGCTCTAGTGCTCGCGAGACATTGTTCGGTCTTACCGCGGGCCTATATGCTAATCCCTTTTGGAGTTTGTCCAGGTCGATCATTACTTGTTTCACAAAGATCATTGCTGTTGCGGTAAACGTTGACTGAGTCATATCCTCGCACAGTTGGCATTTCCGCGTAATGTATTGAGCAATATTGACAATTCTTTCACCGATGACCCATTTCTCTTGAAGCAACCTACCAATTTGTTCGGCACGAGCATCTAAGGTTTGCTGATTCTTCTTTTGAAGTTGTAGCTCCAATTCTAACCTGGCCATGTCCATGTAGCAATGTTCTCTATCTATCTCAAATTCTTTGGTTTGTTTGTGTAAGGCCCGTAAAATTTTTGTGCATAAAACCTAGTAGCTGTGGTGTCATGGTCCGAATAATGTGTTAGGAATGCGTAGTAGCTCGCGGCGAGCTTGCTCGCCGCGGTTCGGACCCTTGGTAGTGATTTAAGTTTCAAAAATGTAGAGAATTAATTTTCCCAAAAAAGTGTCAAATATGCGGTCAAGAATGCGACCGCAAACCTGACATGCGGACCGCATTCTTGCCGCAAAACATTCCAGAGAGTCTCCCAAAATCATGTTGAAAAGTGCGGTCGATATGCGATCGCATGTCAAATCTGCGGTGCACTTTGCGACCGCGGATCAAGCATGCGGACCGCATTCTGGCCGCATTCCTTAACAGAACCTGTGTAAAATTTGGGGCAATTCTGCGGTCACTATGCGGACCGCATGTTGATTTTGCGGTCGCATAGTGCACCGCATAATTGACCCCGGCCCAGATTTTTGTAACATTTTGACCCGATCTCCTCTTTAATATAACACACTTCTTCTTCATTTTATCATATCATCTTACCAAAATTAGAGAGAGAAGAGAGGGTTTTTAGAGAGAGAAATCTTTCATCTTCAAAGATTGTTCCAACTATCTTAATTCCAAGGGATCTTAGGGCAAGGATTCAACTTCCCCAATCTTTTCAAGGTAAAAACCCTAACTATTTTCTTTGACTTTCAGTTTTAATTGGGTAAAGAAAGGTTTGCATATAATAGCTTTTGAAAATAGAATTTTTACACTCATGCATGATTATTGAACTTGATTTTTAGTAAAAAGAAGTGAGTAGAAGTAAGAGTCTTCAAGAACAAGGTTGGCAAGAGTAAGATAGCTTGGGTAAGCATAAAGTAGGAAGTTAACGGAAGAAAACTCACCACCAGGTATGTATGGCTAATTTTGATTCTTGTAAAATCGCCCAAATGTGTGCGAATTGTTTTGACATGTGTCAAATTGAGAAATTTTACGTAATTCTTTGATTTCCTTGTTGAGCATTCGATTGATGTTGAACTACGTGTGGTGTGGCATGAAATATGAATTGAAAGATAAAAAAAGGTAATCGAGATTGGTAAAGAATTGGGAACAACCATTGTGATGGCATATTTGGCTTATTGTGGAAGGAATTTGAAACACCTTAATTGTGGTAAATTGTTGAACATGATTATGTGGGCATTTTCGATTTTGGAATACTTGTAACTTGGTTTTGATATTGGTTTGAGAAGAAATTGAGAACATGAACCAATGTGTAAGTTGCTTATTTGAACTTGTTGAAATTGTGTGTAGTACCTTATCTACTGTTTGAAATTGTTGTGTTTTCAACTGTAAGGCGGGGTCGTGTTGCACGCCGCAACGTGGGGAAATAAGGTGTGGGTTGGGGTGATAAGGGTGGCCGAGGTAATAAGGGTGGTCAGGGGCAATAAGGATGGAAAGCGATCGAAATCGCTATTGAAAATTGATACAAAAATCAATAAATGTGAAATTTCGAAAGGAGACAGCAGGAGAGTTTGCAACCTGTGGGGTACTGATTGCCCCTTTGTTTGACTACTTGTGCTTTACGTGATTGATTGGTTATTGTTAAATTGGTTGATTGTAGAAAGTGCTTTGTGTTGAGAATTATTTGAAATGAGGAAAATGTGGAAACATGGTTAGTTGGCTTAATTAATTGTTGATGTGATTCAATGGCTTGAGTTTACTTGGGACAAAGTTTGTCCATACATACCAGTACAATTCAAGTGTACTGACGTCCCTTTTGCCGGGGCGCTACATTCGTGTTATGATTGTAGGTGGATCAGTAGCAGGCACTTCAGCTCATCGGCAGTAGTATCCTTCTCCTTCCACTGCCCGTTTTGGTGAGCCCCTTTCTTCCTTGGGGCCCTGTGTGGTTCATGCCACTTTTGTTTAGATTTCATTTTTGTTTTGTAAGGTATAGCCGGAGCCTTGTTACCGGCAAGTATTGTATTCCCTTTTTGTATCCTAGAGGCTCTGTAGACATGTAAACTGTGGGACTCCGGTATTATGTATACATTATGTTATGTCGGGCGTTGTAAAAATTGCAAACTTGTTAATGAATCACTCGTATGATTTTATTTGTTTAATGTGAAATCATTCATGGTTAGTAAGATATTTGGTTAATGAGAATCAATCAACACAGGGGTAACGCGTGGGAATGAAAGGCACCCAGGTCCGCTTGATTGGGGCAACCCGGTCAGGCGCCGGTCATGTTCCCCGATTTGGGGCGTGACAAACTTGGTATCAGAGCCTATGGTTTTTAAAGTGTCCTAGGATGTCTCGGAGCCGTGTCTAGTAGTGCCCTTCTTATAGGTGTGTTGTCGACCACATCATATAAGTAGGGGGCTACACGGGCATTTAGGAATTTACCTACTTCTTTGTTAATCTATATCGTGCGGTAAAGTGCAATGTGGAAATATCTATGTCTAATTCGCGCCTTGTTCCTAAATTTTCAGAATATGGCACCTAAGAAGAAGGCTAGACTCGGCCTTAGGGCCAATGCCGGCCCAAGTGCAACCGTTAATCATGTACCCGATGCCGTGGGAGAGAATGACCCACCGGTCCCGAATTTGCCTGGCCCATCTGTTCAAAACCCAAGTGTCCCTATTCTAGCCGCGGCAGAGGATGCCACCATTCCTCCTGCCAGTGTTCTTGACTCGGATACAGTTCCCGCTTCGGGCTCGGTATCTCTAATGAAGAACTTAGGGGAGCCATCCATATGTTAACACGGTTAGTGGCCGCCCGGGCCCGGAGATCCCATGATGCCCCCGCATCCTCCAGCGGAGAGGGAGATTCCTTTGGCTCCGCAGTCCACCGCTTCTTGCGATTAGCCCCTCCGGAATTTTCGGGCACCGATTCGGAGGTCGATCCACAGGAATTCCTTGATGAGATATACAAGACCCTCGGAGTGATGAAGGCTACAGATATAGAGGGAGAGTTGGCCTCTTACAGGCCGAAGGGAGCGGCACGTTCATGGTTCGAAATGTGGGAGGATTCCCGTGAGGAAGGGAGCCCTCCGGCCGGATGGGATGAGTTCGTAGATGCATTTATGGACCACTTCTTGCCTGCCGAGGTGATGGCAGCCCGTGACATAGAGTTCGAGGTCCTCAAGCAGGGCGGTATGAGTGTTTGGGAGTATCACATGGAGTTCGTAAGGTTGTCCAAGTATGCTCCTCATTTAGTGTCGACCATGGATGCCCGGGTTCGACGGTTTGTTCGGGGGCCTTAGCCCTTTGGTGGTGAATGAGGCCGCCACGGCAGCTTTGCACTCGGACATGAACTATGGGAGGATTGTGGGGTTTGCTCGGGCCACGGAGGCCATGAAATCGAAGATTCGTGCGAAAGAGAAAGTAGCGAGCAGGGCCCTGGTCAACGGGTCATTCGGGGAGATCACTTCCGGGGAAAGGGTCATCAGGGGCCATCCCGGTCATATGCTCGGTCCTCCGCGAGTGCACCACCATCCGTGCACGGTCATCAGCAAGGGGCAGTTACTCGAGACCCGGTTCGGACAGCGAGGAGGTCTCGTCGGTCCGGTCGTCCGGGGTGAGATCCCGGCGAGCAGGGCGACCTACATGCCCCGAGTGTGGGAGATTTCATACGGAGACTTGCTACCTTGACCTTCCAGGTGTGCTTCGGGTGCGGGGTGAGAGGTCACATTCAGCGGGACCGCCGTGCACCCCGTCAGGGTATAGGTAGGGGATCTGCTCAGTCATCCGGTTCTTCGGTTGCTACATCATCAGCGCGTACTCCAGCATCAGCAGGGCGTGGTGCAGCTAGGGGTGGAGCTCGGGGTAGGGGTGGACCTAGCCGATTCTATGCATTGAGTGACCGCCAGAATGCCGAGGCTTCTCCAGATGTTGTTACAGGTATCCTGTCTGTTCAAGCTATTGATTGCTATGCCCTTATTGATCCAGGGTCCTCCTTGTCTTATGTTACTCCATTCATTGCTTCAAGTTTTGGGATAGAACCCGAACAACTTCATGAGCCGTTCTCTGTGTCGACTCCAATTGGGGATTCTATTACAGCCCCACGAGTCTATAGGAATTGTGTTGTTACGGTGGGTGGTCGTGATACCACAGCTGATCTTATTGAGCTTGGGATGGTAGATTTTGATGTAATTATGGGGATGGATTGGCTCTATTTGTGCTTTGCCAAACTTGACTGTCGAACGAGAGTTATGAGGCTCGAGTTCCCTAACGAGCCAGTTGTTGAATGGAGAGGAAATGGTGTGGTGCCAAGGGGTAGGTTTATTTCCTACCTTAAGGCTTCGAAGATGATTAAGAAGGGTGTATCTATCATTTGGTTCGGGTAACGGACACCACCTCAGAGGTGCCTACCCTCGAGTCCGTGCCAATTGTGAATGAATTTCCTGAAGTGTTTCCAGATGAGCTTCCAGGCATTCCGCCGGATAGGGAGATTGACTTTGGGATCGTTGTATTGCCGGATACTCAGCCAATATCCATTCCACCATACAGAATGGCGCCAGCAGAGTTAAGGGAGTTAAAGGAGCAGCTGAGGGATTTATTAGAGAAAGGGCTCATACGACCGAGTGTGTCGCCGTGGGGTGCTCCGGTTCTCTTTGTCGAAAGAAGGATGGGTCACTTCGAATGTGTATTGATTATCGGCAGCTCAACAAAGTCACCATAAAGAATAAATATCCTTTGCCTCGAGTGGATGATCCATTTGACCAATTGCAAGGAGCGAAGTTCTTCTCAAAGATTGATTTACGGTCTGGGTACCACCAGTTGAAAATCAGGGAGCAGCCTTCAGAACTCGTTATGGTCACTTCGAGTTTTTGGTCATGTCTTTTGGGCTAACCAATGCCCCAGCAACTTTCATGGACCTTATGAATCGGGTTTTCAAGCCATTCCTAGATTCCTTTGTAATTGTATTCATTGACGACATCCTCATCTACTCTCGGAGCAGGGAAGATCATGCCATTCACCTCGGAGCAGCATTGCAGACCCTTCATCAGCATCAATTGTATGCCAAGTTCTCAAAATGTGAGTTTTGGTTGGAGTCCGTAGCCTTTCTAGGGCATGTTATTTCCAGTGAGGGAATTCAGGTGGATCCTCAGAAGATTGCGGCAGTGAAAGATTGGCCTAGACCCACGAACCCGACAGAGATTCGTAGCTTCTTGGGTTTGGCAGGGTACTATCGGAGATTTGTAGAGGGATTCTCAACCCTCGCTTCCCCATTGACAAAACTGACGCAGAAGGCAGTTAAGTTCCAGTGGTCCGAAGTATGTGAGAAAAGTTTCCAGGAATTGAAGTCAAGGTTGACCTCGGCACCAGTATTGGCCTTGCCAGAAGGCACAGAGGGATTTGTGGTTTATTGTGATGCCTCCAGGGTTGGTTTGGGATGTGTATTGATGCAGCACGGAAAAGTCATAGCTTATGCTTCCAGGCAACTTAAGAACCATGAGAAGAATTATCCGACGCATGATTTGGAGCTTGCAGCCTGTTGTGTTTGCCTTGAAAATATGGCGACACTATCTTTATGGGGTACATGTAGATGTGTTTTCAGACCACAAGAGCCTCCGGTATTTGTTCAAGCAGAAAGAGCTGAATCTGAGACAGCGGCGGTGGTTAGAACTGCTCAAGGACTATGATATGAACATATTGTACCATCCAGGAAAGGCAAATGTGGTAGCCGACGCTCTTAGTCGAAAATCCATGGGTAGTTTGGCTCATTTGGCTATGGATCAGAGACCCCTGGCTCGAGAGGTTTATCAATTAGCCAGTTTGGGGGTTCGTATCTCGGTGTCAGGCGAGGGGGATATCTTGGTGCATAATGGAGCAGAATCATCATTGGTCGCGGAAATCAAGGAAAAACAGTTCATGGATCCAGCATTGGTTCGGGTGAAGGAAGCAGTCATGAATGACAAGACCTCAGCATTTGTACTCGGCAGCGAAGATGGTGTATTGCGGTGTCAAGATAGGCTATGTGTTCCGGATGTGGACGAGCTTCGGGAAAGAGTGATGGCAGAGGCTCATACTTCCAGGTATTCTGTGCACCCTAGTTCAACGAAAATGTATCACGATCTCAAGGAGATTTATTGGTGGAACGGTATGAAAAGGGATGTAGCAAGCTTTGTAGCTAAATGTCCGAACCGTCAACAAGTGAAGGCCGAGCATCAACGGCCCGGTGGATTAACTCAGCTTATAGAAATACCAAGGTGGAAATGGGAGATGATCAATATGGATTTCGTGGTAGGGTTACCTCATACTCAGCGAAAGTTCGATTCAATATGGGTGATAGTAGATCGACTCACCAAATCAGCTCACTTCCTGCCCTGTCAAGTCCACTGATACCGCGGAGCAATATGCAAGATTGTACATCAAGGAGATAGTAAGACTTCATGGCACTCCACTTTCTATTATCTCGGATCGCGGGGCTCAGTTCACAGCTAACTTTTGGAAGAAGTTTCAGCAAGGTTTGGGAACTCGGGTGAATCTCAGCACAGCTTTCCATCCGCAGACCGACGGTCAGGCCGAGCGGACCATTCAGACGCTTGAAGATATGTTACGGGCTTGTGTCTTAGATTTTAAAGGTAATTGGGATGAACACTTGCCACTGATAGAATTTGCTTACAATAATAGCTATCATGCTAGCATTCGGATGGCCCCATTTGAGGCATTGTACGGGAGAAGATGTAGGTCGCCAATCGGGTGGTTTGAGGTAGGTGAAGCAGAATTGCTAGGGCCAGATATGGTGTACGAAGCCATGGAAAAAGTTAAGGTTATTCAGGAGAGAATGAAAACAGCACAGAGTCGTCAAAAGTCCTATGCAGACGTTCGTCGAAGGGATTTGGAGTTTCAAGTCGATGATTGGGTGTTCTTGAGGGTATCTCCTATGAAGGGAGTCAGGCGATTCGGAAAGAAAGGGAAATTGAGTCCTAGGTATGTCGGGCCATATCGGATCGTTCAAAGGATTGGTCAAGTTGCTTATAGGCTAGAGTTGCCTCCCGAGATGTCATCAGTGCATCCGGTATTCCATGTGTCCATGTTGAAGAAAGTGATTGGAGATCCATCCACCATCATGCCAGTCGAGGCTATTGAGGTTAATGAAGATTTGTCATATGAAGAAGTTCCAGTTGCCATTCTTGATAGGCAAGTCCGTAAGTTGAGAAATAAGGAAGTTGCCTCTGTTAAAGTATTGTGGCGAAGTCAACAAGTTGAGGAGGCCACATGGGAAGCGAAAAAAGAGATGAAGGAAAAGTACCCCCATTTGTTTGATCAAGCCTAGAAGAAATTAGGTGACCCTCCTACTCTTAGTAACTGTCATCTTGTCTAAGTTGTTTCCCTCTTAGTATTAGTAAAGTCCCCTTCATTTTGTAATGAGTTAAATGTGTTGTTACCTTGGGTCACTTGAACCTTTCTTGATAAATGAAATCCTTATAAATATTTGGGTGTTAAAATAAACAACTAATAGTAAGTTTAGATTGGTAATGGTTTGTTAAGTGTACATGGTGTGCTAAAATGATTAAATAAGGTGAGAATTCATTGAAGTGACTAGTTTATGTGCAATTGTAACAATGTGATAGAATATGTGCATTCGTTGAGGTAAGAAAGTGTATACCAGTTGTGAAAGGTGTTGTATTTGTGTATTGTTGTTTGGTAATGTGTTTCGGGGGCCCTCTGACAGGTGGATATGTCCATAATACAAAGGAAACTCTGGCGAAATTTTTCTAAAATATAAGAGTTAGTCAAACTTTTGATGGTTGCATATCATGTCTTTCAAAACCAACTCATTTATTTCAAAATCCTCATTCGAGGACGAATGATCTTAAGGGGGGGGAGGATGTAAGGCCCGTAAAATTTTTGTGCATAAAACCTAGTAGATGTGGTGTCATGGTCCGAATAATGTGTTAGGAATGCGTAGAAGCTCGCCGCGGTTCGGACCCTTGGTAGTGATTTAAGTTTCAAAAATGTAGAGAATTAATTTTTCCGAAAAAGTGTCAAATATGCGGTCAAGAATGCGACCGCAAACCTGACATGCGGACCGCATTCTTGCCGCAAAACATTCCAGAGAGTCTCCCAAAATCATGTTGAAAAGTGCGGTCGATATGCGATCGCATGTCAAATCTGCGGTGCACTTTGCGACCGCAGATCAAGCATGCGGACCGCATTCTGGCCGCATTCCTTAACAGAACCTGTGTAAATTTGGGGCAATTCTGCGGTCACTATGCGGACCGCATGTTGATTTTGCGGTCGCATAGTGCACCGCATAATTGACCCCGGCCCAGATTTTTGTAACATTTTGACCCGATCTCCTCTTTAATATAACACACTTCTTCTTCATTTTATCATATCATCTTACCAAAATTAGAGAGAGAAGAGAGGGTTTTTAGAGAGAGAAATCTTTCATCTTCAAAGATTGTTCCAACTATCTTAATTCCAAGGGATCTTAGGGCAAGGATTCAACTTCCCCAATCTTTTCAAGGTAAAAACCCTAACTATTTTCTTTGATTTTCAGTTTTAATTGGGTAAAGAGAGGTTTGCATATAATAGCTTTTGAAAATAGAATTTTTACACTCATGCATGATTATTGAACTTGATTTTTAGTAAAAGAAGTGAGTAGAAGTAAGAGTCTTCAAGAACAAGGTTGGCAAGAGTAAGATAGCTTGGGTAAGCATAAAGTAGGAAGTTAACGGAAGAAAACTCACCACCAGGTATGTATGGCTAATTTTGATTCTTGTAAAATCGCCCAAATGTGTGCGAATTGTTTTGACATGTGTCAAATTGAGAAATTTTACGTAATTCTTTGATTTCCTTGTTGAGCATTCGATTGATGTTGAACTACGTGTGGTGTGGCATGAAATATGAATTGAAAGATAAAAAAAGGTAATCGAGATTGGTAAAGAATTGGGAATAACCATTGTGATGGCATATTTGGCTTATTGTGGAAGAAATTTGAAACACCTTAATTGTGCTAAATTGTTGAACATGATTATGTGGGCATTTTCGATTTTGGAATACTTGTAACTTGGTTTTGATATTGGCTTGAGAAGAAATTGAGAACATGAACCAATGTGTAAGTTGCTTATTTGAACTTGTTGAAATTGTGTGTAGTACCTTATCTGCGCTGTTTGAAATTGTTGTGTTTTCAACTGTAAGGCGGGGTCGTGTTGCGCGCCGCAACGTGGGGAAATAAGGTGTGGGTTGGGGTGATAAGGGTGGCCGAGGTAATAAGGGTGGTCGGGGGCAATAAGGATGGAAAGCGATCGAAATCGCTATTGAAAATTGATACAAAAATCAATAAATGTGAAATTGTGAAAGGAGACAACAGGAGAGTTTGCAACCTGTGGGGCACTGATTGCCCCTTTGTTTGACTACTTGTGCTTTACGTGATTGATTGGTTATTGTTAAATTGGTTGATTGTAGAAAGTGCTTTGTGTTGAGAATTATTTGAAATGAGGAAAATGTGGAAACATGGTTAGCTGGCTTAATTAATTGTTGATGTAATTCAATGGCTTGAGTTTACTTGGGACAAAGTTTGTCCATACATACCAATACAATTCAAGTGTACTGACGTCCCTTTTGCCGGGGGTGCTACATTCGTGTTATGATTGTAGGTGGATCAGTAGCAGGCACTTCAGCTCATCGGCAGTAGTATCCTTCTCCTTCCACCGCCCGTTTTGGTGAGCCCCTTTCTTCCTTGGGGCCCTGTGTGGTTCATGCCACTTTTGTTTAGATTTCATTTTGGTTTAGTAAGGTATAGCCGGAGCCTTGTTACCGGCAAGTATTGTATTCCCCTTTTTTGTATCCTAGAGGCTCTGTAGACATGTAAACTGTGGGACTCCAGTATTATGTATACATTATGTTATGTCGGGCGTTGTAAAAATTGCAAACTTGTTAATGAATCACTCGTATGGTTTTATTTGTTTAATGTGAAATCATTCATGGTTAGTAAGATATTTGGTTAATGAGAATCAATCAACACAGGGGTAACGCGTGGGAATGAAAGGCACCCAGGTCCGCTTGACTGGGGAAACCCGGTCAGGCGCCGGTCATGTTCCTCGATTTGGGGCGTGACAGTTTGCTACTTTTGACCTCGATCGTAATGATCTTCTTCCTCAATCGGGCTACTTCAACATTATGTTCATCTTTTAACTGTCGAACCATCCGAGCTCTTTCTTCGGTGTTCTTGGCCAATTATTTCCGAACCCCAACTAGTTCATTCTCAGCTTTATCTAGATCAAAGCTATAATTGTTAAACTTGCGCCGTAGATTTTGAATTAGCTTCTCGTCCCGGGCAAGTCGAACTGGGGTTTCGGTTGTTGTTCTTATTTTCACAATCTGAGCCTTCAATGTTTCATTTTCTTTTCTCAGCTGTTTCTTTTCACCCTCATCGACTGTTGCTTGTAGGCTGGTTTCGAATTTGAGGTCCTGAAATTGTTTTTCCAACACGCTGATTCTAGCTCGATATTCATTTTCCTAGGCCATCCAATCCTTTTGTTCCTTAGACTTCTCGGCAAAATCTTGAAAATGAGGCCTCTTCGTCGGTCTCTCATGATCAACATCTCTACGATACCATGCGGAATATCCCGGTGATACTTCGCCTCTAGCCCGATCTCTCACACATGTGTCTATTCTCAAACATTGGCATTCATTCCATATTTGCCAAATTTTTGCTTCCGGGAATTGCCCATCAGGACTGATTTCTATTGCTTGAAAGTTGAGGTCCCCATCTTTCGGCACAACCTGATATCTTCCGAGTTGCCTTAATACCCGGTATGGCGCATAAGGTTGGATGCTCTTGAGTCCCATTAATAGAAAATATGACCCTTCTGCTGGCATATATATAACTTCGTTGAGAGGCAACCATCCATATGCCCATTCTATCCGGCTAGCAGTCAGTGATTGTAAATATGTGATCCAACCCTTCGACCCTTCTGGCCACTTGGTCTCTTTTGTCCTTACGTAGAATTCTTCGATACATGTCTTTTCAGATGATCCATAGCTTGAGAACTGAGGGTGGCGGCATAAATGCTCTATCATCCACATTTGAAGAAGTAAATTACACCCTCGAAGAAATCTTCTCCCGCTTTGCAGGCCGTGAGAGCATGGAAGATATTGGCCACTATCATTGGTGCCAACGTACTATTGTCCTGTACAAGGAGAGTACTAGCAATTCCGGCAACTCTAATGTCGATATTCCCATCTTTCCTCAGAAATATGATCAACCCCAAAAAGGCTACCATAAAGGCGAAACGCCTGTGTTCCTCCCACTTAGCCCGGTTCGCTTTGCTGTAGAATTTGTTTGTTGGATCATTGAATCCTCCAACGTGGCCATATCTGCGGTATATAAAGTTCATAGTGCAGAACCCGTGGACCAAGTCTTTATTGTGAACATTTCTGGCAATCTTTAAGAAGTCGAGGAATCTATGCATAGTAATAGCCCTTGGAGCAACCAGATTGTTGTCTTTTAAGGGAACCTCGCCCTTTTCGATGTAGTTAGCAATTTTCTCTAATGTCGGAGTGAGCTCAATATCCAAGAAGTGGAGCACGTTGTGTGCGGAATCCCAGCAAGCAACTAGAGCTCGGATAATATCGCCTCGAGGTACTATGTTTAGCAGCCCAGTAAGATCTTTTAAATATTTGTCGACCCAATCCTGTCCATCTTGGCCTAAATCATTCCACCACAATCGCAACTCCAAAGGGATATTGTTCATTAGTGCAAAGGGTTCATTTTGTATTGTGCTTATTCTGCACATTTATTAAAGGCGATTTATTCAAAAGAAAACAAAATCTTTTCAAGGACAATTTTCATTATTTCAAACGAGTCAACCTTTTCCATATTTAATTTGAAAATTTCAAGGCTATTATTTTTAAAGAAAAATGACTTCAAAGCGGCCATTTTTGCACAAACAACTTTCTGGCGTCCTTTCGAAACATTCGGCTATTTTTAAAAAACGGCATCACTTTGACTTTATTGACAAAACTAAAAATTAAACACACATATTTTAATTTTTTCGAAAATGGTGGTTGGACCCGTCATGGCTTGCCTACGTATCTGCCTAGTGGTGAGAATCAAACCTGCGTAGTTCGGTCAAATTGTTTTAAGACCAATTATTTTAACTGAATTGTTCCGACTATTTTCAAAACTTTTCTTTTCAAACCTTCGACAGCGTTTCGTCAATATTTCGGTATTGCTATTCTAAAATTTGCTATTTTTCTTTCTTTTTGTTTTCAGGTATTTAGCCGGCCAGCATAATAATTCAGGACAAATAAATGCAACATATAATCATGCTCGGTCTTTGATATCTGGGTAACCTGTCCTAGACGGACCCAACCCCTGTGTTGAGTCCCCTAAGTCAGATATGATGCAAATAAACATCCTAAATCTAGGCTCAATATCCTGATTTTTCATGGTACTAGACTATGTTACCCCAGTGGACAACTCAAATAGAGGAGGGGGCTACGTACCGGGGACCCGCGGGATCGTCCGGCTTTGTAACGTATCCGGCCTCTATCTCTTATTGGGTATTGACTTAACAGAAAGGGGAGTCTCAACCAGTAAGCACATCCCCGGAGGTAAGAAGAGAAGGGTTTTCGGCACAATTTTATATATACAGTTCACGTAATATCAAAGCGGTAAACATATAGCACGTTGATCAAAGCATACAATGAAATCAGATATAATCAAAACAACAATTTAACTGAGCTCGAATTCTTAAACCCTGCTTCAAAGTTCTAGGTTTCTTTTCCCCAGCAGAGTCTCCAGAGTTGTCACACCTCCCTTTCGCTTTTACGATGTCCCAACTATTTACTATTACACCCCGGAAAGGAAAATAACAATAGTAGTGGGGAAGGAGTTTTTCCAATTAAAGGACATTCGGAAGGGAATTTTATTTATTAATTTTTAGAGTCACAACTTGGGAAAATAATGGTGTCCCAAGTCACCGGTTTAATCCCGAACTGAGGAAATTATGACTCTGTTTAACAGTCCGCGAAACTAGAAATCCGGATAAGGAATTCTGTTAACCCGGGAGAAGGTGTTAGGCACTCCCGGATTCCGTGGTTCTAGCACAGTCGCTCAACTGCCGTATTTGTTATATTTGATTTCCTTATATGCTTCAGTTTCAAATGTTATTGGTATTCCGCTTTTTAGGATTTGCAACGTTACGAAAATACATTTAAAGTCACACCGCAACCAGTACGCCTGCGACTTTAATGCATTTCAGCTTCGCCGGGATTATAGCTTTGGGTCACATAAGATGTGCACCCGTATTTAGGAATGTATTTTCGTTTATCGTGCCTATTATATCTACGTCTTGTATCTTTGGGAAAGACCATGAAATTTGCTAAACGGTCCTTCCGAGTCTAATATTTTACATTAGAATTCGTTTGGGGGCCCCGCGTGTTTTTTTATTCAGAACGAGGCTTGTCCCTTATTTTTAAGGTTCAATCCTATTCATACACTATATTTTGTTTTTTGTTTTTTCTTCCTATAACTGTTTTTGTGTTACTATTTCAAACTATAATATTGGAGTCCAAGCCATTATTCGTTACTGGACCTGGACTTTAGACTGCTTAACAGTCTATTATTAAAGACAATTGGGCCTCTCAAGCCCAGCTTGTACCACTGTTCCTATTTGAAGGCATGAATGCTACCTTGACCAGACTTGGGCCTGTGTTCATGACTAGGCCCAAACTATACGAACAAAATTAAAGAAAATCTAATATTTCAATATTAGTATTTAGCAGGTATTATTCAGTACTACTAATTAATCATTTCAAACATTGCTAAGTTACATTTTTTACCACTACTAATTTCAATTTTAGCAACTAATTAGACATTCTAAAACAGTAATTTGTATCAGTATTATTATTCTATATAGCAGGTTCAGATATTCAAGTAGTTATCATGGTACTAGTTTGCAGGATTATATTGTCAGTTTATTTCAACTAAAGAAAACCAGTGTTCTGAATTAGCTAAACTTGCTTGAATTACTGAAAATCACAAGGTTTAAAAGTGGATTTATAGATAACTCATATTCAGTGTATATAAACAGTAATATAAGCGGAACTACTTATACTTTTGGATTAAACGACTCCGATTCAGAATTCAAAATAGCTAAGTACCAGTTTATATGTCTATTTTCAGAACATACCTATATATATATCTAAGTGTATTAGCTGTGTATTAGCCTGTTTTAGTTTTAGAATTAGGTAATAAACTACTAACTACGTTTAACTATACTATTATCTACTACTAATTTACTCTAATCGAATTCATATAGTTTATATTTATTACAACCATTCCTAATGAATTACAAAGGATCTATGAGTTATAACTACAGCAAAAAGAAGAAGCAGAAGACAGTTTCATCATGAATCAATTAAGACTTCATTTCTTCATCACAAATCTCAATTAAATCTTCAGGAAAAAAGATGTGTACCTAATCAATAAAAGTGGAACAATGAGTTCTAGAGGAGATGAATAGCAGGAACAATCAGCAATGGTAACAGCAATCAAGTATCAACAAGCAATGATGATGAATCAACACAGCAACAGTTGATATATCAAAGCGGGAGACCCAGCAAATTCAACCCAAATAAGTACAAGACCCAATGAATTCCACCAAAAGTGAAGCACAAAGAGCAGAAGTTCAAAAATCAACCAACGTCTAACTCAGAGTTAATACTTCGAACTTCCTATTTCTGAATTAGAATTATGATTTTTTTGAACTTGAAAATCTGGACTAATTTCTGAATTTCCAAAATCTAGCCCCTTTTCAGGCTTATTTGAAACCTATTTATAGAGGCATTTTGGGGGGAATTTAAAATAAAATAATTGTATTTCCCTCCCCTTATTATTTCAATTAATTACATAATGGTCTACTAAAGATATATCGAACTGCCTTCAGACCCCTGCTAGAAGGTTCTGGGTAGTTCTATTAGATTCTATTAGGTGGGTTTTACTCAATTGCCCCCACTTGCTAAGGTTTATTTCATTAATGCCTTTTAACTCTACCTAGTCTACCCTTTATTATTCAAGTATTTTCAGAAAAACCAAGCAACAAAGTCATTTATATCCCCACAGGCTCTATGTAATCTACAAAAATACCATTTGCCTTTCCCCTTTTACCTTTTACATTTAGTCCTATTTACCCGACCTACATTAGGTCTATCAAGACCTGGGTAATTTGAATGTGTTTAACATATAGCACCCTAAGACTTGTTTTAACAACTAACCAATCTCAGACTATAGACTATTTCAATGTTAGCCCCTTTTACAAAGATAGCCACTAATCAAAACTCATACTGTGTTAACAAACAAAGCCACAAAAGCACTTACACATATAACCTAAATACACATAAGCACTCAGAAGTTCAGAATAAACTAACAAACGAGTCAAGTTACAAATATAACCAATTTCATGTTATTTTCCACAAATAATCCTAATAACGAATTAACTTCCAATTAATCAAAACTCAGAGGAGAAATTTTATAATGGTTGAATTCCAATCAATTAAAACCCAATCGAGACAGAATAATGAACAATCACATAAAACTAGCATATTTAACACATGATTCATGAGCAATTACTGTCAAAAACCTAGAAATACTCAGATGACTTCAGGCATGCATAAGATACAAGGCAAGTATAAATCAAGATACAAAGATAGAGATAAAAAGCATGCGTAGTATAAGTTTCAAGTTTTGAGCATGATAGACATGTGAAGCAGTTAACAAAACAAAGTTCAAAAACAAAAAGACAAAAAGAATCATGTTTCAAAGAAGAAGAACAACTAAAATGGGGGGTAGGGTACTTAGCTTTAGGCTTTTCCTTTTCTTTTCTTTTTCTTTTTCCTTTTCTTCTTTCTTTTCTTCTTTATCTTCTTTTTCTTCTTTTTCTTCTTAGACAAGAGGGGTTGCTCTGATGGTAAGAAACCTCCACTTCCAACCGAGAGATTGTGAGTTCGAGTCTCCCCAAGAGCAAGGTGGGAAGTTCTTGGAGGGAAGGATGCCGGGGGTCTATTTTGGAAACAGCCTCTCTACCCCCAGGGTAGGGGTAAGGTCTGCGTATACACTACCCTCCCCAGACCCCACTAAGTGGGATTATACTGGGTTGTTGTTGTTGTTGTTGTTGTTGTCTTCTTATCTCTTCACTTTCTTAATTTTCAAAGACCCTTAGAGACGACTAGTATCTGGGGTGTTAGATTTCCACAATAGGTCATTAGGGTTTGCTTTTGGGTGTAAGAGAATAGATATGAGGCTATTAGGGTGGTGTTTTGGGGTGTGATCTATTTTTGGTACTCGCCGGAGTAGGGTTCCAGCGAGCATTTTTTGTTTATTCGAGAAGTTAGGGGTAGATTCGAGGAAAGCCACTTGGGTGGGGTGAAAGATCGTTTAAAGACGATCATAGGGTGTTAATTTGGTGGTCTGACTCAGACTTTGAGGTGGTCGCCAGCTAGGGTTCCGATGACCTGGTTTTCAAGAAAGGGGGTTTATTGGTTTTTGTTCGGGTTTAATAGGATTCTAAGGTGGTTGAAGGTGGTTTAAGGGTGGGGGAAGGTGTTTGGTGGCCTGGTGTTTGCCGGAGATGGAGACTGTAACAGTCTCCGGTGGTCTCCATGGAAGACTGAGAGAAGAGAAGGAAGAAGACCTTAGGGCGGCTAGGGTTTATGTCTATGAATGTGTATGTGTAATGACAGCTAAACGGGGAGAGGGGAGTATATATATCGATCCTGGGTTGATGAATCCTGGCCATTGGATCAACTGACATGAATGGTCAGGATCATTTATGCCTAAACACCGTCGTATAGATTAATGAGAGGTCTCATGAGGTTCGTTGGATTAGGATATTGAAAGGCTGAGATTAAACGCTTTAGACTACGTCGTATCATTGAAATGGCTCATTAGCCTCATCCATCAGATTAATTGTATTGGACAGTTATGATTAGTCTTTTAAGCGATGTTGTTTTATTCATGCAGGCACCGCCTTCTTTGGTCCGTTGTTCAATTGTATAAACGGCCCAAATTTAATTACTCAACCGTGTCATTTGGTTTCAAGACTGGGAAGGCCGGTCAAAAGGTTTTGGGCCTGGTTTGTGAGTGTTATTTTGGGCTATGCATTCCTTGTGTATTTGGCCCAATATTAATTATACAATGTATTGTATTTTTGTATTTTGTTATTTTTTAACTTGTATTTTGTAATTTTCTATATTTTCTTTTTGTATTTTGTATTTTTTTCTTTTGTATTTATTTTATAACTACTATATTTCCTTTATTTCTCCATTCTTTTCCTTAATTTTCCAATATTTTGCATTTTTACTCTATTTTCCGGTATTTTTTACATTTTTACTTAATTTTCTAATTTTTAACATTTTTGTGATATTTTCCTAATTGGTTTCTTTTGTATTTTCATTTCAATTTTATTTTCAAACAAATACTGGTATTTCAACCAAATCACACAAATGCAAATAAAAAATCATTTTTGTATTATTTTATATATTTTGGAATTTAATTGCTTAGGGCAAAAAATCACGTGCTCAC
Organism: Nicotiana noctiflora; assembly: GCA_032618575.1. Taxonomy (NCBI): domain Eukaryota; kingdom Viridiplantae; phylum Streptophyta; class Magnoliopsida; order Solanales; family Solanaceae; genus Nicotiana; species Nicotiana noctiflora. The sequence continues at coordinate 104,706 of JASVEL010013508.1, read as the reverse complement.
AATACTCACCTTGGAAACACTCAGTCATAGTGAAACTGTTTGGTAGGAAAATAGGACACCACATCCTCAAAAATAAACTAATTGCCTTGTGGCAGCCTACTGAGGATTTCTCTCATATCGATCTTGGCTGTGATTTTTTCCTCATAAAGTTCCAACAGGAAGAAAGTATGCAGAAAACTCTGCATGGAGGGCCTTGGTTTCTTTTCAACCACTTTTTATCCGTTCGCAAATGGGAACCTAGGTTCATTGCATCCAATGCACAATTGATGTATTCCGCTGTTTGGATTCGTCTACCAGAGCTGCCAACTGAGTTCTACGATTTTGATATATTGCAAAGAGTTGGATCAAAGATAGGCACATTATTAAAAGTCGACACAGGCACGTCTGCCACCACGCGAGGTCATTATGCTCGCATTTGAGTTGAGGTGCCTATTGAACAACCAGTGAAATCCCATGTATTTATTGGACATCATCGACAACAAGTCCTGTATGAAGGACTATCCATGCTCTGCACCTCCTATGGAAGATTTGGTCATACTAAGACTCTCTGCACCTACACACCCTCCACTATCAACCCAGCCCAACCTTCATTCTCTAATTCACACACACGTCCACCCCTGCCCTGCTCACCAAAAAATGACACTAGTAGTGAATGGCAAATAGTATCATTTCATGCTCGACGAAAGCCCACTAGCCTTTTAAGAGGGAACAATACTTCTCCCACTAAATCCAATCCCTTCATAAGACACCTTGACCCTACCAGCATAGAAGAGCCACTAGGTCTCCGCCATATGGATAACACAAGTATGTCTTCTAAGTCCTCACTCCCACCCCCTAATCCACTATCTACTAAAATTGATAAACTGGCCCCTAGAAAATTTTTTAATAAGGAATTGCTACAACTACTTAATGATACTATAGAAATACCTACGCCCAATGATTCACTTGCAAATTACCCCTTGAACCCTGGGCCAACTGTCACGATCCTAGTTCACCAATTGTGAATATGTCATGACGGCACCCAGTCTTCACGACTAGGTAAGCCTAACACAATGCGGAGTGTACAACTCTTATGAACAAAATTAACGTAACAACGGAATATTACAAAGAAATTTAATAAGTGCCGCTCGGCACATACACTTCACCAAATACCAGGAAGAAATACAACCACCAAGACCCGGAAACTCACGGGCCACACAAACTAAGAGAGTACAACTGTGGCTCTATGCATCAAGAGTGTCTACACAACAAAAATAAGGAAAATAACTAATGTCACTAAGAAGAATAGAAGAAGACCCTCCGGATCTGCGGACGTAGAAGATTTATACCTCGAGTCTCCTGAAAATGCCCCCAAGTCACCTGTAGTGCGTCTGATCAGATGTACCTGGATCTGCACAACAAAAGTGTGCAGAAGAGTAGCATGAGTACACCACCGCGGTACTCAGTAAGTGCCAAGCCTAACCTCAATGGAGTAGTGATGAGGACGGTCAGGCCCTACGGAGAAATAAGAAGGTAATGACAATAATAATACCGAACATCTCAAAATAAGAACAAGACTGAAATAATAGCAAATGAGACAACTACTACAAACCGTCTACAGTTAACTAACAAAAGAAATAAACACAACAAGTACAAATCAACAATCCAGGATCTCCGGAATTGAACCCGCAGTCCCTTTAAACTCAAAAACTCAGAATCTTCGGGAATCGAACCTCTAGTCCATATGTCAGTATCATAGGATCTCTGGGAATTGAACCCACAATTCTTTATATCAGTATAATAGGATTTTCGGGAATTGAACCCGCAGTCCTTTACCTCAGTCGCATCGGATCTCCGTGAATTTAACCTACAGTCCACAAAACACAAACACAATCAATAAGAGGAAACACAAAGAAATATGAAGTACACAGCTACCATTAACAACTAAATCCAGTCTCAATAGGTTCCAGGGAGTTCAATTAAGACAAGTGGGCATTTAGAGAGATAATCCTATCTAATCATGCTTCCCTAGCTAACACAGGATAAACCTTGCAATTAAACTAGTTAAATAACAAAGATAACACGGATTGAGCAGTTCAAGTAAGGTGGTTTTCAACAATCTGCGTGAGTACACGCCCTTCACCTCGCGTACAAGGCATTTAAATCAACACGTATATGTCCTAGGGGAGAAAATCCCCCACGCAAGGTTAGACAAGTCACTTACCTTAATCCCGGTACAAAACCGCTAAGAAATGACTCCCTTGCCACGAGTATCCGACTCTGAGTGGCCCATATCTATTCATACCAATTACATAGTGTAAATAACATCGCAAGTAACTAATTACTGTGATAAAATTAAAGCTACGGCGCAAAAATGGGCAAAATGACCAAAATACTCCTATAGACATCGACTCGAAATCAAAATATTTTTACGTTGTCAGAACCCTCCTACCCTCACGATTCTAACCATATAAGATTTATCAAACTCGGACTCCGTTTGCCTATTCAAATCAATGATTTTCAATAGCCTAGGCTTGGAGGAAAAAAATCCTCCATTAACACACCTCCAGTCCTCTATTTTCTGAGGTTTAATCCGTGGTTTAACATTATATTAACGTAAATTGAGTCCATGAGTGATTACCTGATGATTCTCCTTGATTTCCTCCTCAAAATCGATAAAATTCTCTCCTAGTTCGAAGCCTCCAATGTATTTAATATTCTGAAATTTGAACCCTTACGGCCCATTAATCACAGGTCGATTTTCGCTTCTGCGATCCCAGGCCCGCTTCCGCGATTCTGCTTCTGCAGAAAACTAGTCGTTTCCGTGACCCCGACCAAAAACTAAGATTCCGCTTTTGCAGTCTCTAGGTCGCTCCTGCGACTTAGCTTATGCGGACGAATTTACGCTTCTACGGAAGACCCCAAACAGCCAACTCTCACTCCTGCGGACCTCCCTCCGCTTCTGCGGACTCGCTTCTGCTGTCCAAGCTCCGCAGAAGCGGAAACAACAAAAGACAGAAGAAACTCTGCAGCAACTTCAAATTTTTCTTCGTTTTGCCTTCCGAAAACATCCCTCGTTACACACAAAAATCATCCAATTATGGTGGATTCAAGCCTAAGTTTCAACTAAAACTTCTGAAACTTACGTGCTATCAAAAATCCGACCCAACGATGTCCGAATGACGTAAAATTTTGCAGACATATCCAAAATCACCTAACGAAGCTACTGCAACTGTCAAAATTCCATTCTGACACCCGAATAAAAATCTCACCTATCAATAGGATTTCCAAAAATTCCAAACTTCGGCATTTCAAGCCTAATTGAGCTACAGACCTCCAAAATACATTCCGAACGTGCTCCTAACCCCGAAACCACCTAACAGAGCTAACAGAACCATCAGATTTCTCTTTCGAGGTCGTCTTAACACTGTTCTAAATACGGGTCATTTTCAACTATAAAGCTCTCATTTAGGGACTAAGTGTCCCAAAACACTCCAAATTCTAGAGCCAAACATCCCAGCAAACCACAATAGAAGAAATGAACTTAGGGGAAGCAGTTAATTGGGGATCAGGGCGTAAATTTCAAAAACGACCGGTCGGGTCGTTACACCATCCCACACTTAAACATTCGTTCGTCCTCGAACGAGCATAGAAAACATACCTGAAGTGTTGAAGAGATGAGGGTACTGACTGCGCATATCCTGCTTGGTCTCCCAAGTCACCCCCTCGGCCGGTTGAACCCGCCACTGGACCTTCACTGAAGCGATATTCTTTGACCTCAGCTTCCTGATTTGCCTGTCCAAAAAGGCCACTGGATCCTCAACATAAGGCAGATCCTTGTCTGGTTGAACAGAAGTGAAATCCAACACGTGCGGCGGGTCACCATGGTATCTCAGGAGCATAGAGATATGAAATACGGGATGGAATCCGGCTACGCTGGTAGGTAAGGCCAACTCATAAGCAACCTCTCCCACATGCCTCAAAATCTCAAAAAGGCCAATGCATCAAGCTCAGCTTCCCTTTCTTCCCAAACCTCATGACGCCCTTCATGGGCGAGACCCGAAGTAGAACCCGCTCACCAACCATAAAATCCACATCGCGAACCTTCTTGTTCGCATAACTCTTCTGCCTGGACTGGGCTGCACGGAGTCTGTCCTGAATCACCTTGACCTTGTCCATTGCATCCTGGACTATCTTAGTACCTAGCAGCCTGGCCACGCCTGGCTCAAACTAACCCACGATGGACCTTCACCTCCTACCATATAGGGCCTCATACGGCTCCATCTGAAAGCCGGACTGGTAGCTGTTATTATAAGCGAACTCTGCCAGTGGCAAGAAATGATCCCATGAGCCTCCAAACTCAATCACGCCCGCGTGGAGCATATCCTCCAAATCTGAATAGTGTGCTCAGACTGTCCATTCGTCTGGGGGTGAAATGCTGTGCTCAGCTACACCCTAGTACCTAACTCCTGCTGCACGGATCTCCAAAACCATGAAGTGAACTGAGTGCCTCTGTCTGAAATGATGGAAACTGGAATACCATGCAACCGGACTATCTCCCTGATGTAGATCTCCGCCAACCGCTCCGATGAGTAAGTGGTGCACACAGGTATGAAATGGGCGGACTTGGTCAGCCGATCCACAATGACCCAAATGGAATCAAACTTCCTCACAGTCCGTGGAAGTCCAGATACGAAGTCCATGGTGATGCACTCCCATTTCCGCTCTGGGATCTCAATCTGCTGCATTAACCCACCCGGACACTGATGCTCATACTTCTCCTGCTGGTAGTTGAGTCATCTAGAAACATAGTCAACTATAGCCTTCTTCATTCGCCTCCACCAATAATGCTGCCTCAAGTCCTGATACATCTTCGCGGCACCCGGATGGATGGAGTACCGCAAGCTATGGGCCTCAGCTAGGATCAACTCTCGAAGATCATCTACATTGGGCACACAAATATGCCCCTGCATCCTCATCACTCTATCATCCCCGATGCTAACATCTGGAGTATCACCACGCCGAACTCTATCTTGAAGAACAAGCAAATGAGGGTTATCAAACTGTCGCTCTCTGATGCGATCAAATAGAGAAGACCGAGAAACCACATAGGCCAGAACTCGGCTGGGCTCTGAAAGATCCAATCTAACGAACTGCCTAGCCAAATCCTGAACATCCATCGCCACAGGTCTCTCCGAAGCTGGTAGATATGCCAAACTCCCCAAACTCTCCACCCGGCGACTCAAGGCATTGGCAACTACATTGGCCTTGCCCGGGTGATAAAGAATAGTAATATCATAGTCCTTCAACAGCTCCAACCACCTTCTCTGACACATGTTTAGGTCCTTATGCTTAAGCAAGTGCTACAAACTCCGATGATCGGTGTAAATCTCACAAGGAACCACCTACAAATAATGACGCCAAATCTTCAAGGCGTGAAAAATGGCAGCTAGCTCCAGGTCGTGGACATGGTAGTTCTTTGCATGCACCTCCAGCTATCCGGACGTATAGGTAATCACCCTACCATCTTGCATCAACACTGCTCCGAGTCCAACCCGTGAGGCATCACAATACACCGTATAGGACCCCAAATCGATAGGCAACCAAAATCCGGTCGTGATGGTGCCCAGCACATTGCTAGGCTATCCTGACCAATCTCACACAATACCAAGATATCAGCTCGCACTTTACTTCAAAAGCAATATTTAACAATAAAAGAAATACGATATTTTAGCATAAGTTGCAAAAATAGCCCAATACAGTATAACACCTCCCACAGATCTAGAGTCATAAGCCAAGAGCCTCTACTAAAAATATAACAGTGATACTGAATACAATTGTATCTGACAAATGCAAAAAACATCTAAATAACATAGGATAGAAGGGAATGTCAGGTCCCGCGGACGCTAAGCAGCTACCTCGACAGTTCGGTATGATCTTTGAAGAAGTTGGGGAGTCAGCCTTGCTGTGATGTACCTGGATCTGCACACATGGTGTAGGGAGTAGTGTGAGTACTTCCAACTCAGTGGTAATAAGTACGGATAAAGACATTGAAGGTAAAAATACCCAATAATTCACTAAGCAAAGCTATATAATAACCTTATTTTACCATTTTTAATAGTATAAGTCTCAGAATACGCAATAACAGCTACGCAGTACAACAGATATATCTAAATGCAATGTAGATGCATGAACATGACCGCTACGGCGCGTAGCCCGATCCATTTTTGTAGCCGCGCTCATTGTGGGGATTCAGACTTCGGAGGGGCTCCTACAGCCCAAGCGCAATATCTGTGATATGCTGCGGCGTGCATCCAGCTACATGAAATACAAGCCTCACAGGCACAGAAAATATCACTTTGAAATCTCTTTTATCAATAACAGTAGAAAATAGTGTCTAGAAATACCAGAGTTTGGAAAACCATTTTAGATAGTGTTTATCTCAAGACTGCTATCAGTACAACATGCTATAACTATAGAAGCAATGATAACGATCCTCACGAGATCCAAATACATGGCCCACAGCCCAAAGGTATACACAACCATCGAAGTAGGAGGTTTACCAGCTCATTTATCGCCAACAACACAGTATAATATTACACAGTCGGACTAAGCCATAGTTCCCAATCACAATCGACCCCGCACTCACAGTAGAGTAAGTGTCTCGCCTCAATACAACGTCATATAGTGAAATACCGGGGTTTCAAACCCTCAGGTCATCATCCATACCCATTACTCACCTCGAATCGGCTAAAAAACTAGCCCGAATGACCTTACCACGAGAATCGGCCTCCACGGGTGTAGAATCTGATCAAAACCAATAGGAATACATCAAAATAGGCTAAAGGAACATAACCCAATCGAAATAACTCGAATTACACCCAAAAACACAAAGTTGCCAAAACCCGACCCCCGCTTCTCAAAAAACTATAAAAGACACATTTTCAGAATCCTTATCTCGCCACGAGTCCATGCATATAAAGTTTATCAAAATCGAAATCTGTTTGCCCATTCAAATCATCAATTTTGTATTTCTCAGGCTTAGAGCAAAATACCCCATTTCTACATCTTGATTTAGGGGTGTGCAATCGAATTAGTTTATGTGACGACCCAAAGGGTCATCACTTGTTTTATTAATCATTTCGAGCTTATGAGGTCTTGAAAACATCATTTATAGTTGCCTCGATTTGCGTGTACAGTTCGGGCGCGAAGCTCGAAAAAGTTTTATGTTCAAATATGTGAAAAATTTGAAGAATTTTGATATTAATATTGATATGGTTGACTTTGGTCAACATTTTTGGTAAACGGACCCGGACCTGTGATTTGACGGTCTCAGAAAATCCATAGAAAAATATGGAACTTGGGCGTATGCCCGGAATTGGAATCCGAGGTCTAGAACCCCGGTAAAAGAATTTTTCAGTTAAATTGTTTTATAAAAATGTTTAAGGAAAATGAAACTGAAATTTGATTGAAAAGTGGTGATATCGGGCTCGTATTTTGGTTCCGACGCCCGGTACATGTCATATATGTTGGTTAAGCGCTTCCTGTAAAGTTTGGTTGAAAACGGACGTCGTTTGACGTATTTTGGCTTTAAATTGAAAATTTTGGAAGTTATGAAATTTTGAAAGAATTCTTGAGTTTTTAGGCTCAATTCATTGATTTTGGTGTTATTTTGGCGATTTGATCGCGCGAGCAAGTTCGTATGATGTTTTTGAGTCAGTTTATATGACTGGTTTGAGTCCCTGAGGGCTCGGGTGAGTTTCGGATAGGCATCGGGATGGTTTTGAACTTAGAAAATTGCAGAAAAATCTGCAGCAGGCATTTTTTCATCGCGTTCGCGATGTCTTGGTCGCGTTTGCGATGCACATTTCATTCCTTCATCGCGTTCGCGTCCTATTGGTCACGTTTGCGATGCCCAGTATTTTCCCTTCCTCGCGATCGCGGCCTCCTTCTCGCGTTCGCGTAGCGTAAATTGAACCAGCCATATTTTCCTCTACGCGTTCGCGTAGGCCAACCTGTAAGCCCCCATAATTTCCTCTTCGCGTTCGCGACTAGCCCCACACGAACGCGATGTGTAATATTTTCCTTTATCGCGAACGCGACCGAGGTGTCGCGAACGCGATGAACAAAGTGCTGCCCAGTGATTTTAAGTTCTGAAAACAGAACAGAAACGAGATAAAAATCCCATTTCTGTTCAACTCTCTTCTCCACAGCTCCTTGGGCGATTTTTGAGCGATTCTTCATCAAACTTCTTGGGTAAGTGATTCTTAACTCGTTTTCTTCATTTTCCATCAATATTATTTGAATTCCTAAGCCTAAATAGATGTAAATGGGTAGAATAACTAGAGAATTGAGTATAGTAAGGGTTTTCAAAGAAATTGCGATCTAGACTTTATTTTGGAGTCGAGCTTAAGAACATATTGTATATTTGAACTTGTGGATGATTGGGTGAATTTATTTTGGTTCGAAACTCGAGTTTCGATTATGTGGGCCCGGGGTTGATTTTTACTATTCCGGGCAGAATATTGTAAAAATTATAATTGGCCATTTGAATTAGTTTATTGAGTAGTATTGATGATATTAAATCAATTGTGTATAGATACGATTGGATTGGAGTCAAATTCGAAAGGAAAAGGCATTGCTACGGATTGAATTGTTCGTAAACTTTCGAGGTAAGTGTTTGTTCTATCCTAGCTTGAAGGAATAGGAATTTAGTTATGTATGAATTGTTGATTAAGAGTTATTGGTGTCACGCCGGTAACGGAGATAAATTGTTGATTTATTATTAATTTTTGGTTCAAAACCGGTAATTATAAATATTGTTAAAGCAAAGATTATTGGTTCAAACCGGTAATACTTTTATACACTTACTGTGGATAAGAAATTATTGGTTAAATGCCGGTAATATATATATTAATGAATTGGGATCGTGTGGCGCGCCGACCACTTATATATAAGAAATGGGATCGTGTGGCACGCCGACCACAAAGTGATTTAAATCTTGGCATTAGCCATAGTTGCTGGTAGCCTATTGATACATTTGGGAGCGGGTGGTACGCCTACCATAAGGTATAACTTATTGTTACATTTGGGAGCGGGTGGTACGCCTACCACAAGATATGAAATGAAAAATGAATTGAGCCAAAAAAGTAAGATTTGTTCCGTTGATTAGATTACTTTGGATATTATGAGTTATTGAATGTTATTTCAGAGCAGATTCTTTCCTTATAAACGTTCGATTACGTTTTCTGCTGTTGTATATGTATATATATTTCAGCTGTACAGGTTTATGTGGGTGACTGGCCTTAGTCTCGTCACTGCTTCGCTGGTATAGGCCAGGCACTTACCAGCACATGGGGTCGGTTGTGCTGATACTACACTCTGTGCTCTTTTTGTGCAGATACAGGTTATGGACAGCAGCAGCGGCAGTAGTACGATTGTGGATATTCCGACTACTAAGACTACGAGGTAGCCATGCAGGCGTCCGCATGACCCGTTGTCTCTTCTATCTATGTATTTCATTCTGTTATCTCATTGTATTCGAGATAAACAGCTTATTTTTCTTTCAAACAATTGTGTGTATTATTCTTAGAAGTTCGTGAGTATTGTGACACCAGTCTTGGGTAGTGTATCATGTTTGGGTTTTTGTATCATATTTGATAAAATTGACTAAGTCTTCCGCTAAGTTTAATTATTCCGCTGTAATTATATGTTTTTAATTTAAAGTCTTAAGAAGAGTTTGGTAACTAATGAAAAATGTAAGTAATAGTTGGCTTGCCTAGCTTCCACTAGTAGGCGCCATCATGACTCCCGATGGTGGGAAATCCGGGTCGTGACAAGTTGGTATCGGAGCACTAGGTTGCACAGGTCTCATAACTCACGAACAACCTTAGTAGAGTCTGTGGGATCGGTACGGAGACGTCTGTATTTATCCCCCAGAGGCAACAGAGTTAGGAAAGCATTCCCTTTATTCTTTCCAGTCGTGCGACTTGATCTTTCAAATGTTAATTGAACTTCTACTCTATTCTTCCGCAGATGGCAAGAACACATGCATCTACTGACCAGCAGCCCGAGGTCCCAGCAACGGAAGCTCCCGCTAGGGGCAGAGGCCGAGGTCGAGGTCATCCTAGAGGCCAAGGTAGGGGCAGAGCTCAGCCCCAAGCAGCAACACAAATGGCAGAACCTCAGGCTCATGTCGAGGAGGAGGTTCCAGTCGCAGCAGCTCCAGTAGGCCCGGCTCAGGTCCTAGGAGGGGTTATGTTTTCACCGGATCTTCAGGATGGTTTGGTCCGGATAGCAGGTTTTATGGACAATATCACCAGAGCAGGTTTATTACCAGTAGCACCAGCCACTTCTCAGGCTGGAGGAGGTAATCAGACTCCTGCTACGCGCACTCCGGAGCCAGTAATTCCCCAGGCTCAGGTTCTTATGATTCATCCAGTTGAGGTAGCTTAGCCTATGACTCAGGCTAATGATAGTGCAGCTATATCCGCTGACGCGTTATGGAGATTAGACAGGTTTACCAAGCTGTTCACTACCACATTCAGTGGCACTCCTTCAGAAGATCTACAGGATTTCCTATATAGCTGCCACGAGGTTCTCCGTACTATGGGCATTGTGGAGACTAATGGTGTGGACTTTGCAACTTTTCGATTATCTAGTTCTGCCAAGACTTGGTGGAGGGATTATTGTCTATCCAGGCCAGCGGGATCATCATCTTTGACTTGGGAGCAATTTGCAGAACTGTTCTTGGAAAAGTTCCTTCCAGCAACTCAGCGGGAGGCTCTGTGCAGGCAATTTGAACGTCTTCATCAGGGTTCTATGTCTGTCACACAGTACGAGACTAGGTTTGTGGACCTGGCTCATCATGCTATTATCATACTTCCCACATATCGGGAAAGGGTGAGAAGGTTTATTGATGGCTTGAATCAGCTAATTCAACTACAGATGGCTTTGGGGGCAGGAACGGAAATCACTTTTCAGGAGGCGGCTAATGCAGCCCGCCGGATCGAGATGGCTCTGTCACAGGGAGCAGGACATGGATAAGATAATAGGTCTCGTAATTTGGGTAGATTCAGTGGTACCTCGTCTGGAGGTAGAGATTTTTATGATAGAGGCCATCCTCCTAGGCCTTATCAGTCAGCTCTTCAGGTTTCTCATGATGCTTCAGGTGATCGTAATTCTCATCCACGCTACTCTGATCAGCAGCCTATCAGTGCACCACCACTTCGCTATTTTGAGCAGCCGAGGGCTTGTTTTACGTGCGGTGATCTTAGGCACATTGCAAAGTATTGCCCTCGATCTTCTGACAGATCTCAGCAGCAGGGTTCTCGTGCCATGATTCAGGCCCCAGTTCCCTCACAGCCTGCCCAGCCGGCTAGAGGCGGAGGTAGAGGACATAGAGGTGGAGGTAGAGGTCATAGAGGTGGAGCTCGGACCGATAGAGGTAGAGACCAGCCAGCAGCTGATCGTCCTAGAGATACTTGCTCAGGGTGGTGGGGCACAGCCCCGATGTTATGCACTTCCCGCCAGACCAGAGGCTGAGTCTTCTGATGCCGTCATTACCGGTATTATTTTGGTTTGTGATAGAAAGGCATCAGCATTATTTGACCCTGGGTCTACATATTCGTATGTGTCTTCCTATTTTGCACCATACTTGATTCAGCCCAGTGATCCACTGAGTGTTCCTGTTCATGTGTCTACACCAATAGGCAATTCTATTGTGGTTGATCGAGTTCATCGGTCATGTATTATAGTAATTGAGGGTCTCGAGACCCGTGCTGATTTATTGCTCCTAAATATGGTGCACTTTGATATTATATTAGGCATGGACTGGCTATCTCCATATCATGCTATTTTAGATTGCCATGCCAAGATCGTGACTTTAGCTCTGCCGAATTTGCCTCGTATAGAGTGGAAAGGAATTTCAGGCTATACTAGTCGCAATGTTATTTCTTACGTTAAGGCTCAGCGTATGGTTGGGAAGGGATTCTTGGCTTATTTGGCCTATGTCCGTGATTCTAGTGCTGAGGTTCCTTCTATTGACTCTGTGCCTGTGGTTCGCGAATTTCCTGAAGTATTTCCTTCAGACTTGCCTGGTATGCCGCCCGATAGGGACATTGATTTTTGCATTGACTTGGCTCCAGAGCACTCAGCCCATTTCCATTCCCCCATATCGTATGGCTCTGCCAGAGTTAAAAGAATTGAAGGAGTAGTTGCAGGATTTACTTGAAAAGGGTTTCATTAGACCCAGTATTTCGCTGTGGGGTGCTCCAGTATTATTTGTAAAGAAGAAAGATGGTTCGATGAGAATGTGCATTGACTATCGGCAGTTGAACAAGGTGACTATCAAAAATAAATATCCATTTCCGCGAATTGATGATTTATTTGACCAACTTCAGGGTGCCAAGGTATTTTCAAAGATAGATTTGAGATCTGGCTATCACCAGCTGAAGATTAGGGCATCTGATGTCCCTAAGACAGCATTCCGCACTCGGTACAGACATTATGAATTTCTTGTCATGTTTTTTGGGTTGACAAATGCTCCAACAGCTTTTATGGAATTGATGAATCGGGTGTTCCGGCCTTATTTAGACTTGTTTGTAATAGTCTTCATTGATGATATTTTAATATATTCCCGCAGTCAGGAGGAGCATCCGTAACATCTCAGAGTGGCCATGCAGACTTTGAGAGATAGCCAACTATATGCAAAATTTTGAAAGTGTGAATTTTGGCTAAGTTCAATTACATTCCTAGGTCATATTGTGATGCCAGCAGGTATTCAGGGTGATCCGAAGAAGATTAAGGCAGTCAAGAACTGGCCTAGACCGACATCAGCCACATAGATTCGGAGTTTCTTGGGATTAGCGGGTTATTATCGCCGATTCGTAGAGGGGTTTTCATCTATTGCAATCCCACTGACCAGATTGACACAGAAATGTGTTCAATTTGAATGGCCCGATGAATGTGAAGCGAGCTTTCAAAAGCTCAAGACAGCCTTGACCACATCACCGGTATTGGTTTTACCCACAGGTACGGGACCTTATACTGTTTATTGTGATGCTTCCCGTATTGGGCTTGGTGCAGTGTTAATGCGGGATGGCAAGGTTATTGCCTATGCTTCGAGGCAGTTGAAGATTCATGAGAAGAACTATCCAGTGCATGATCTAGAATTGGCGGCGATTATTCACGCATTGAAGATCCGGAGGCATTATTTGTATGGTGTAGCATGTGAAGTATACACCGATCATAAGAGTCTTCAGTATTTGTTTAAGCAGAAAGAGTTGAATTTGAGGCAGAGAAGGTGGCTAGAATTGCTAAAAGATTATGATGTTACCATTTTATATCATCCGGGAAAAGCAAACGTGGTGGCCGACGCTTTGAGTAGGAAGTCGGCCAGTATGGGTAGCCTTGCTTATATTCCAGTCAATCAGAGACCACTTGCTTTGGATGTTTAGTCATTGGCCAACCGATTTGTGAGGTTGGATATTTCTGAGCCTAGTCGAGTACTAGCTTGCACGATTGCTCGCTCTTCGTTATTGGAGCATATCCACGATCAACAATATAATGATTCTTATTTATGTGACCTTAGAGATATGGTTCAGCGAGGAAGTGCTAAACAGGTCACCTTAGATGCTGATGGGATCCTAAGGATGCAAGGGCGCATTTGTGTGCCAAATGTTGATGGGCTTAGAGAATTGATTCTAGAAGAAGCTCATAGTTCGCGGTATTCTATTCATCCAGGCGCAGCGAAAATGTATCAAGATTTGCGGCAATATTATTGGTGGCGCAGAATTAAAAAGGATATTGTGGCATATGTGGCAAGGTGTATTAATTGTCAGCAGGTTAAGTATGAACATCAGAGACCTGGCGGTTTATTTCAGAGAATTGAACTTCCTGAATGGAAGTGGAAGCGAATCACGATGGATTTCGTTTCTGGACTTCCGATGACTCGGAAGAAGTTTGATGCTGTTTGGGTGATTGTTGATAGGCTGACCAAGTCAGCTCATTTTATTCCTATTGCCACTACCTATTCATCCGAGAGGTTAGATGAGATTTATATCAGGGAGATCGTTCGCCTTCATGGTGTGCCTATCTCTATTATTTCGGATCGAGGTGCACAGTTTACCTCACATTTCTGGAAGGCGGTTCAACGAGAGTTGGTCACGCAAGTTCAACTAAGTACAGCCTTTCATCCCCAGACGGATGGTCAGTCCGAGAGGACAATTCAGATACTGGAAGATATGCTTCGGGCGTGTGTTATTGATTTTGGAGGTTCGTAGGATCAATTCCTGCCTTTGGCAGAGTTTGCCTATAATAATAGTTATCAATCGAGCATCCAGATTATGTTCAGGAGGCCTTAGATAACTGGGCACGGATTTATTCCAGATTATGTTCGAGCATCCAGATTATGCTCCGGTTGGATGGTTTGAACCAAGAGAAGCTCGATTATTGGGCACGGATTTAGTTCAGGAGGCCTTAGATAAGGTCAAGATTATTCAAGATAGGCTTCGCACAGCTCAATCCGGGCAAAAGAACTATGCAGATCACAAGGTTCGAGATATAGCTTTCATTATTGGGGAGCGAGTATTGCTCCGAGTGTCGCCTATGAAGGGCGTGATGTGATTTGGAAAGAAGGGCAAACTTAGCCCTAGGTTTATTGGCCCATTCGAGATTCTTGATCATGTGGGAGAGGTGGCATATAAACTTGCCTTGCCACCCAGCATATCAGTTGTGCATCCAGTGTTTCATGTATCCATGCTTCAAAAATATCACGGCGATCCATCGCACGTGTTAGATTTCAGCACTGTCCAATTGGACAAGAATCTATCTTATGAGGAGGAGCCGGTAGCTATTCTAGATCGACAGGTTCGACGGTTGAGGTCGAAGAGTTTTCCTTCCGTGCGAGTTCAGTGTAGGGGTCAGCCTCCTGAGGCATCGACCTGGGAGTCCGAGTCTGACATGCGAATCTGATATCCTCATCTATTCCCTGACTCACATATTTCTTTCTTTTGTCCGTTCGAGGACGAACAGTGTTTTAGAGGTGGAGAATGTGACGACCCAAAGGGTCATCACTTGTTTTATTAATCATTTCGAGCTTCTAAGGTCTTGAAAACCTCATTTATAGTTGCCTCGATTTGTGCGCACGGTTCGGGCGCGAAGCTGGAAATTCTTTTATGTTGAAATATGTGAAATATGTGAAAAATTTGAAGAATTTTGATATTAATATTGATATGGTTGACTTTGGTCAATATTTTTGGTAAACAGACCCGGACCCGTGATTTGACGGTCTCAGAAAATCCGTAGAAAAATATGGAACTTGGGCGTATGCCCGGAATTGAAATCCGAGGTCTAGAACCCCGGTAAAAGAATTTTTCTGTTAAATTGTTTTCTGAAAATGTTTAAGGAAAATAAAACTGAAATTTGATTGAAAAGTGGTGATATCGGGCTCGTATTTTGGTTTCGACGTCCGGTACAGGTCATATATGTTGGTTAAGAGCTTCCTGTAAAGTTTGGTTGAAAACGGACGTCGTTTGACGTGTTTTGGCTTTAAATTGGAAATTTTGGAAGTTATGAAATTTTGAAAGAATTCTTGAGTTTTTAGGCTCAATTCATTGATTTTGGTGTTATTTTGGCGATTTGATCGCGCGAGCAAGTTCGTATGATGTTTTTGAGTCAGTGTATATGGCTGGTTTGAATCCCCGAGGGCTCGGGTGAGTTTCGGATAGGCATCGAGATGGTTTTGAACTTAGAAAATTGCAGAAAAATTTGCAGCAGGCATTTCTTCATCGCGTTCGCGATGTCTTGGTCGCGTTCGCGATGCACATTTCATTCCTTCATTGCGTTCGCGTCCTGTTGGTCGTGTTCGCAATGCCCAGCATTTTCCCTTCCTCGCGATCGCGGCCTCCTTCTCG
This sequence comes from Nicotiana noctiflora, assembly GCA_032618575.1. Taxonomy (NCBI): domain Eukaryota; kingdom Viridiplantae; phylum Streptophyta; class Magnoliopsida; order Solanales; family Solanaceae; genus Nicotiana; species Nicotiana noctiflora. Next base: position 88,813 of record JASVEL010013508.1, on the reverse strand, counting down.
CGTTCGCGTAGCGTAAATTGAACCGGCCATATTTTCCTCTATGCGTTCGCGTGGCTTAGCCCGCGTTCGCGTAGGCCAACCTGTAAGCCCCCAGAATTTCCTCTTCGCGTTCGTGACTAGCCCCACGCGAACGCGATGTGTAATATTTTTCTTCATCGCGAAAGCGACCTGGGTGTCGCGAACGCGATGAACAAAGTGCTGCCCGGTGATTTTAAGTTCTGAAAACAGAACAGAAACGGGATAAAAATCCCATTTCTGTTCAACTCTCTTCTCCACAGCTCCTTGGGCGATTTTTGAGCGATTCTTCATCAAACTTCTTGGGTAAATTATTCTTAACTCGTTTTCTTCATTTTCCATCAATATTATTTGAATTCCTACGCCTTAATAGGTGTAAATGGGTAGAAAAACTAGAGAATTGAGTATAGTAAGGGTTTTCAAAGAAATTGCGATCTAGACTTCGTTTTGGAGTCGAGCTTAAGAACAAATTGTATATTTGAACTTGTGGATGATTGGGTGAATTTATTTTGGTTTGAAACTCGAGTTTCAATTATGTGGGCCCGGGGTCGATTTTTACTATTCCAGACAGAATGTTGTAAAAATTATAATTGGCCATATGAATTAGTTTGTTGAGTAGTATTGATGATATTAAATCAATTGTGTATAGATACGATTGGATTTGAGTCAAATTCGAAAGGAAAAGGAATTGCTACGGATTGAATTGTTCGTAAACTTTCGAGGTAAGTGTTTGTTCTATCCTAGCTTGAAGGAATAGGAGTTTAGTTATGTATGAATTGTTGATTAACAGTTATTGGTGTCACACCGGTGACGGAGATAAATTGTTGATTTATTATCAATTATTGGTTGAAAATCGGTAATTATAAATATTGTTGAAGCAAAGATTATTGGTTCAAACCGGTAATACTTTTATACACTTACTATGGATCAGAGATTATTGGTTAAATACCGGTAATATATATATTAATGAGTTGGGATCGTGTGGCGCGCCGACCACTTATATATAAGAAATGGGATCGTGTGGCACGCCGACCACAAAGTGATTTAAATCTTGGCATTGGCCATAGTTGCCGGTAGCCTATTGATACATTTGGGAGCGGGTGGTACGCCTACCACAAGGTATAACTTATTGTTACATTTGGGAGCGGGTGGTACACCTACCACAAGATATGAAATGAAAAATGAATTGAGACATGAAAGTAAGATTTTTTCCATTGATTAGATTACTCTGGATATTATGAGTTATTGACTGTTATTTCAGAGCAGATTATTTCCTTATAAACGTTCGATAACGTTTTCTGCTGTTGTATATGTATATATATTTCAACTGTACAGGTTTATATGGGTGGTGACTGGCCTTAGTCTCGTCACTTCTTCGCTGGGATAGGCCAGGCACTTACCAGCACATGGGGTCGGTTTTGCTGATACTACACTCTGCGCTCTTTTTGCGCGGATACAGGTTACGGACAGCAGCAGCGGCAGTAGTACGATTGTGGATATTCCGACTACTGAGACTACGGGGTAGCCTTGCAGGCGTCCGCAGGACCCGTTGTCTCTTCTATCTATGTATTTCATTCTGTTATCTCATTGTATTCGAGATAAACAGCTTATATTTCTTTCAAACAATTGTGTGTATTATTCTCAGAAGTTCGTGAGTATTGTGACACCAGTCTTGGGTAGTGTATCATGTTTGGGTTTCTGTATCATATTTGATAAAATTGACTAAGTCTTCCGCTAAGTTTAATTATTCCGCTGTAATTATATATTTTTAATTTAAAGTCTTAAGAAGAGTTTGGTAACTAACGAAAAATATAAGTAATAGTTGGCTTGCCTAGCTTCCACTAGTAGGCGCCATCATGACTCCCGATGGTGGGAAATCCGGGTCGTGACAGTTTATTGATAAATCCAATCGATTATTTGTTATCGGTTTATCGATTTATCGGTTTCGATTTCGATTTCAAAATTTTCCTTATTGAGTTATCGATTTCAATTTCGATTTTGTCCTCTTCGGTTTATCGGTTTATCGATAAACCGAAAAAAAATAGTAAAAAAATATTTAAAAAAATAAAATATTTTTTTAGTTTTTTTTTTAATTTTTTTTGCCTTATTCTATAATACTGTTTCCTTTACCCTAAGTCCCCGACCCTATTATTTTATCTATCATATTTAAGGAATAATCATATTAAAAGCTCAAGGGAATAAAGTTCAAATTAATGAAAAATAAAATTAGTCGTGATGATGTGTTTTTTTAATACTATTGGAGTGTTGGTGTCATACATTTGATCCCTATTTTCGTTGCATGTGCTTGTTGACACAATTTTATGTTATAAACGGAGTTTGTCGTATTTTTGCTTCTTTTGGTCCATATTAGTTAGGCGTGTTTATGGTAATATACTTTCCGTGGAATGCCGCAAATTTTCTTATTAGTGTAATCGATAACTGAATTGATAAGCCCCAAAATTTGATAAATTGAAATAAAAAAATCAAAACCTTATTGAATAGATAATGATAAGCATATGTACAAATCGATAATCGATAAGCAAATATATCAATACGGGTTAAAATCGAATCGATAAATCGAATGCACACCCCTACCTTGATTCTTCCATTTTCAGAGATTAAATCCATGGTTTATCAATATATTAACATAATTTGAGTCCAAGAGTGCGTACCTGATGATATCACTCGATTTCCTCCTCAAAATTGCCAAATTTGCCTCTAAGTTCGAAGCAACAAATGATTTTCGCTACTAAAATTTTCGAACCAGCATTGTTTCATTAAACCTCAGGTACTTTCGCTTCTGCGGCCAAATAGCCGCTTCCGCGTGTCCACTCCTATAGAAATTTGGTCGCTTCTGCGACACTCATTAAAGTCCCAGACCATTTCTGCGGTATAATTCTTGCTTATGCGAGACCGTAGAAGCGTAAATAACTCCGCTTCCGCGAATCTCCCCAATCCGCTAACTTCCGCTTTTGCGGACCATTGCATGCTTCAACGGGCCTGTCTCTACGATAAGGCACCCGCCTCTGCGGAATCTTTACTGGAGAGCCCTAAGCTCGCATCTGCGATTCATAATCCGCTTCTGCGGTCTCCCTTCCGCAGAAGCGGAAATCACTGTTGCAACAAAAATACCAGCAGTCCACTTCCAAATTTCTTTCGTTTCACCTTCCGAAAGTATCCCGAGTCCCCCAAGACCTCAACCAAAAATACAAATCCACTCTATATCATCACACGAACCTGTTCCAATCATGATAACATACCCTTAAACACATGAATCATTAAGTTAAGGCGGATTCAAGCCTAAATTTCAACCAAAACTTCCAAAACCTACATTCTATCAAAAACCCGACCAAACGATGTCCGAATGACCTAAACATTTTCAGACATATCCAAAATCACCTAACAAAGCTACTGCAACTGTTGGAATTCTATTTCGACTCCAGGATCAAAATCTCACCTATCGACCGGATTTCGCCAAAATTCCAACTTAGGCAATTCAAGCCTATTTCTACACCGGACCTCCAAAATTCAATTCTGATTGCTCCCCTAAGTCACAAATCACATCCGAAGCTAACCAAATCACTGGAATTCACATCCAAGCCCTCTAACCACATAGTCAACTCCATGTTGACTTTTCAGAAATAAGCTTCACTCAAAAAGGCTATATGCCTTATTTTCAACCAGAATCGATCCAAATTTACCCGATAGACTCTTACACAGATATAGAAATATGAAACACATAATGAGGGGATACCGGGGCGGTAACTCTTATGATGACAGGCCGGGTCGTCACAAGTACCATATGTTGGAAAATTATTTATAGTACACATGAGAGCTGCTCGCATTTGAAATATATCCTTAGTAGATGTATCGTATGTTTCTACCCCAACATCCCATAATTCACTCAACTCTTCTATTAAAGATTGCAAAAAGGCATCAATATTGTTGTCAGGTGCTTTTGGTCAAGGAATAAGTAAGGACAGTATGAAGAACTCTTGTTTCATGCACATCCATGGTGGAAGATTATATGGCATTAAAATTACTGGCCATGTACTGTGAACAATTCGCATTTTGCCAAATGGATTAAATCCATCAGAAGCTAATCCTAGGCGCACATTACGTGGATCTCCAACAAAATTCGGTATATTTACTATCAAAATTTTTCTAGGCTTCAGAATCTGCAGGATGTCATAGAACCCCATCTTCGTTGCGCTCTTCATGATGCCATCGCATTGCTTTAGACGTTTCAGAAGACATAAACAATCTCTATCGCCTTGGTTTTAAAGGAAAATACCTTAGGACCTTGGCTGAAATTTTTCAAGTGTCATTTTTCCATCTAGAAGCCCCACAAATTTTGCATTCATTAATATTCTTATTAGCGAACTCTTTCCTAAAAAGCATGCAATCGTTGGGACAAGCATGAATTTTTTCACACTTTAAGCCCAACCCTTCAACTAACTTTTTGGTCTCACGGAAAGAAGGATGTAGTTGTTTTCCTTGAGGCAGTGCATCTTTCAAAAGTCCAAGCAGAGTATTAAAAGATTCATTTGACCACTTGAACATGCATTTTGTGCGATACATATGCAGTACAAAGGACAGTTTGCTAAACTTTTTACATCCAGGATATAATTCTTCATTTGCCTCCTTCATGAGCCGTTCAAACTTATCCACCTCTTGATGGGGGTGATTTCCAGATGGATGAGCAGTACTCTATTGTAAGTTTTGATCTATGCCACCTGTTTCACTAACGTCAGTATCCATGAACTGTGTAATACCTCCAAATGCATCATGTATCATTCCTCTCATATCATCGCTCCTTTGAGTTGACTGGCTGTTGTTATTTCCTCGAGCATTGTTTGATTCCTTTAACGACTCCCCATGACAAAATCAAGTATCATATGATGGTATAATACCATTAATAACAAGATGATCATATGTTGTAGCCCGATTTACTTGACGGATGATCACACACTCCGTACAAGTACATGCAATTTTTTCTCCTTCTTGTTTTTCAGAAAAGGCGTGATTTAAAAAAATCCTCTACTCCATCCAAATATTCTTTACTAACTCTATCACAATACATTCATGTTTTATTTCTAAAATTGTCCATGAGGTTCAATATATTCTTATCCGTGTATAATTACTGCACGAGCTAAAAATTCATTAGTAAAAATGAGAAGTTAACAAAAATGTAGTTCAAATATATAAAATAATCATCCTATTAGCTGGTAATTTTATAGCTCAAATATATCATTTTAATAACTAAAACTATCAAACATAAATCTATTAAAACTATCATTTTAAAAATTGAAACTATATCTAATTTCTTCTATTGTTTCACATATTGATTCATAAATGTTTTAAGAATAGAATTATTAAACTTCTAAATTATACTTCTTCAATAGGTTTTGACATATTGGAAATAAACTTTTAAGAATAGAATTATTAAACTAATAACTTATAAAAGAACTATATATCATATATTTTAAATTTTTTAAAACTTACTACTCCTATTTATCGACTCTCTAGATATATACTCTATTTTTACCAATTTGTTTAAAACGCTTTTGTTCATTAAGCATCAGTTTAACTAGTTCTAAAGTTAACGGTTTTCTCTTAAAAATGTTAAAGTCATACATGGTACAATTAAAGGTGCAAAGGGCTAGGAACAAGGACGATAACTTTCAGGTACACATAGTTGCTGCTACAAGAAGAAAATATTTAAGATGTTCTTGCAAATATCATACAAAGTTCTATATATACTCGTTTATCTCATTCTTCTATTCTATCTATTCTAAGTTATTCGATACTACTATTGTTTGTTCAGATTTCACTTCGAATAGATATTCTTAGTGTTCAAATATAAGTAAAAGATTATTTTGATCCTTTTAGACCTTCACGCGGACAAACTAACCAGTTGCAAAATATTTTGCGAACCTTTTAGCCGCTAAAACTCTTTTCGTAATGAGCTAAAAATAGTAATAAGCTTAATAATGCACTAAATCACCAACTAATAATAGAGTATATATATATATATATATATATATATATATATATATATATATATATATATATATTGTTTGTTCAGATTTCACTTCGAATAGATATTCTTAGTGTTCAAATATAAGTAAAAGATTATTTTGATCCTTTTAGACCTTCACGCGGACAAACTAACCAGTTGCAAAATATTTTGCGAACCTTTTAGCCGCTAAAACTCTTTTCGTAATGAGCTAAAAATAGTAATAAGCTTAATAATGCACTAAATCACCAACTAACAATATATAAAATAATATATATATATATATATATATATATATATATATATATATATATATATATATATATATATATATATATATATATATATTATAACTCGGGCATAAAGTTTGAACATGGTTCAATTCATATCTGGACTTCCGGCATTCAACTAAAACATCAATATGCATCAACTTACACTTAGAAAATTTATGAAAAATCACAAAAAGAACAGTTCCTTGAAAATAGAGGAACCAATTCAAAAACAAAGAGTAAAAGAAGAGGAATCAATTCAATCAATCGACTATCAATATAACAACAATCAAATATCACAAATGACTTAATAAACACATAAAAAAGCTATACTTTCACAAATACCAAAAGGCCGATGTCGGATATCAAAAATCAAAAATCAAAATTGAAAACTGGTAAGCAAAAACTTTTGCCGATTAAGAGCAGAAATTGAAGGAGACGAAGCAATAAGTCTTGAAACCTACATGAAATAGAAGTTGGTAATTTTGGATATATGTGCAAAATTTTAGGTCATTCGGACGGTGTTTGGTCGGGTTTTTGATCGAATGTGAGTTTCGGAAGTTTAAAGAAAACTTTGGCTTGAATCCGTGGTGAATTGATAATGTTTTTGTTGTTGGACATGTTTTGATGATTGGAACAAGTTTGTATGATGTTTTAGAGTAGGTTGGTGTTTTTGGTTGAAGTCCGGGGGCCTCGGGATGATTTCGGGTGATCAAACGGACTATTTTTGGACTTAGAACATAGCAGGTTTTCAGCTGTGATGTTGCAGAACTTTTGCTCTATGTGATCGCATAGGGTGCATTGCGATCGCATAGAAGGTCTTGGAGGAGGTTAAGATTTGCTCTATGCAATGGCGTAAGAGGTTGTGCGATCTCATAGGTGTGGGAAATTGTTCAGTACGTTCGCATTCATGGTGTTGCGATCGCGTAGTGTAATGGGACCTGGGGTCCCGAGTAGCATTTTGTTCTATGCGAACGCGGAGCTTGGGGTGCGATCGCATAAGTGTTGGAGGTTGTGCTCTGCGATCGCAAGGACAACAATGTGATTGCATAAGAGGATTTTTGGAGGATTTGAATTTGTGCTATGCGATCGCATGAGTAGTAATGCGATCGCATAGAGAAATAGCTGGGCGAACAGAAGGGTTTTTATAACATTTCTCATTTTTACACCTCTTTGAGAGCTTGTTGGTAGATTTTGAAGGGATTTCGATGGGAAGTGATTTGAGGTAAGTCTCGTGGCCTAGATACACCATTTAATTGAATCCTTTAATTCTCTGAATTTTGATAAAGATTAGAAGAAATTAGGGCTTGATTTTGGGAATGTAAATTCAAAATTTGAAAGGGCATTTGAACTCTGATATTAATGAACCTTATATGTACGGACTTGTGGCGAGACGAAGAATCTGGTTATGTGAATTTCGTAATTTTTGGAGAAGTGGGCCAGTGGCTCGGGTTTTGCCAACTTTGTGTTTTGGGGTATTTTTCTAGTTCTTTCATTTGGGTTATGTCCCATTAGCTTATTATAACCTATTCCATGTGATTTTGGTCAGATTCTACACTCTAGGAGGTCGATTTGCGAGGAAAGCGCGATGCGAGCTGTGATTTTGGCCGATTTGAGGCGAGTAATGGTTATGAATGATATACTGAGGGTTTGAAACCGCGTATTTGCATTATACAGTACTATGTTGTGATGAAATACGCGTCGTGTGATGAGCGTGATGATATTACTGCTGGGGATTCGGACTTGGTCCATCCCGATTGATGACTTACTGTACTTTTTGACTGAGACTAAGCTTATATCCGTATATTTTGGGCTAGTTGCCAGGTTTGGGGCCTTGTGCCGATCTGTACAATCCTTAGTGGAGACTGTTGAGCTAATTGACCTCACGTTACCTGTTGAACACCTACTCTCAGTCATGCCTTTAACCGTAAAACATAATATGAACCGGTATTAGTAATTTGCACTCTAAATGAGAAATGAGATAATACATAAAGTACCCATCAAACTTGTCTGAAAAACCCATTTACACACATAAACTTTACGGGCGACCTTTTACCCATTATTCTAAACTTAAGTGAATTTAATACCCCCTTAAAAAACTAAACCAAGTCTTGTGCTGGTTATGTTTACATGCGCCATAAAGTCACATATTTTCACTTTTTCTATTTTTTTATTTAGTTTTTAAAAACAAAAATATAATGTTAAAAAACAAAAAAACAAAAACAAAAAATCTATTTTTACAAATTTATTTTCCTAGTTTTTACAAAACAATTTTTTTAAAAAATAAATATAAATAAAAATTTAGTTTGTTCAAAAATGAAATTTATTTTTTCTATTTCCAGAAAAAAAAATCAGTTTATAAAAAAAGATCAATTTTAAAAATACAAAATCTGTAAAACTATGAAAAAAATAACATTTTTCAAAAACAAAAATACTTTGCTGGAATTTTTTTTCCTTCAGTTTTTATAAAACTAAAATATTTTGTTAAAACCCCTATTTTTTTTTAAGTTTTTACAATTTGTTTTGCAAAATCTTTTTAGTATCTACTCAGTTTAAAAAATGAAAAAATTGTATCTACTTAGTTTAGACACTGAAATTTTTTGCATAACAAATTGTAAAAATTTAAAAATGGGTTTTTTAACAAAAAAAGAATTTGTAAAATATGAAAAAATGGTAAAAACTAAAGAAGAAAATAGTTTTAACAAAATATTTTCATTTTTAAAAACTGAAAAATATTTCCAACAATATATTTTCGTTTTTGAAAAATTATTTTTTTCTTCAGTTTTTCAAATTTTTAAAGGTTTTTTTTTGTAAAAACTGGAAAAATAAATTTTGTAAAAACAGAAAAAACTAAATATGACATAATATTTTCTTGTTAAAAAAGAAAAAACGAAAAAGAAAAGAGAAAAAAACAATATTAAGTTAATTAGTTATAATATCCTATTAGAAAATGACACCTGGACCAATAAATTAGTTTTAAGTTTTTTTTTTTGCCTTTACGCGCTGCTACAGCGTGAACTACACGTTTTGCGCATAGAGGGTATTAAATTCACTTAAGTTCAAAATAGTTGGGTAAAAGGTCGCCCGTAAAGTTTAAGTGTATTAATGATTTTTTCGAACAAGTTTGATGGCACTTTATGTATTATCTCAATGAGAAATACTGTAACGATCCGGCCCGTCGTTACGGGAGTTATCGCCCTGTTTTCTCCATTTAATACTTCAATATACTAATTTATATGTTTTTGGAGAGTTAGAAGCAAATCGATGAGAATTAGAATAGAAATGAGGCCATAAATCTCTTTACGAGAAGAATAGGTTGGAAAAGTCAACCGAATGTTGACCGATGAGTTAGATAGCTCGGAATGGAAATCTGATGATTTGACTAGTTTCAGGGGATCATTTATGACTTAGGAGAGCAATCGGAATCGAATTCAGAGATCCTGTGTAGTTTTAGGCTTGAATTGGCTAAGGTCGAATTTTGGCGAAATCCGAACAGTAGGTGAGATTTTGATCCGGGGGTCGGAATGAAATTCTGACAATTTCTGTAGCTTCTTTATGTGATTTTGGATATGTCTACAAAATTTCAGGTCATTCGTACGTGTTTTGGTTGGGTTTTTGATTAAATGCGTGTTTTGGAAGTTTTAGAAGAACTTAGGCTTGAATTCGATGTAAGTTGATGGTCTTGGCGTTGTTTGATGCATGTCGATGATTGGAAAAAGTTTGTATGATGCTTTAGGAGGTGTTGGTATTTTTGGTTGAGGTCCCGGGGGGCCTCAGGGTGATTTCGGATGGTTAACGGGAATTTTTGAAGTTGGAAAACTTCATAATAGGCGAAGATGTAAATGAGTGTGCACAAGACCTCACTTTGAACGATTATATCTCCAGTTATATAAGGAGTTGTGTGAGGATCAACCAATCAAACTAAAGCTCTTTGAGTCTAGTTTCCAACGCAACAAACCGTTCGTCATTTGGAGGTGTATACAGAAAGTTATGATCATTTTACTCGTAAGGTGTCGCATGCGTGAAATAGTGCGCGAAGTTTACTTCGCGCATACTTCGCGCATCTGAGGCAGTATACTCAGCAAAATGCGCGAAGTAATGTACGAAGACGGTGCGTTTCACGCGTCTGAATGATTTTAAGTGTCTTAAGGACTAGAAATAAGAGAAATGGAGTCATTTCTCAAGCCTAGGGTTCTCCCAACACCCCCAATTCGACCAAGGCACCCTATTGCACTCCTAAGGTAAGCTTTTAAGTGTGTTTTCATGGTGATTCCTCTTCTCAATCAATAGTTACAACATGATTTTGGTTGGATTTCATAAGATTTCTTCAAAATCTCAAGAACACCCCAAAGTTGTCTTTCAAGATTTGATCTACAAGAGGTAATCCTACACCTTAGACTTACACATATGGTGTTATTATGGAAATATGAGTATGAATCAAGTATTACAACTTATAGTATGGTTGTTGGAAGCCATAAATCCCCAATTTAAATACATGAACATGGTAGGGATTTAAATGTGTATATTTGTTGGAATTTTATTGGTGTGGGTGTGAATGGTTGATCACACACGTGATGTTAGAAGTATAAATTGCTAAAGAAGGATAAGGAGATGAATTGTTGGTTAATGGTGATAGTTGGAGGAACCAATGCTATATTTAAGAAGTGTAAATATTTATGCCTACAAGATATTTGATAATAGGCCTAGATGGCACAAGTGATGGGATTTATGACTAATATTGGCCCTATTTAGTATGGTATTGTAGATCAAAGTTACATAACTGTATTGGATCATTGTAGTATCATTAAGGGACGAATTTCAGATATGTATGGCTAAAACCCCATCTTTTAGAAATCGAACTTCATCGATGTTTGTATGAATTTGGATAGATTGGAAGCGCGAGGAGGCCGGTTGAGGAGAAAAGGCATCGCGGACTAGAATTCTCGCCGGTTCGAGATTCGGCATCCAAGGTGATTGAATTGCGAGGCAACCGTAAGGCGGACTAAGGCTTCTACCGGCTAGAGGTGAGTAGTTTGTGTATATGGTAGCCTGAGGGTTCAAAACCCCGGCTTAGCATATTGTGACGCTAGTAGGGCGTGGCTCGCACCCCGTGGCAGGTGCGAGATTGATTATGACTGGGGATTAAGACTTAGTCCATCCCAAATGAGAATAATATGATATATGTGATTGAAACACACTGTGTTTGATATGATTGTGGACGGTAAGCCAAGTTTGGGGCCTTGTGTCGACCTGTAGTATCCCTAGGGGATAGTTATATATGTGATAGATACACTTTCTTAATCACTGATCTCAGTCCTGGTTTGAAATCACCATATTGAAATGCTGAGTCACGTGTTTTGGGAAAATTAAATAAAAGGTTAAAGTATTTTCATAATTTACGAACTGGAACCTGGAAATAAATAATTTGAGATGTTGTGTGACTTATATGTTTGTTGTGGACTGAGGATGGAACGGGCTGCATGCCACAGCGGTTGATATAAGGATCGGGCTGCACGCCGCAACGATATTGCGCTTGGGCTGTGGGAGCGCCTCCGGAGTCTGTACACACCCCTAGTGAGCGCCGTCGACGTTAAATTGATCGGGCAACACGCCATAGAGGTTATGTGCTTTGCATTGCATTCTTTGTCTGTGGATTATCTGTGATAGTGGTAATGTACTGTTGTTATTGCTAGTTCGTAAGAGGAATCGGACTGTAGTTTAGCTTCATTTTGTGGTATTCTGTGGATTTCTTGCTTTCAGCTACTTGTATATATTTATTACTCATTGAGTACTTAGTATTCACCACTACTCCCTGCACCTTTTTGTGCAGATTCAGGTACACAGGAGGGATAGACGAGCACTCTAGCTTTTATCAGTATTTATCCGAGTTGCTGAGGTAGCTGCCGGCGTTCGCAGGACCTAACTTCTCTTTTTATTCCAGTTTTCCTTTGTATATACATTATTCAGACTTGAGTATTTGGTTTAGATATGGTTATCCGATGATATTTATAGTCTCCTGACTCGTGACCCTAGATCTTTGGGTGGTTATTCAGTTTAGCTTTATTGTTGATAATAATATCCAGGTAATTGATTTGAGCTTCATGCTCGGATGAGAGTGTAAATGGTCGGGCTTTCCTAGCAGTTGTGTTAGGCGTCATCACAATTGGGATTGGGGTCGTGACAAGTTGGTATCAGAGCCTAGGTTACTAGGCTTCATGAGTCTTGAGCTGGTTGGTAGAGTCTCGTGGATCGGTACGGGGATACCTATACTTATCCTCGGGAGACTGCAATCCTTTTAGGAAAACACTTCACATTTCTTGGAATTCTTATCTTGCGTACTTGATTCAGTTTGAGATATAATTTTTGAAATTCCTTCCACACGTCTGCGTACGCATCGAGCGCTCAGTAATATGATTTCCTTGATGGCTTGTGATTTCCTAATCGAGGAACGAGATATAATCTCTGTGAGTTCATGTTGGTCCAGTCGGGAGGACTTGAGGCCAGATCTTTGTCTAGGACATGAGCACCAAGGTGCTGATTTTGTGAGCTGGTATTATGAAACTTATATGACCGGTATTGTCCCTAACTGTGGTAATGACAACTTAATAATGTACAAGTTGTCTGGTGCTAGATCCTCATTGTAATCTGTTGTGTAGCCCCGAACTATGGGCGTGCTGAATATTTATCATATCTCTTAGTTGGAAGGTAAAGTGACTTATGTGTAGTAAAACGAGTTTAGATTCAGGAAGACTAAAGTGATTTTGCTATGTATATCATGGTGGAAGGTGTTGTACTAAAATACTAGATTGATGCAAAGTAGGTGGGTTGATTCGGATGTGTAATTGGAGGGTATTTGATATGTGTTATGATGCGAGCAGGTGTAACACATGTTTAGGTATAAATTGTGATAATATGATTCGTATAGTATTGAGATTTAATATTGTTGAAATACATTGTGATGTCTTGTTGAGTTGTGGATGTATTGATAGAATGGTTTGGTGATTCTCTGGCAGGTGGATAGGCCAATTTACAAAGGAAACTCTGCCAAAATTTTTGAAAAATTTGGGACTTAGAAAAAATATTTCTGTCACCTGGAGAGTAGGCTTAAATGACTTGAGTTTAATTTCACGATAACATTGTGGCATCATTTGAGTAAGAATGACATAGGTGGCTAAAAGTGTTTTGATGTGTGGCTCTGAGCCAAGTTGGGGAGGTTGCTATTGACTAACTGATTGCACTGTTGTGTGCTATGCCGGTTCTGTCCCTAAGTATGTTGGGAAAATTCTGATAAAGGGTTATAGTGCTTCGTGGATGTGAAGAAATCCTAGGATGATTTGAACTGCTGTTGGTCAAGAATGTTCGGTGTATAGAAAAGAAAGATAGCTAAGTGCATCTATAGGTAATCATGTTCTGCGATGTCAGAGTTCTAACAAGGCATGAGTGGTTCTGTTCAAAAGACAGCTGAATTATAATTGAATAAGGGTGAACGACGTCCGAGAATGGCCTTGCGGTGTTCAAGACTTTGCTTGTAACGGTAAGGTGTCTTAAGATTGTGTATGTGGCTAAAGACGGTGGTTTCGTTAGAAGGGATCAAGACTTGTGTAATGATATGTGAATGATGAGATTCTATGTATCTATATTGGAAGGTAATGATAACGAATTCAAAAATCGCGGGAAGTTCGTCAAAATAAAGTATTGTAGAAGTGGTACTCGGGGAAACATTTGAGAGAGTTTTTAGCGGCCTGTGAGCCTTAGACCGTGTGGTCTTGTGTATGAGTCTCGTGTGGTAACCTGAGTTGAGGTATTGTGATCCTTCCGTAAAGGCTAATATTAAATTAAAGATGAATCAGAAAGGGATTGGGTAAATGGAACAACTTTTTAATAAACTGAAACGGTATGATAAGGATACGATTAACTCCTGGTATGTGTACGAAGTAATGAGTCTTGTAGCTATGGTGCAACCAAGCTCTTGAGTGCTGGCAGTTGCGTAGCTCGATGTGGGTAGAAGGACTCAGTCCTGACAGTTAAACTTATGCAATTAATTGGGAGAAAAAGTTTGTGATGTGTTCTACCATGGTTTGAAAGTGAGTATATTCCTGTTGGTATGCGAAGCATGGAATGTGTAATGGATTTTCTTCTATATGGGATCATGAAGGTCCTTGACTAGTTAAGTGCATCGATGTTTGCGGCGTAGGAAAGGGATAGAAGTTCCATGTTATCTTAGTATGGTATGGTATATGCGATGTCTTATGGAAAGTTGATAATGGCATGTTCAAGGCTTTGAGATCAGTTCATAATATACGGGAAGTCATTAAAAATTATTTAATGAGCAGCGCGGGCGGCTGCAGGTAATTTAAGAATCGATCTTTCTGGTGATTAAGGAAAAATGATACTGCTATTCTAGTGATTTGGCAGGGTATATGGTAAAAAAAGGGACAATGTACTATAAACTGATAATATCTAGTAGTATGGTGGTATTCTCTTGTTGGATCGACTGTGATGATTGAGTTGATGATAGCATAGGGAAATTTCTGAATGACTTTCGTGGTATGAATGGATGCTTGATGTGTGTTATGTATTCGTACAGTGGAGTGTGGAATCAGGCATAGTAATTCATGTGTTATATAGGTGATGGAGACTAGAAGTTCTCGTAATCCACCTATGCAGTGGTTGTATGTCGTGTGTATAAGCACCGTTTAGCGATCATCGGAAATTGGAAGCCCTAGTGGCTCTCTCTTAGCTTGATATGATGAATTTTGGTTATGATACCTTATTTCAGACTGGTTGACATAAGTCAAGTCGTCTAGACTAATGTGATATGGAATATGTCGGAAAATGGCACAAATTGCGTAGTAGAGAGCATCAGAGTATGCTCCAACAGGGTAGTTCTACCCAGGACCAGCGGACGGCGGGTAGGTATTGCTTTTTCAGTGGGGCCTTCGTGGCGGATATCAGTGCCGAGGTTTCTACTATTGATTCAGCTCCGGTATTGAGGAACTTTGTCGGATGCGTTTCTTGTGGCCGAGCTTTAGGCTATATATACTTATCGTAATGAGAAATTTGACTCAGTGCGCATTTCCTTTCGCGAGATTTACACGTGGATTGGGTGGCGCGCCGCCACGAATTATTTGGATGGGGTGGCACGCCGCCACAGGTATGGTATCTGCATTGCGTGGCACGCTGCCACGGGTATGTCATTTTGAGTAGCTTGCATGCCGCGATCGTGTAATATGTAACATAGTTTTTATATAGGTTACCTTGTGTACTATACTTCTTAGTCTCTGAGGAAAGTCAGTGTTGGATGTCGCTCGGTGAATGGCGCATTAGTTATGTCCTTACAATATTTGATGGCGTACATTAACTGTTTCACCATGGGTGAGATTGATTGCTTGAGTTCAGGTCTAAATTCGTGCGTGGCTGACTGTTTTGAGCATGATGAGATGACTTGAGGTGCTTCATGGGTAATAGTGTTTGGATGGGATCATAAGTTGTGGCAAGGCCATATAATGTTATGACCTTTCGATGAGAATTCAGGTACTCTATTTCTATAATGCGAGACGGAATCTTAGTTCTATGTTATGATGGTACGGAGGAATTGAATTATAGCTCTTTTGTTTGAGTTAGTTATCATGATTGAGTATGTTCAGACGTTTCTTATTGGAGCATGTGTTGTGCTCGTCGTGGCTTAGGCCGGTGTTGAGGTGTCATATCACCAGTGCGGTGTGTTATAATCGGAATGATCGTTGGAGCCATTAATGAGTGCGGGCATATGTGATTTCAGCTGGTTAGAAAAGAAAACATCGAGGTTTGGCTCCGAAATATATTGTAATGTCAGTCAAAAAGGGAAATGGATTCATGAATGAATGACCTGAGAGATGGATCCGATATATCGTGTGTTCGGTTGCCGTGGGCAATATACATGAAGGTGTTGGAATAAGACTTTACCTAACGACAAAGGTTTTTTTTAGTAATAACTGGTTATCGTGGGAAATTATGATGATTAGAGGGCATCGTCTCGAGTGATTGATTTGTTTGGTACACCATAAGGTCTCACCCGGAGTGGCGAGTATGGACTATTACAGTTGGTTCGGGTGTATTCCGAGTAAAGACGTGGGATCCAGATGTGGTATATGATTTCGGAAAGTGCAATGTGGTCTATGTTCCAGATGGACTGTGGAATTTTTAGCTATATTGCGTTATCGGAGTTATGATGGAGAGGTTGACGTGGAACCACCCCGCATATATGCTTGGTAAGGTCATTCAGCTATTGGGTTGCTTCTAGTACAACTCTGGGTACGCTCGAGGACGAGCGATTGTTTAAGTTGGGGAGAATGTAACGACCCGGCCCGTTGTTATGAGATTTAACACCCCGTTTTCTCCATTTAATACTTCAATATGCTAATTTATATGTGTTTGGAGAGTTAGAAGCAAATCGGTGAGAATTAGAATAGAAATGAGGCCATAAATCTCTTTACGAGAAGAATAGGTTGGAAAAGTCAACCGAATGTTGACCGATGAGATAAATAGCTCGGAATGGAAATATAATGATTTGACTACTTTCGGGGGATCATTTATGACTTAGGAGAGCAATCGGAATCGAATTCGGAGGTCCAGTGTAGTTTTAGGCTTGAATCGGCTAAGGTCGAATTTTGGCGAAATCCGAACGGTAGGTGAGATTTTGATCCGGGGGTCAGGATGGAATTCCGACAATTTCTGTAGCTTCTTTATGTGATTTTGGATATGTCTATAAAATTTCAGGTCATTCGGACATGGTTTGGTTGGGTTTTTGATTAAATGTGTATTTTGGAAGTTTTAGAAGAACTTAGGCTTGAATTCGATGTAATTTGATGGTCTTGGCATTGTTTGATGCATGTCGATGATTGGAACAAGTTTGTATGATGTTTTAGGAGGTGTTGGTATTTTTGGTTGAGGTCCCGGGGGGCCTCAGGGTGATTTCGGATGATTAACGGGAATTTTTGAAGTTGGAAAACTTCATAATAGGCGAAGATGTAAATAAGTGTGCACAAGACCTCACTTTGAACGATCATATATCCAATTATATAAGGAGTTGTGTTAGGATCAATCTATCAAATTAAAGATCTTTGAGTCTATTTTCCAACTCAACAAACCGTTCGTCATTTGGAGGTGTATACAGAAAGTTATGATCATTTTACTCGTAAGGTGTCGCATGCGCGAAATAGTGCGCGAAGTTTACTTCGCGCATCTGAGGCAGTATACTCAGCAAAATGCGCGAAGACGGTGCGTTTCGTGCGTCTGAAGGATTTTAAGTGTCGTAAGGACCGGAAGTAAGAAAAATGGAGTCATTTCTCAAGCCTAGGGTTCTCCCAACACCCCCAATTCGACCAAGGCACCCTATTGCACTCCTAAGGTAAGCTTTTAAGTGTGTTTTCATGGTGATTCCACTTCTCAATCACTAGTTACAACATTATTTTGGTTGGATTTCATAGGATTTCTTCAAAATCTTAAGAACACCCCAAAGTTGTCTTTCAAGATTTGATCTACAAGTCCTACACCTTAGACTTACACATATGGTGTTATTATGGGAATATGAGTATAAATCAAGTATTACAACTTATAGTATGGTTGTTGGAAGCCATAAATCCCCAATTTAAATACATGAACATGGTAGGGATTTAAATGTGTATATTTGTTGGAATTTTGTTGGTGTGGGTGTGAATGGTTGATCACACACGTGATGTTAGGAGTATAAATTGCTAAAGAATGATAAGGAGATGAATTGTTGGTTAATGGTGATAGTTGGAGGAACCAATGCTATAGTTAAGAGGTGTATATATTTATGCCTACAAGATGTTTGATAATGGGCCTAGATGGTACAAGTTATAGATTTATGACTAATATTGGCCCTATTGAATGTGGTATTGTAGATTGAAGTTACATAACTGTATTGGATCATTGTAGTATCATTAAGGGACGAATTTTAGATATGTATGGCTAAAACCCCATCTTTTAGAAATCGAACTTCATAGATATTTGTATGAATTTGGACAGATTAGAAGCGCGAGGAGGCCGGTTGAGGAGCAAAGGCATCGCGGACTAGAATTCTCGCCGGTTCGATATTCGGCATCCGAGGTGATTGAATTGCGAGGCACGCGCAAGGCGGACTAAGGCTTCTACCGGCTAGAGGTGAGTAGTTTGTATATATGGTAGCCTGAGGGTTCGAAACCCCGGCTTAGCACATTGTGACGTTAGTAGGGCGTGGCTCGCACCCCGTGGCAGGTGCGAGATTGATTGTGACTGGGGATTGAGACTTAGTCCATCCCAAATGAGAATAATATGATATATGTGATTGAAACACACTGTGTTTGATATGATTGTGGGCGATAATCCAAGTTTGGGGCCTTGTGCCGAACTGTAGTATCCCTAGGGGATAGTTATATATGTGATAGATACACTTGCTTAATCACTGATCTCAGTCCTGGTTTGAAATCACCATATTGAAATGCTGAGTCACCTGTTTTGGGAAAATTAAATAAAAGGCTAAAGTATTTTCATAATTTATGAACTAGAACCTGGAAATAAATAATTTGAGCTGTTGTGTGACTTATATGTTTATTGTGGACTGAGGATGGATCGGGTTGCACGGCGCAGCGGTTGATATGAGGATCGGGCTGCACGCCGCAGTGGTATTGCGCTTGGGATATAGGAGCCACTCCGGAGTCTGTACACACCCCTAGTGAGCGTCGTCGACGTTAAATGGATCGGGCTACACGACGTAGCGGTTATGTGCATTGCATTGCATTCTTTGTCTGTGGATTATCTGTGATAGTGGTAATGTACTGTTGTTATTGCTAGTTCGTAGGAGGAATCGAACTGTAGTTTAGCTTCATTTTGTGGTATTCTGTGGATTTCTTGCTTTCAGCTACTTGTATATATTTATTACTCACTGAGTACTTAGTACTCACCCCTACTCCCTTGCACCTTTGTGTGCAGATACAGGTACACAAGAGGGATAGACGAGCACTCTAGCTTTTATCAGTATTATCCGAAAAGCTGAGGTAGTTGCTGGCGTTCGTAGGACCCGACTTCTCTTCTTATTCCAGTTTTCCTTTGTATATACATTATTCATACTTGAGTATTTGGTTTAGATATTGTTATCCGATAATATTTAGAGGCTCCTGACTCGTGACCCTAGATCTTTGGGTGGTTATTCAGTTTAGCTTTATTGTTGATAATAATATCCAGGTAATTGATTTGAACTTCATGCTCGGATGAGAGTGTAAATGGTCGGGCTTGCCTAGCAGTTGTGTTGGGCGCCATCACGATTGGGATTGGGGTCGTGACAAATACCTAGGGTTGAATACCCTGTCTTAGTTGAGTGGGCCCGAGATGCCAAGTCTATATTGACTAAGAGGGGCCCATGACCCCATAGTGAGGATATTTGATGTATACACCAGATCGGGTTGCACACCGCAACAGTATATATATATATATATATATATATATATATATATATATATATATATATATATATATATATATATATATATATATATATATATATATATATATATATATATGCATGTATTGGATCGGACTGCACGCTATAGTATACTATATACGGATCGGACTGCACGCCGCAGTAGTATACTATATATGGACCGGACTACACGACGCAGTGATATATTATATGGATCGGACCGCACGCTGCAGTTTATAGCGCTTGGGCTGAAGGAGCCCTTCCGTAGTCTGCACACACCCCCAATGAGCGTAGTCGACTATTATATTGGATCGGGCTGCGCACCGTAGTATTTTATATATTATATTGGATCGGGCTGCACGCCGAAATATTATATACACCCTCCGTTTCAATTTACGTGAACCCATTTGACTGGGCACAGAGTTTAAGAAAGAGAAGACTTTTGAACTTGTGCTGTAAAATGAGGCACAAATATTATGTGTGGCTATAAATCATTGCATAAAGGTAAATTGTTTCCAAATAAGGAAAGAGGTCATTCTTTTTTGCACGGACCATAAAGGAAATAAGTTCACATAAATTGATACGGGGGGAGTATATTATATTGGATCGGGCTGCACACCGCAACAGTATTAAGTGTGGATCGGGCTGCGCGCCGCAATAGTGTTAGTAAATTGTCGAACCATAGAGAATTTTACCAGTTTTCCCTGATTAACGGATATTTACTACATTTACTATTGGTTATAGAATTGTGTAGTGTTCTTACAGGATTTCTTATTTTCAGTTGTTCTTTATTGTTATTACTCACTGAGTTGGAGTACTCACTTTACTCTCTGCACCCTGTGTGCAGATATAGGGATCCCAGAGTCTTAGCTGAGTTTGTATGTTGCTGCCCAGTTTAGTACCGGAACCATCGAGGTAGCTGCCGGCGTCCGCAGGACCCGATTTCTCCTTTTATCTTTCCTTTACTTCCGTATCTAGTTTTCCTTTGTAGAGGACATTGATCAATTGTATCTAGAGGCTCAGGCTTGTGACGTCAAATCTATTGGGCTGTTATTATGGTTTCCGCAATATTTTGTTATTATCAAATCGAGAGTTTATGCTTAATTGGTATTTTTATGTTTAATAATTGAAATGGAAATATTAAATGGTCGGGCTTGCCTAATAAGGTGTTGGACGCCATCACGACCAGTGTTTGGGTCGTGACAGTGTTGTTTTCAGAAGTATTGGAATGTACCTTTCTCTTTTACCAATCATGCTTATCTACTAGTATCAATTGCATGATTAAAAGCTGTGATGGGCTCACCAAGAGGATTATTTTCTTTCTTTTTTCCTTTCTCAGGTTTGAGTTGAGATGCTTTGGGCCATTTTTGTTTTGGATGAATTCTCAGGTAAGTTTTCTGTCTGTATCCCTCTTCTTTGGTCGGATACTTGTACTAAATTAATTTAGCTACTGTTATCTAAAGTGGGTGATAATTGCAGTTTCTGCTCCTGCATGCTGGCTTTTGAATCATCAACATAAAGGTCATATTCTAATGTTTCCTCCGAAATTGTCATTGAAGTCGAATCTATGTTTAATGCCAAATTAGCAATTTGTATTCTCTAATATGTTTTTGTTTCATAATTGTCTCTGAGTTTGCAGGTCTGCTACTCTTTCCCCAAGTCACCAACAATTCACTTTCTAACAGCTATCTTGTAGTGTCTTTATCGTTTATCACTTTCTCCCTTTATTGGATAATTGAGCCTATTTATTAAACCATTGGACATGTAAGAGATAATTTTTCTAAATGAAATGGAAAATGTCAAAAGAAAAGAAATTTGTACTTTTGGATTATCCAGAATTATAAACTACTTGGCAAAGTTGTGGAGAGTGCTTGAGTTGATTAAACAATTCATACAGTTTAAAAATATTATCAAAAGAGAAGAAACAACATTTTCTTTTGGTATAGTGCTTGGCGTGTACACTGCATGCAGGTAATGCTGGGTGAAGTGATGAAAGATTTTCCTTATATATGTATATATAATTACTATCTTATTAATTATGCCAATTTCAATTAGCGGCGGAAAACAAAGCGTTACAATCTATTGGCTACAACAACTATATTCTTTTCCAACTGTACGTATAAATCCAAATTCTACAGCTGCTAAATTTTCTCCGCTCACTCACCGGAAAACCCTCCGGTGCCGTTGAAAAATTTGATCGTCCATATTTCGCCTTTGCTGTATATTATCCTTCAAACTATAGAATTTTCCCTTTGGTTCTTCTCCTCCTGTAAGAGTCCGTCTTCTATTATTCGCCGTTTAACCCTTATCTAATTAATTTCCCTTTATCCCCATTTCCATTTTTCTCCAACCCCCAAAATTTCTTTTTTCCCAAAGCTCCCCGAAAATTCAATTTTTTGGTATAATTTAATCCAATAAAGAACCAAATTTGAAATTTTGGAGCTTTGGGAGGTATTATATTCTTTATTTTTTAAATTTGTTGTAGTAATTTCTGTACAGATTGCCTTGTGAATACTTGTTTAGGGTGTTTATATTTTCTAGGTTAATTCGTGAATTTGGGGTTGGGAAAAATGTCAGCTGCTGGGGTTGTTGCAATTAGTCCAATTTGTGTAGATAATGTGGTAATTCCACCTATACATAGCCAAGAATCAATCTTGATATACGTGGCTATGTCGGGTTCGGTTGTACCATTAAGGGTTTTAGAGTATGATTCAATTGAATCTGTGAAGCTACAGATTCAGACATGTAAAGGGTTTGTTGTGAAAAATCAGAAATTGGTTTGTGGGGGCCGAGAATTGGCCCGGAGAAATTCACTCATTAGGGACTATGGTGTTTCTGATGGGAATGTTCTCCATTTAGTCCTTAGGTTATCTGATCTTCTGGTTATTAATGTGACAACTTGTTCTGGTGAAGAGTTTACGTTTAATGTAGAGAGGAGTCGGAATGTTGGATATGTTAGGCGTCAACTTGCTGAAAAGAAGGTTGGTTTAGGTGATGGTGATGAACATGAAGTGCTGTGTAATGGTGAACGGATAGAAGATCGGAGAATCATACATGATCTTTGCAAGAATAATGATGCAGTGATTCATTTCTTTGTGCGCAAGAATGCAAAGATTAGGGCTAGACCATTGGAAAAGAATTTTGAGCTGTCTATTGTGGTACCACGGCTGAATGATGTTAAGGATTATGATGTGGTTAGAGAAAACAGGAGTGGGACTGAAATGGATAATGAACTTTTGGTCCCGAGGAAGCCTCCTGATAGGGAAATATTTTTGGAACCTGTTATTGTTAACCCAAGGATTGAAATTCCTATGGTACATAGGGATTTGATTGGTTCAACATTTGAAGGGTTGGATAGAGGAAATTATCCTATTAGATCTTCTGAAGGCACAGGAGGAGCATATTTTATGCGTGATGCATCAGGGAGTAAGTATGTTTCGTTGTTTAAGCCAATTGACGAGGAGCCTATGGCTGTGAATAACCCGCACGGGCTGCCTCTGTCGGTTAATGGCGAAGGCTTGAAGAAAGGAACAAGAGTTGGAGAAGGTGGTTTCAGGGAAGTTGCTGCCTACATTTTGGATCATCCAAGGAGTGGTATGCGCTCACATTCCGGTGAGATAAAGGGCTTTGCTGGCGTTCCGCCAACTACCTTTGTGAGGTGCCGTCATAGCGGTTTCAACCATCCTGATGGCGTGACAGTTAAGATGGGGTCCTTGCAGAAATTCATGGAAAACAGCGGCAGTTGTGAGGATATGGGTCCTAGTGCTTTCCCCGTGAAGGAGGTGCATAAAATTGCGGTATTAGATATGAGGCTGGCAAATGCAGATAGGCATGCAGGGAATATATTGATGAGCAAAGGTGAAGATGGCCAGATTGTGCTCATTCCAATTGATCATGGCTACTGCTTGCCGGATAGTGTATGTCTTCATCTTTCTTTTTCATGTCCATTTGAATCTCTGCACTTTGTGTATATTACTCATTTTGGCCTTTATCCATGGAATAATTCCTCTACCATCGTATAATCTTTTTCTATTTCGTTAAAGAGAATATTTTTCTTTTTATAGTTTTAGTTAGCAATTGTGATATAGTTTCACATTCTATAGTTGAACTATTTATCAGACATTTTCATGTAATCAAAGCCCTTGAGATAGGGGCATGTGCTACCACAGACTGTAGGATGAAAAAGGAATACTCCATTATACTATGCTCTTTGTGTTTTAATGCAAATAGGACATTAGTTTGCCAAAGAATACTTGAGAGGCTGTTGCCGTTACTACCCCGATCTCCCCTTCTCCCTTTGCCTTTTTTGAAAGAGCTGATATGATCTGCACCAGTAGGGCACAAAAAAAAGTTTAGCAGTATATTCTTTCTGACAGATTCTTGAGTGCACCTTTGATAGTTTCTGAAGCAATGTATCTCTTGTTGCTTTCTGTTCTGATTCTGCAAACAAGCACTCTTGATGTTCATGCCAGTCATGTTCTCTTTTTACATATCCTCTTTTCTATTCAAGCTTGACGATACATGCAAAGCCAAATTGTGAAGAATGTGTAGATTTGTGAATATTTGTTTTATGGCTGTTTCTTGTGTTGTTCTTTCCTTGGGTCGGGGGTCTATTGGAAATAGACTCTCTACCTAGGTTTGCGTGTACACTACCCTCCCAAGACCCCACTCATAGGATTATACGGGGTTTGTTTTTGTTGTTGTTGTTGTTGTTTCTTGTGTTGTTTAGTCCTCCTGGATTTTGAGTTCCTTGCTACCTAAAATGTGATGCAGTTTGAAGATGTCACATTTGATTGGATCTACTGGCCACAAGCTCGTCAGCCTTTTAGCTCTGAGACCATCGAATACATTAAATCACTAGATGCTGAGGAAGACATAGGCTTATTGAAGTTCTATGGGTGGGACATACCTTTGGAAAGTGCTCGCATACTCCGTATCTCCACCATGCTTTTGAAGAAAGGCGCAGAGAGGGGTCTCTCGCCATTTACCATAGGGAACATCATGTGCAGGGAAACGGTGAAGAAGGAATCTGTGATCGAGGAGATTCTGCAAGAAGCATTAGACCCAACACTCCCTGGCTCAAGTGAAGATGCATTCCTTGAATCCGTCCCCCGTGTAATGGACCGCCGCCTTGATGAGATTGCTGTATAAATGACATTTCACTATAGAATTGGTACATATGTGTAAATAGGAGTATTTGACAAACCCATAAAAATTGCACGGCCGCTTTGTCTTTTTGTTTGCACCCGTAGCCATTTTTTAAAAAATTTCAACTTCCCTTTATAACTTTCCGGGTTACTAAACAAAAACTTCAGTTCTAAAGCTGAAGTTTTTATTTTATAACTTATAACTAAAAACTTCAGCTCTAGAACTGAAGTTTTTATTTTATAACTGGAAAGAGCTTAAGTTTTTATTTTATAACTGGAAAACTTAAGCTGGAAAGCTGCTTAAGTTTTTATTTTATAACTGGAAAACTTAAGCCGGAAAGCTGCTTAACTTTTTCGGTTACAAAGACAAAAACTTCAGAAGTTTTTCAATACAAAAGAAAAACTTCAGTCCCGTCGGCTGAAGTTATGTGAAAAAGTGGGTACGCTTGCAATATTTTTTGCAAAGTGAATACAAGTTAAAAATGGCACAAAAAATAGGTATAGATGCAAATTCCCCGACAAACCCTTTAGTTTGCAAACATCAATTTCAAGAGACTATCCTGATTCTTACCTATCAAAGCAGTTAACTAAAAATGACTTGCTAAGCTATTAGCATGTTCTCTATCAGTATTAATTGTAAAAATATTGTATTCGTCTTATGTATGGATAAAGTAAAAGACATATTATGCTTATGAATTCTCAAATAGTTTATGTTCTTTTTTAGCTCTTAAATTATGATATAACCCGAATAAATAAGTTGTGTTTCTCGAATCGATTTATTACTCGCATTCATCAAAGAGGATTTTTCAGAAGTCAATATTGTTTAGTGGCTAATAATTTTCTATAGCTACTATTCAGTACGGTAGTGTGTTCGTTGTATTCGCGAATATAGTAATAAAAAGCACCTAAAAATTAGTGTAGTTCAGCTGTATGTGCATGTATTTACATGTATTTATGAATACAACAACAAAAAGCGCCTAAAATTAGGGTAGTCCAACTGTACACGCATGCATTTACATATATTCGTGATGTTGTATTCTTGAATACAACAATAAAAGCACATAAAATCAGGGCAGTCCAGCTGTACGCGCATGTATTCACATGTATTCATGAATACAATAACAAAAAGCGCCTAAAATTAGGGCAGTCCAATTGTACGCTCATGCATTCACGTATATTCGCGATGTTGTATTCATGAATACAACAATAAAAAAAATACCTAAAATCAGGGCAGTTCAGTTGTACTTGCGCATTTGTAAGTATTCTGCGTTAATTCACTAGAGCAAGATTTGAATGTGTAATGTGCACCTAACTCATATATCACATTGCGCTCTTACCACTAGACTAATAGCCTGTTTGGCCAAAAGTGCTTTTTGTTAGTCAAAAACACTTTTGGCCAAAAATTAAGGTGTTTAGCTAAGTTTTTGGGAGGAAAAAAGTGTTTTTGAGAAGAAGCAGAAGCAGTTTTGGAGAAGCAGAAAAAAGTAGTTTCTCTCCAAAAGAACTTTTTTGAGAAGCACTTTTGAGAAAAATATACTTAGAAACAGTTTTTTAAAGCTTAGCCAAACATTAATTGCTGCTCAGAAGTGATTTTCAAACTAATTAGCCAAACACAAACTGATTCTCACCAAAATTACTTTTGAGAAAAACGCTTTTAAAAAAAATACTTCTAAAAATAAGCTGATTTTTGCAGCTTGGCCAAACGGCATAAAGCCTTGCGGGAAACAGTGGCATCATTTCCTTGGTATGTATTATAGGTCGCATTCCAGAAATTTCTTACAAGTCGAATCCAAAGTTCAAATGTCCAAGAGGTTTTTGCTCGAGCTTAAATAAGTCGCATTTCAGAATTTCAAAAATTACTTTAATAAGTGAGAGCTACAAAATCGATTTATATTATTCATTAAATGTGATTTAAAAGTCGCACTCATCACCTTTATAAGTGGATTCACCAAATGAGATTAATTAATTAGTGGAAATATTACACTGTATAGTCGCTGTAAAAATAACTACCGAAAAATATATATATATATATATATATATATATATATATATATATATATATATATATATATATATATATATATATATATATAAGTTATATACAAAAAATTATACAAGTTTTATAAACTTTTTCAGCTACTAAATGTAAATAATTTCTAGTGTAGGCTAAAAGTTACCATACCTCTCAGTTAGTCGCAATCAATGAATGTGATACATTTTATAAGTCGCATTTAGCTTCCTTGAACCTTCAGCTTTTTAGAAACTTTATAAATGATTTACCAGTTGGGCTCAAAAAAGATTTTCTGACATTTAGCAGTATATTCTTTCTGCGAAATGTACCTTTGATAGTTTCTATAGCAAAGAATAATCGTCGATTTCTGCTCTGATCCTGCAAACTAGCACTCTTTAATGATCATTCCAGTCATGTTCTTTTTTTACATATCGTCTTTTGTCTATTCAAGATTGACGATAGATGCAAACACAAACTGTAGAGAATGTGTAAATTTGTGAATATTTCTTATGGTTGTTTCTTATGTTGCTTATTCCTCTTCAATTTTATGTTCCTTACTACTTAAACTATGATGCAGTTTGAACATGTCACATGTGATTGGCTCTATTGGTTCAGCCGAACCCCCTTCATTTGAAAATTATACTATAGTAACATTCGTTTTGTGTGCCTCTACATATTATATTTTTACATCCTTTTGCCACAATCCAAAGTATAGCTCAGGTCAAGTGAGTTCAGGTAGTTGGTTCAATTGCCACTATACATAGTCCCTTTGAACCCCCTAGCGAAAATCATGCCTCGCCACTAGCCACAAACTCGTCAACCTTTTAGGTCTGAGACCATTGAGTACGTGAAATCACTTGATGCTGAGAAAGAAAGACCACAAGCCGGGGGTCTTTCAGAAATAATTTCTCTACTCCGCCGGGTGAAGTAAGTATTAGAACATGCGCAGCGGAAGCAAGCATATAACTAGACATCAATTACATGTAAACTAGCCAGCGCAATAATAACGAGATCACGAACACTAACCTCTTGAAATAGTTGCACAAATTTTCCAAGCAGCAAGAATCCAGGGCTGCAGTCTTCTACTATATGCCTATTAGAGCCTTGGACACTATTATTTTTTGGGTGGGCAAGAACAATACAACTCTAGGATTTTTAATAGGAGAAACCTGTCTCCTTTTTATACATGAAATTAAGCCCTAAAAGAGGCTCAAAATCGTGTGGAGTAGGATTCCATAAGTAGAATCCTACTCCAACTCAAAAAAGTAACTTTTCTCCCAAGCTACTTTTTACCCAAGTATGTCTAGGTTTTTACTTGGTATAACAGGAACCACAAAAATAATATGAGGCTACTAATTATAGTATTAATTCGAAATAGGCAAGAATTAGATCCTAGTATAATTAATTACAATTTATTCTACTAAAAAACTACAATTGAACTCCTCAATATGAATTTCAAGAATTCATCAACACTTATTTTAACTCCCCATGTTAAGATTTCAAATACCAGTCAATTAAATTAAATCACTAAAAATTTAATTCAATTAACTAATTAAATCCTCTATAACTCCGCTTAAACCATCTCGTGTGACGGATACAAAATCCACCGGCCGGATTTTCACACAACTTGTAAGCTTATATAAAGGGGTATTTTCAAACCCCTAAAAAAAATAAGTCATGAATTCTATCTACTCATTATTATTCACAAATGTTATTTGTTGTTGTCCAATTTATTAGGCATATACTAACTCTAAATAGAGTCATACCTTTTGATAAATCAAAACAATAAACAAATCACATTGACCATAATAATCATATCAAGATTAGAAGTATAAGCTCATTTAATGAATTAGAGAAAATATTTTATATGCATTCAGTACAAAAATGCCTTTTCTCTACTTGGTCCGTTCAATATACACTGAGTATACTAGCACAAGAAGTTGGAGTAGACTTAATCCCATAATCAAGACAAATTATACAACAATCTTGTGCTACAATCATCAAGATATTTTGTTCGATAATATCTTCGATTGTGAACATGGTTTATTAATTATGAGAACCAATAATTTAATCTTTTGTGTATGAGCTAAGACTTCATACACTAAATTGCTATTACATAATCAAAAAGACACATATGTTACAAATGATCTAATTAAAATAGTGCTTTATTGAATTGAATAAATTAAATAAATAATTATTTCATAAAGAATAAAATATAATACTATGTCTAAACCGCATGGTTAATAGTATATCCCAACAATCTTCCATTTAGACTCATAACCATGCGTATAATATTTAACACCCATTCCTTCTACATGCTTGTCAAAAATCTTCTGTGTCAAGCTCCTTGTAAACGTGTCTACAAAATTATCCTCCGACGCAATCTTCAACACTCTTGCATCACCTCTTTGTGTTATGTCCCGAATTAAGTGATGTTTATGCTCAATATGCTTACTTCTTTTATGGCTTCTTGGTTCCTTCGAGTTTGCAACTACAATGCTATTTTCACAACAAAGCACAATTGGTGTTTGAACCGAAGGAACCACATTAAGCTCTTTCAGAAAGTTCCTGAGCCAAACAACCTCTTTGGATGCTTCAGATGCAGCCGCATATTCGACTTCCATTGTGGAATCAGCAACACATGATTGCTTGATGCTCCTCCAACTTATGGCTCCGCCTCCCAAAGTAATAATATCTTAAGGTAGATTTTTTAGAGTCTATATCTGATTAGAAATCTGAATCAGTATAGCCAACGGGTTCAAAATCACCTAAGTGATACACCAACATATAATCCCTAGTCATTTTTAGGTACTTGATTATATTCTTAACAACAGTCCAGTGTTCTCGACCAGGGTTAAACTGAAATCTTCTAACCATGCCAACATCAAAGCAGATGTCAGGTCTAGTACATAACATTGCATACATAAGACTCCCTACAGCCGAAGCATAAAGGGCCGCCTTCATCTTTTCTATCTCATCAGTCATTTTTTGGGACTGGTCTCTTGATAGAGAGATTCCATGTCTAAAGGGGAGAAACCCTTTCTTGGAATCTTGCATGCTAAAACTGGTGAGAATAGTATCAATATAAAGTGCTTGGTATAAGCCTATTACCCTTTGCTTGCGATCTCGCATAAGCTTGATCCCAAGGATATGTGTCGCATGTCCCAAGTCTTTCATACCGAAACGTGAGGACAACCATTCCTTTACTGAATTCGACATGCTTACATTGTTTCCTATGAGCAAACTGTCATCTACGTACAAAACCAAAAATATAACTTTATCTCCATTCCATTCCTTATAGAAACAAGACTCATTTTCACATTGATTAAAACAGAATGTCTTAAACGATGCATCAAAATAAAAGTTCCATGTCCTAGAAGCTTGTTTCAATCCATAAATGGATTTCTTTAATTTACACAACATGTGCTCATCTCCACTTTTTATGAAACCAATTGGTTGTGCCATACAGATGCACTCATCAAGACTTCTTGTGAGCATGTGATTTTTGCTCCGCAAGAGAATTACTCCCAAAAAATTTAAAATAAAATAGTTTTGTGTTGTGTGTGATTTTCTGTATATTTGTGTAATTTCTTAATTATTATTTGCATTTTATATCTACGCGTGTTATTTGTAAATTAATATAAAACACAAAAAATATGTTGAATTTTCATTTAGTATTTATTAGGAGAAATTAAGTTTTATCTTAGGATTATGCACGAAAATCACAAAAAAATAATACGCTTTACATTTTAGCATTTAAAGATCTAGCTGTGTAATTTATTTTTAATTAATATTTAATTATGTCTGTTAATTGATAGTATAAGTTAATTAATATTTTTATAAGTTAATTTGATTTTGTAATATAATTTTGAATTTTTTTGTTTTTAATAAATTAGGATTTTAGAAAAGAAAAGGAATGGAAAATAAAGAGAAAAGTAGACTGGGCTATTCTTAACTCATACCAAAACCAGGCCCAAAACATTGACTATACCCGGTCCAAATCTACCCACATCAGGGACTGCCAAACGATGTCGTTTCGATCACAGTCGATCAGGGCCATTGATCTTGAACTAATCAACGGCCAAAATGAACCCAACCCGTTCCCGACCCGTCTCACTTGGCCACCTCGTCACCTCCTTTTAATCTGAGCCATTGAATCCCTTCATCCAATGGCCCCGATTAATCAATTAATCCCTAACCTATCAAAGACCCCCCCAAACCCACGTTACACACCCTCATTTCCAAACAACCCTGTCACGACCCGGATTTTCCCCCAACATCGGGATCGTGATGGCGCCTACTCGTGGTAGCTAGGCAAGCCACTGTATTCATACTATCCTGCTTTTAACACAATTTTACTTAAATAAATGCGGAATACTTTATCGAAATAGAAATAACTAATTACAAGGTGAAAATCATACTGAAATCCTCTACCCAAGACGTGGAGTCACCAACTCACGAACTACTATTGAATACTACACATAAGAGTTTGAAAGAAATACAACATAATTCTGTTTGTCTCGGAACAAAGAGACTACAGCTAGTAATATAAATAAAGAGAGAGACGCCGGGCCTGCGAACGTCTGCAAGCTACCTCGGTCTCAAATATGATCAACTCCCACGCAATCGATTTACTCTGCTGCTGCTCTTGATCGTAACCTGGACCTGTGCAAAAACGCACAGAAGTGTAGTATCAGCACAACCGACCCCATGTGCTCGTAAGTGCCTGGCCTATCCCGGCGAAGTAGTGACAAGCCTAGGACCAGACACCCACATAAACCTGTGCAATTCAATATATATATATACCACATAATAACAAGAAATAACCAGGTAATAACACAATAAGGAATATCTCAAAGAATTCAACAATTAACAACAGTTAATAAATTCACAAGGAAAAACAAAGTATAATGGAAACACAAGTAATATCAAGTCAAGGAATAGCAAGCAGCTGCACGGCATCACCCTTCGTGCTTTTACTCTCATCCTCACCAAATAAGCAAATAAAGTACACGGCATCACCCTTCGTGCTTTTACTCTCATCCTCACATCCATAATACGGCATGATCCTTCGTACATGGTTCAATAACAGGGCACGGCATGATCCTTCGTGCATAATCAATAAAACATGGCATGGCATTAACCTTCGTGCATAAATAAATAAACATGGCACGACATCACCCTTCGTGCATTATCACTCTTCCTCACCCAAATAACAATCACAGTTAAGGGCAAAGAAAGAAACAGTAATTCATAAACCGTCCCAACAAGGGCAATCAATAATCATCTTCACAACAAGTCCCGACAAGGGAGAACAATAACAATTCATCTGTAATATATCTCAAAATAATCATTTTTCAACGACTCACGGTCATACTAGACGCCGGTGTATGGATGCTCGTCACCACAACCCATACACCGCACTCGATCACATAACACATAACACATAATCCTATTCCCTCAAGCTAGGATAGAACAAACACTTACCTCGAATGTTTATGAACAATTCAATCCGTGGAAATGTCTTTTTCTTTCAAATTTGGCTCCAATCCAATCGTATCTATACACAATTGATTTAATATCATCAATACTAC
Source organism: Nicotiana noctiflora (assembly GCA_032618575.1). NCBI lineage: Eukaryota > Viridiplantae > Streptophyta > Magnoliopsida > Solanales > Solanaceae > Nicotiana > Nicotiana noctiflora. The sequence continues at coordinate 56,299 of JASVEL010013508.1, read as the reverse complement.
TCAACAAACTAATTCTTAAGACCAAATACAACTTTTACAACATTCTGCCCCGGAATAGTGAATTTCAACCCCGGGCCCACATGGTCGGAACTCGGGGTTAGGACCAAAATCCGGTTACCCATCCCCCACGAGTTCATGTATATGATTTGTTTCAAAATCGGACCTCAATTCGAGGTCCAATTTCCCAATTTATGAAAAACCCTATATTCTAACAAAAACAAGAAATTCTACCATGAAAACCTTTGATTTCTAATGAAAAACATGTTTAATGATGTTAGGAATTGAAAAAATTAAGTAAAAAGTGACTTACAATTGTTTTGATGAAGAAGGAATCCGTGAAGAATCGCAAATGGGTGTTTTTGTTTTGTAAAAAGTGAAGAAATGGATTGAAAATCGTATTTTACAGGTCTCTGTGTTCGCATTTGCGAACATGGGTTCGCAATTGCGAACCCCGACCAATTTCTGGAGTTTGAAAAATAAGCTAAGGCTGGGAAGTTTGCATTTGCGAACATTTGTTCGCATTTGCGAACACCGGCAGACAAAGGGGGTGTTCGCATTTGCGAACTAATGTTCGCATTTGCGAACATAGGCTGTATAGGGCAGTGTTCGCATTTGCGAACAATGGTTCGCATTTGCGAACTCGCATTTGCGAACTATTGTTCGCATTTGCGAACATAGGCAGGACAAGGGGATTTTCGCATTTGCGAACAATTGTTCGCATTTGCGAACAAGGCTCGGTCATGAGGGGCTTCGCATTTGCGATCAGGGTTCGCATTTGCGAGCCCTGCCTTGTACTGCCCCCTTCGCAATTGCGAGAAATACTTCGCAATTCCGAAGCCAACAGCTGGGTGAAAAACCAGTAGTGCAAAAATTCAGAATTTCATCCAACGGCCTATCAAATCTTTACCCGAGCCCCCGGGCTCCAAACCAAACATGTACACAACCTCAAAAACACATTATGAACTTGTTCGTGCGATCACATCGCCAATATCACATCGTTTTCATCAAATCAAGCCTCAAATTCATGATTTTCATACTTTTGGTTTTCAAAACTTCCTAACTTGGAACTCAAGGTCCAAAACATCTCAAACGACATCCGAATGTCACCAAACTTTACAGAAATCACATATATAATATTTAAGACTTGTACCGGGCGTCGGAACCAAAATACGAGCCCGATACCAAGGTCAATTAATTCATTTCCTTTAACAATTACATCAAAAACAATTTCATAGAAAAATTCATAACTTGGGCTCTAGGCCTCGGAATTCGACTCCGGACGCATGTCCAAGTCCCATATTTTCCTACGGACCTCTCGGGACCATCCAATCTCGGTCCGGATCCGTTTACCAAAAATGTTGACCGAAGTCAACCATATCAATATTAATATCATTTTTATCCTAATTTCTCATAGAATTCATATTTTCTATCATAAAATCTTTCCGGCTACATGCTCGGATTGTGCATGTAAATCGAGGCAACATAGAATGAGGTTTTCGAGGCCTCAGAAGCTCGAAATTATTAATAAAATAAGTGATGACCCTTTGGGTCGTCACAATCTCCACCTCTAAAACAACCGTTCGTCCTCGAACGGACAAAAGAAAGAAGTACCGAGTCAGGAAACAAGTGTGGGTAACGGCTCCGCATATCAGACTCGGACTCCCGGGTCGATGCCTCAGGAGGCTGACCTCTCCACTGAACACGCACAGAAGGATAACTCTTCGACCTCAATTGTCGAACCTGCCGGTCTAGAATGGCCACCGGCTCCTCCTCGTAAGATAGATCATTGTCCAATTGGACAGTATCGAAGTCTAACACATGTGTGGGATCGCCGTGGTATCTCCGAAGCATAGATACATGAAAAACTAGATGCACGACTGATAAGCTAGGCGGCAAAGCTAGTCTGTAAGCCACCCCTCCCACTCTGTCTAGAATCTCAAATGGACCAATATACCTAGGGCTGAGCTTGCCCTTCTTCCCGAACCTCATCACGCCCTTCATAGGCGACACTCGGAGCAATACTCCTTCACCAACCATGAAATCTACATCTCGAACCTTACGATCCGCATAAGTCTTCTGCCTGGACTGAGCTGAACGCAATCTCTCCTGAATAGTCTTGACCTTATCCAAGGCCTCCTGAACTAAGTCTGTACCCAACAACCGAGCCTCTCCCGGTTCAAACCATCCAACCGGTGATCGACATCGCCTACCATACAACGCCTCATACGGAGCCATCTGGATGCTAGATTGGTAACTGTTATTGTAGGCGAACTCTGCTAATGGTAGAAACTGGTCCCACGAGCCTCCGAAATCAATAACACGGGCTCGAAGCATGTCCTCAAGAATCTGAATAGTCCTCTCTGACTGGCCATCCGTCTGAGGATGAAATGCTGTACTCAACTGAACCTGGGTGCCTAACTCCTGCTGGACCGCTCTCCAGAACCGCGAGGTAAACTGCGTACCCCGATCAGAGATAATAGATACCGGCACTCCATGGAGACGAACAATCTCCCTAATGTAAACCTCCGCTAACCTCTCCGACGAGTAGGAGACAGATACTGGAATAAAGTGTGCTGACTTGGTCAACCTATCAACAATGACCCAAATAGCATCAAATTTCCTCCGAGTCAAAGGAAGTCCAGTAACGAAGTCCATAGTGATCCGCTCCCATTTCCACTCGGGAATTTCAATCTTCTGGAATACACCACCGGGTCTCTGGTGCTCATATTTCACCTGCTGACAGTTTAGACACCGAGCGACATACGCAACGATATCTTTCTTCATTCTTCTGCGCCACCAATAGTGCTGCCGTAAGTCCTGGTACATCTTCGCGGCGCCTGGGTGAATAGAATACCGCGAACTGTGGGCCCTCGCTAAGATCAACTCTCGAATTCCTTCGACATTGGGCACACAAACTCGACCCTGCAATTTCAATACCCCATCATCATCTAGATTTACCTGTGTGGCACCTCCCCGCTGTACTGTATCTCTCAACTCACGCAAATGAGGATCATCAAATTGCCTCTCACGGATACGCTCTAATAAAGAAGAACGAGCGACCGTGCGGGCTAACACCCTGCTAGGCTCAGAAATGTCTAATCTCACGAACCGGTTGGCTAAGGCCTGAACATCTAGAGCTAATGGTCTCTGACTGACCGGAATGTATGCAAGACTACCCATGTTGGCATACTTTCTACTCAAAGCATCGGCCACCATATTGGCCTTACCTGGGTGATATAAGATAGTAACATCATAGTCTTTTAGCAACTCTAACCATCTCCGCTTTCGTAGATTCAACTCCTTCTGCTTGAACAAGTACTGTAGGCTTTTGTGATCAGTGTACACCTCACACATCACACCATATAGATAATGCCTCCGGATCTTTAAGGCATGAACCACCGCTGCTAACTTAAGATCATGAACTAGATAATTCTTCTCATGTATTTTTAACTGCCTCGAAGCATAAGCGATAACCTTACCATTCTGCATCAATACCGCTCCAAGCCCTGTACGAGATGCTTCACAATAAACTATATAAGGTCCTGCACCCGTAGGTTGTATCAGCACTGGTGCGGTAGTCAAGGCTATCTTGAGCTTCTGAAAGCTCGTCTCACACTCCTCTGACCACTGGAACTAGGCACCCTTCTGGGTCAACCTAGTCATCGGGGCTGCAATAGAAGAAAACCCCTCTACAAATCGACAGTAGTAACCTGCTAATCCCAAGAAACTCTGGATCTTAGTCACTGAAGCTGGTCGAGGTCAATTCTGGACTATCTCAATCTTCTTCGGGTCCACCTGAATATCTTCCACTGATACAATATGGCCCAGAAATGCCACCGAACTCAACCAGAACTCACATTTCGAAAATTTGGCATATAGCTGATTATTCTTCAGAGTCTGAAGAACCACTCTGAGGTGCTGCTCGTGCTCTTCCTGGCTGCGGCAGTACACCAGGATGTCATCTATGAAGACTATCACGAACAGATCTAAGTAAGGCCTGAATACCCGATTCATCAACTCCATGAATGCTGCTGGGGCATTGGTCAACCCGAAGGACATGACCAAGAACTCATAATGCCCATATCTAGAGCGAAAGGCTGTCTTAGGAATGTCAGCCGCTCCGATCTTCAGCTGATGGTAGCCTGACCTCAAGTCTATCTTAGACAATACCCTCGCTCCCTAGAGCTAGTCAAACAAATCATCAATCCTCGGCAGTGGATACTTATTCTTTATTGTCACTTTGTTTAATTGCCGGTAATCAATACACATCCGCATCGAGCCATCTTTCTTCTTTACAAATAATACAGGTGCTCCCTAGGGGGGAAACACTGGGCCTGATAAAGCCCTTCTCAAGAAGGTCATGCAACTAATCTTTCAACTCTTTTAGCTCCGGCGGGGCCCATACGATAGGGTGGAATAGAGATGGGCTGAGTGCCTAGTGCCAAATCAATACAGAAATCAATATCCCTGTCGGGTGGCATGCCCGGCAGGTCCGAAGGAAAAACCTCAGGAAACTCCCGTGCAATTGGGACTGACTCAATGGAAGGAACCTCTGCGCTGGAATCACGAACATAAGCCAGATAAGCTAGACACCCCTTCTCGACCATACGTCGAGCCTTAACATAGGAAATAACAGTGCGAACGGAGTGGCTTGAGGTACCCTTCCACTCTAATCGGGGTGATTCTAGCAAGGCTAAGGTCACAGTCTTAGCATGGCAATCAAGAATAGCATGGTATGGGGACAACCAGTCCATCCCTAATATGACATCAAAATCTACCATGTCCAAAAGCAACAGATCAACACGGGTCTCAAGACCCCCAAATATAACTACGCACGAACGATGCACCCGATCGACTACAATGGAGTCACCCACCGGTGTAGCCACATAAACCGGAATATCTAGAGCATAGGCGGGCACGACCAAATACGGTGCGAAGTAGGAAGACACATAGGAATATGTAGATCCGGGGTCAAATAATACCGAAGCACCTCGCCACACACAAGAATAGTACCTATAATCACAGCATCTGATGCCTCTGCCTCTGGCCTGGCTGGTAAAGCATAGAATCGGGGATCTGCACCTCCCCTCTGAGCTGCGTCTCTAGGACGACCATCAACTGGCTGACCTCTACCTCTCGCTGGACGGTCTCCACCTCTACGGTCTCGACCTCCACCTCTATAATCTCTACCCCCGCCTTTGGCTGGCTGGGCAGGCTGAGGGTCAGCTGGGGCCTGAATCATAGGACGAGGACCTCGCTGCTGAGAGTTGCCCGCTGCTAGAGGGCAATTCCTGATAAAATGACCCGGGTCACCACAACCGTAGCAACTCTTAGACTGATAGGGCTGCTGGCCCCTGACGCCCTGAATGGCCTCCACGAACACTCTGAAGAGGCTGAGCATTAATAGGAGGCTGGTCTGAATAATGCCCACGAAAACCGCGATCACCCGGTCCACCCTGTGAAGCCTGAAGGGCGGAATGAAAAGGCCTGGAGGACTGGCCTCTATCAAAGGATTCTCTGCTACCAGAGGAAGAAGCACCAAACCTACCCGAATGACGAGGCCTCTTATCCGAAGAATAACCGCCTCCTCTAGCGAGAGCCATCTCAACTCTGCGTGCTGCATTGGCTGCCTTCTGAAATGATATGTCACTCCCCACGCCCATAGCCATCTGGAGTCTAATTGGCTGATTAAGCCCATCTATAAACCTGCGGACCCTCTCCCGCTCTGTGGGAAGTATCACCACCGCATGACGAGCCAAATCGACAAATCTCGTCTCATACTGTGTAACTGTCATAGTGCCCTGATGGAGGCGCTCAAACTGCCTCTGAAGTACATCCCGCTGAGTAGCAGGGAGAAACTTCTCCATAAATAGTTCCGCAAACTGGTCCCATGATAAAGCTGGGGACCCTGCTGGTCGAGTCAAGCAATAATATCTCCACCAAGTCTTGGCGGATCCTGCAAGTCTGAATGTACAGAAGTCAACTCCATTTGACTCCACGATCCCCATAGTCTTGAGAATCTCATGGCAACTAAATAAGAAGTCCCGAGGATCCTCTGATGCGGCTCCACTGAATGTAGTGGTAAATAGCTTGGAGAACCGATCAAGCCTCCATAACGAATCAGAAGTCATGGCCGCTCCATCACCTGTATGAGCTGTGGTACCTGACTGAGTGGCCATAGCTGGCTGAACTACTAGTGCCTAAGGCTGAGGAGCTACTGGCTCCGGAGTACGAGCAATAGGAGTCTGGGCCCCTCCTCCAGCCTGAGAAGCGGCTGGTGCAACCGATAATAAACCCGCTCTGGCAATGCTGTCCATAAATCCCGCTATTCTGACCAAAACATCCCGGAGATCTGGGGTAAATAAAGCCTGTGACGACCCGGCCCGTCGTCACGGGAATTACCACCCCGTTATTTTGTAAATACATGTTTTATGAAGTAGCTGCCTGGGGCTGAGCTCTACCCCTACCACGGCCTCTGATACGGCCTTGGCCCCTGCCCCTCACGGGAGCTGCCTGGGGCTCGGGCTGCTGGTCAGCGGACGAAGAAGCACGTGTCCTCACCATCTGCGAAAGGACAGAATAGAAATTCAATCGGTAATTGAGGAACAAGTCGCACGACAAGAGAGAACAAATGAGAGACTCTTTCCTAACTCAATAGACTCTGGAGGACAAGTACAGACGTCTCTGTACCTACCTCTCAAACTCTACTAAGCTTGTTCGTGAGTGGTGAGACCTATGTAACCTAGAGCTCTGATACCAACTTGTCACGACCCGGATTTTCCCCCAACATCGGGATCGTGATGGCGCCTACTCGTGGTAGCTAGGCAAGCCACCGTATTCATACTATCCTGCTTTTAACACAATTTTACTTAAATAAATGCGGAATGCTTTATCGAAATAGAAATAACAAATTACAAGGTAAAAATCATACTGAAATCCTCTACCCAAGATGTGGAGTCACCAACTCACGAACTACTACTAAATACTACACATAAGAGTTTGAAAGAAATACAACATAATTCTGTTTGTCTCGGAACAAAGAGACTACAGCTAGTAATATAAATAAAGAGAGAGACGACGGGCCTGCGAACGTCTACAAGCTACCTCGGTCTCAAATGTGATCAACTCCCACGCAATCGATTTACTGCTGCTGCTCCTGATCGTAACCTGGACCTGTGCAAAAATGCACAGAAGTGTAGTATCAGCACAACCGACCCCATGTGCTGGTAAGTGCCTGGCCTATCCCGGTGAAGTAGTGACAAGCCTAGGACCAGACACCCACATAAACCCGTGCAATTCAATATATATATATATATACCACAGAATAACAAGAAATAACCAGGTAATAACACAATAAGGAATATCTCAAAGAATTCAACAGTTAACAACAGTTAATAAATTCACAAGGAAAAACAAAGTATAATGTAAACACAAGTAATATCAAGTCAAGGAATAGCAAGCAGTTGCACGGCATCACCCTTCGTGCTTTTACTCTCATCCTCACCAAATAAGCAAATAAAGTACACGGCATCACCCTTCGTGCTTTTACTCTCATCCTCACATCCATAGTACGGCATGATCCTTCGTACATGGTTCAATAACAGGGCACGGCATGATCCTTCGTGCATAATCAATAAAACATGGCACGGCATTAACCTTCGTGCATAAATAAATAAACATGGCACGGCATCACCCTTCGTGCATTATCACTCTTCCTCACCCAAATAACAATCACAGTTAAGGGCAAAGAAAGAAGCAGTAATTCATAAACCGTCCCATCAAGGGCAATCAATAATTTTCTTCACAACGAGTCCCAACAAGGAAGAACAATTACAATTGATCTGTAATATATCTCAAAATAATCATTTTTCAACGACTCACGGTCATACTAGACGCCATTGTATGGATGCTCGTCACCACAGCCCATACACCGCACTCGATCACATAACACATAACACATAATCCTATTCCCTCAAGCTAGGATAGAACAAACACTTACCTCGAATGTTTATGAACAATTCAATCCGTGGAAATGTCTTTTTCTTTCAAATTTGGCTCTAATCCAATCGTATCTATACACAATTGATTTAATATCATCAATACTACTCAACAAACTAATTCTTAAGACCAAATACAACTTTTACAACATTCTGCCCGGAATAGTGAATTTCAACCCCGGGCCCACATGGTCGGAACTCGGGGTTAGGACCAAAATCCGGTTACCCATCCCCCCATGAGTTCATGTATATGATTTGTTTCAAAATCGGACCTCAATTCGAGGTCCAATTTCCCAATTTATGAAAAACCCTATATTCTAACAAAAACAAGAAATTCTACCATGAAAACCTTTGATTTCTAATGAAAAACATGTTTAATGATGTTAGGAATTGAAAGAATTAAGTAAAAAGTGACTTACAATTGTTTTGATGAAGAAGGAATCCGTGAAGAATCGCAAATGGGTGTTTTTGTTTTGTAAAAAGTGAAGAAATGGACTGAAAATCGTGTTTTACAGGTCTCTGTGTTCGCATTTGCGAACATGGGCTCGCAATTGCGAACCCCGACCAATTTCTGGAGTTTGAAAAATAAGCTAAGGCTGGGAAGTTTGCATTTGCGAACATTTGTTCGCATTTGCGAACACCGGCAGACAAAGGGGGTGTTCGCATTTGCGAACTAATGTTCGCATTTGCGAACATAGGCTGTATAGGGGCAGTGTTCGCATTTGCGAACAATGGTTCGCATTTGCGAACACAGGCAGTATAGGGAATGTTCGCATTTGTGAACTTTTGTTCGCATTTGCGAACATAGGCAGCCCTGGGGACTTTCGCATTTGCGAACAGTTGTTCGCATTTGCGAACAAGGCTGGGCATGAGGGGTTTCGCATTTGCGATCAGGGTTCGCATTTGCGAGCCCTGCCTTGTACTGCCCCCTTCGCAATTGCGAGAAATACTTCGCAATTGCGAAGCCAACAGCTGGGTGAAAAACCAGCAGTGCAAAAATTCAGAATTTCATCCAATGGCCTATCAAATCTTTACCCGAGCCCCTCGGGCTCCAAACCAAACATGTACACAACCTCAAAAACACATTATGAACTTGTTCGTGCGATCACATCGCCAATATCACATCGTTTTCATCAAATCAAGCCTCAAATTCATGCTTTTCATACTTTTGGTTTTCAAAACTTCCTAACTTGGAACTCAAGGTCCAAAACATCTCAAACGACATCCGAATGTCACCAAACTTTACATAAATCACATATATAATATTTAAGACTTGTACCGGGCGTCGGAACCAAAATACGAGCCCGATACCAAGGTCAATTAATTCATTTCCTTTAACAATTTCATCAAAAATAATTTCATAGAAAAATTCATAACTTGGGCTCTAGGCCTCAGAATTCGATTTCGGACGCATGTCCAAGTCCCATATTTTCCTACGGACCTCTCGGGACCATCCAATCTCGGGTCCGGATCCGTTTACCAAAAATGTTGACCGAAGTCAACCATATCAATATTAATATCATTTTTACCCAACTTTCTCATAGAATTCATATTTTCTATCACAAAATCTTTTCGGCTACATGCTCGGATTGTGCACGTAAATCGAGGCAACATAGAATGAGGTTTTCGAGGCCTCAGAAGCTCGAAATGATTAATAAAATAAGTGATGACCCTTTGGGTCGTCACAAACCCCTTACCTCTTCGTCTCTCAGAGGCGACATAACACCACCACCAAAGACACCGCCTTCCGCCTACTGGAAATCGCCTCACGGTGGTTCCGGTAGGCCAACGACCCCCAACTTTACACCACAGCACCCCCATAACCTCCCCATGCCAGTCCTGAGCTTGGTTTCCTTCGAATCATGCTTCAATTCTTTGAATATTGAATCAAAGTTTGGCCGTTAAACTTCAGTGGCTCCGATGGCCGTGAAATTAACACCCTGAAGCCACCAGACCATCCTCTCCCCAAATCCTCACCTAACTTCCCTCGAATCAAGACCAAACACTTTGATTTTTTTTGTCAAGAACCCTAATAGCCGCCACTACTTCCTAGTGGCGGCGGCGCCTCCCCTCGACCCCAAATTCATACCAAATCGCCCCCTGACCTCCCCAATCACCAAACCACCATTGATTTGATTCGAATCGAGCTCTAGCCACTTGAACCCTAATCCGAGCCCTCAAGAACCCTAGAAGAGTTTTGGAGCATGTTTGAGGATTTTTGAGGTTCCAATGGGTTTTAGCGAGGTGTTCTCACTCGGGAACACTCGATTAAAGCTCGTTTGGACTCAACAAGTTCAAGACCGAGTTGGTCCAAGTCTGCTTCGTTTCTAATTTTTCTCAAGGTATTTCTTTTCTTTCTTCTGTTTTTATTTATTTTGGTACTTATTGGTTAATTTAGTTGTGTCATTGTGTTTCATCTTGTTCCATTTGTTGTTAATTTTTTTTTGTTTCTCCTCCTCAAGACCTTTTATTTGGTCATTTCTTGTTTCTGATCGTCAATTGTAATGAATGGTGTGTGTGTTTTGTTTGAATTGGTCGTAGTTGATCCATATCCCTGGCCCCCGAGTCTGCCCGTTTAAACCACGAATCAAAAAATTCGTAAGTTGAGTATTCATTATTGATTATACGTATTGTAATCGATTAACGAATGTCGTAGTTTAATTTCATAGGTTTGTCGCTTGAAACTTTGGATAGTGATTAGCACTTTTAATGTGGTCCAAAGTTATTGAATTTAAGTTTTAGCTATTCGTGATTAGTTTGAATTGGGAATAGTTGTTACTTTAATTAGGAGTTAGAAAACTAATAGTTAAGATGTTCAAAAATGCATTGCACATGGGGTAAGTTAGTGGAACCTGCAGGACAGCAAAGTGTTCCATTTAATTTTTTAACTTTAGAGTTTTAAAATCAAACCCATACTTAGGAAACTGAAGGTGGAAACACAGAGGGAATAATATGGGTTTTCATTCTTGAAACATATAAAAATAGGCTGCAAGGTTGTCATCTTGAGAGTTATATAAGAGAGGGAAGTCTTCAGATTAAGGGGATTCGGAAAAAGACATTATTTGAAACCCTGAGAGATAGAAATTGAGGTCATAGATTCTAAAAAGAAGATAACTCAAAAAAGGTTTCTGATATTAGAAAGGATGAGTGTCTTTAGTCTAAAAAAGGGGGAAATCCTACCCTGTTAACATTGTTGCATTGGTTTGGGCTTCAAAAACTGTTTAAAACAATTTAAATCTCTTCCTCTGTTTCATTCCACATTCGATTCTGTCCAAGTCTATTTGAAGGTTGTTGTCAAGTTACTAGGGCTCATTATTGTTGTCAAGTTACTAGGGCTCATTATTGTTGATGTTTTGGTTCTAAAGTGGCTGTTTGGCATCTTTAAATCTCTTTGTTTCGTTTATCCCATTTTTGGAACTTCAATCTGTTACAAGTTTGTCACTGTCGCTTCTTTGGTAGCCGTATTCAACGTTGGAATTTGCATTTCTACTGTGCTATCTGTTGCGTTGCTACACTACTAACCTTCACTTTGCTTCGCTGTTTATTCAATCCTAGGTACACATTTCTCAGGTTGCTTGACATGGCTTTTCCTCTTTTGACAATGAAATGAGATCAATGTTTTAAGCTTTGCTGTTGGAACTGAAATTGGAATGAATTTTGTTATGTTTAGATTGTTATAGTTAAATTAGGACCATCTTAGATTACAATGGATATCTGTACTACTAATTTAGAACATTGAAGCATAGCTGTCTCACTAACTATTAGATAGATGTATAGAATTCAAGTATGCCTTTAGTTGGGAACTAATCCAATAACTTGACATGTATTAGCTATTGACATTCGACTTTAGGAGTAGATAATTCTCGCAGTTGCATTCGTTAAAATGGGTTCGCAATAATGCAATATTTATTTCCTTAATTGTTGTCTCATGCACTCAACTAGAAAGTAATTCAGTAATATAACACTCTCGTATCATGTTTGGTAAATGACACAAGAAGTAATTCAATTTGGGTTGGTTTGTGAATCGGAAAACATAGTATAACCATAACCATGTTTAATTTTGCTTAAACAATGCATGTTTGTACACAAGCCATAATTGGAATAAATAAAGTATCACATATAATCAAGCTCCCAATAATCCCTTTTGAAGCATTATTTGAAACATCTCTATTGTAAGGCCCCGTAAAAATTTTGTGCATAAAACCTAGTAGTTGTGGTGTCATGGTCCGAATAATGTGTTAGGAATGCGTAGAATTCTTCGCGGAGAGCTTGCTCGCCGCGGTTCGGACCCTTGGTAGTGATTTAAGTTTCAAAAATGTAGAGAATTAATTTTTCCGAAAAGTGTCCAATATGCGGTCAAGAATGCGATCGCAAACCTGACATGCGGACCGCATTCTTGCCGCAAAACGTTCCGGAGAGTTTCCCAAAAATCGTGTCAAAAGTGCGGTCGATATGCGATCGCATGTCAAATCTGCGGTGCACTTTGCGACCGCAGATCAAGCATGCGGACCGCATTCTGGCCGCATTTCTTAACAGAACCTGTGTAAAATTTGGGGCAATTCTGCGGTCACTATGCGGACCGCATGTTGATTCTACGGTCGCATAGTGCACCGCATAATTGACCCCGGCCCAGATTTTTGTAACATTTTGACCCGATCTCTTCTTTAATATAACACACTTCTTCTTCATTTTATCATATCATCTTACCAAAATTAGAAAGAGAAGAGAGGGTTTTTAGAGAGAGAAATCTTTCATCTTCAAAGATTGTTCCAATCATCTTAGTTCAAAGGATTCTAGGGCAAAGATTCAACTTCCCCAATCTTTTCAAGGTAAAAACCCTAACAATTTTCTTTGATTTTCAGTTTTAATTGGGTAAAGAGAGGTTTGCATATAATAGCTTTTAAAAATAGAATTTTCACACTCATGCATGATTATTGAACTTGATTTTTAGTAAAAAGAAGTGAGTAGAAGTAAGAGTCTTCAAGAACAAGGTTGGCAAGAGTAAGATAGCGTGGGTAAGCATAAAGTAGGAAGTTAACGGAAGAAAACTCATCACCGGTATGTATGGCTAATTTTGATTCTTGTGAAATCGCCTATATGTGTGAAGTTTGTTTGTTTCGTGTTAAATTGACAAATTGTGTGAAATTCTTGATGTTGTTGTTGGATATTCAAAGTTTGTTGTTGAGCTATGAGTGATGTAAAATGAGAGTTTAATTTGGCAAAAGAATTGTGAATAATGACTATGATGGCCTATATGGCACCTTGTGGAAAACAAACGAAACACTTGAGAATTGGTTTATTGTGGAAAGAGATGAAACACTTGAATTGTGGAAATATTGTAACATGGTTGTGATATTGAATTGAGAAGGAAATTGAGAACATGAACCAATGTGTAAGTTGCTTATTTGAACTTGTTGAAATTGTGTGTAGTACCTTATCTGCTGTTTGAAATTGTTGTGTTTTCAACTGTAAGGCGGGGTCGTGTTGCGCGCCGCAACGTGGGGAAATAAGGTGTGGGTTGGGGTGATAAGGGTGGCCGAGGTAATAAGGGTGGTCGGGGGCAATAAGGATGGAAAGCGATCGAAATCGCTATTGAAAATTGATACAAAAATCAATAATGTGAAATTGTGAAAGGAGACAGCAGGAGAGTTTGCAACCTGTGGGGCACTGATTGCCCTTTTGTTTGACTACTTGTGCTTTACGTGATTGATTGGTTATTGTTAAATTGGTTGATTGTAGAAAGTGCTTTGTGTGAGAATTATTTGAAATGAGGAAAATGTGGAAACATGGTTGGTTGGCTTAATTAATTGTTGATGTAATTTAATGGCTTGAGTTTACTTGGGACAAAGTTTGTCCATACATACCGGTACAATTCAAGTGTACTGACGTCCCTTTTGCCGGGGGCGCTACATTCGTGTCATGATTGTAGGTGGATCAGTAGCAGGCACTTCAGCTCATCGGCAGTAGTATCCTTCTCCTTCCCCTGCCCGTTTTGGTGAGCCCCTTTCTTCCTCGGGGCCTTGTGTGGTTCATGCCACTCGGTTTAGATTTCATTTTGGTTTTGTAAGGTATAGCCGGAGCCTTATTACCGGCAAGTATTGTATTTCCCTTTTTTGTATCCTAGAGGCTCCATAGACATGTAAACTGTGGGATTGTGGCCTATGTATATGTATGGGGCGTTGTAAATATAAATTATGAACTTGTTAGTAAATCAATCACATGGTTATGTTTATGCATTATGAAATCAGTCATTATTGGTAAAATATTTGGTTAATGAGAAACAATCAACACAGGGTTAACGCGTGGGAATGAAAGGCACCCAGGTCCGCTTGACTGGGGCAACCCGGTCAGGCGCCGGTCATGTCCCTCGATTTGGGGTGTGACACCTATCACCCAATGGGTCGTTCCTATTTAAGTTTAAATATGCAAAGTTTAACAGAATAAAGCGGTTTGAAATGGATTGAAAGCACATGGGTCATAACATGTATTTAGAATCAAATATTTTAGCCATTTACAATAGTTTAAGAGACCGTACTAGAACCACGGGATCCGGGGGTGCCTAACACCTTCCTCTAGGTCAACAAAATTCCTTACTTAGAATTTCTGGTTCGCAGACTTCATTTGGTAAGTCGAAATTTCCTCGATTCAGGATTTAAATAAATCGGTGGCTTGGGACACCTTAATTTATTCCAAGTGGCGACTCTGAAATAATAAATAATCCCATTTCAAATATTGTCACTTAAATTGGAAAAACTCCCTTTCCTATTTTACTCTCCCGGGTAGGGGCACGCTAAAAGGAGGTGTGACAGCTCTGGGGACTATGCTGGGGACCCAAACCCAGAACCACTGGTTCAGGGTTTAAGAATTTGAGCTTTGAATAATTATTGTTTTTGGCTTATTTATTATCTGATTTTATTATATATCTATTTTAATGTGCTAAAAGTTGCTTTTACCGCTTTGATATTTTGTGAATTGTATATAAATTGTGCCGATACCCACTTTCTCCTCTGAGTCTCTTTGAAATATAATATCGGGCATTTGCTGGACATAGCCCGTCTCTCGAGATAGTTGTGGTGCTTGGCACCCGGTAAAGGATTTTAGTCACACATGTTTAGGCGGGGAGTACTGTCAATTAAGTCGGAAAGCCATGCTACCGATGCACTAACACTCCTCGGCTCGAGTTTTCCACTCGAGTAAAGCCAGTCTAGACACTTTTTCCAACAGGATGATAACCTAGAATAACAAAACCTCATGCCGGATCCTCAGTAGGAACGTCTGTTCGCATGATGTGTATATTCGACTTAGGAGGCTCAACACATAGGTTGGGTCTGTCTAGGATAGGTGTACCTGAAATAAAAGACCAACTTGATGCATATTGTTTGTACATGTATTTGCTTCGGACCTGCATGCTAACCGGCTTATTAAAAAAAAGGAACGAGTGGTTTTGAAGAAAAGAAAAATACCAGGGTATAGGGTCAAGGTTTTTAAAACACATGTTTCGAAAATTCCCAAATAACACCAAGACTCTCGTAATTGTTTTTTATGAAAAGAGAAAGATGGAAAGGAGTTTCTTTTTTTTTAAATGATATAGTTTGTATGGTTCGAACTACGCAAGTTTGATTCTAATCGGACGTGGGATACGTAGGCAATCCATATCGGGATCAACTAATACTGCTTTTTCAAAAAACAAATGTGTTAAAATTAGGAGAATTGTCCTTAGTCAAGGGTTAGGAAATTTTGCGAAAATAGCCAAACGCCCCGAAGGGGGCGCCGAAGGACTGGTTTCGCAAAAACAATACCTAGTCATCGCACCGGTATCCTGTTACACAGCCTTCAAATATTCTTTAAGTTCTGAAAGGCCGTGTTGACGAGCTTCATTTGTTATAAATGAAAAAAAAATCAGGATTAGAAAATCTTAAGTTTTATTTTATCTTTTCTAGGATCAGCATGGCTCCATTTCAAAGAATCGGTCAGAAAAGGGCGAGAGACGAGATGCCTCCCATGTTTATGATTCAAG
The DNA here is from genome assembly GCA_032618575.1 of Nicotiana noctiflora. Lineage (NCBI taxonomy): Eukaryota > Viridiplantae > Streptophyta > Magnoliopsida > Solanales > Solanaceae > Nicotiana > Nicotiana noctiflora. The sequence goes on along the minus strand of JASVEL010013508.1, from coordinate 40,285 downwards.
ATAAAACCCTGTACCGTCTCTGTGATTGGTGGGCTAGTTTTTCTGCTTGGGAAAGAAATCAAGTCTACAAACATCTCAAGTTTCTTCCGGATATTATGAGAATTAAGCCAGACAAAGATTTGATCAAGGCTTTGGTGAGAGTCTGGGACTCCACCAATAATGTTTTCAGATTCCAAGATTGCGAAATGATGCCTACTTTAGAAGAATTAGGTGAACTCACAGGATTCGGGAAAGATCTTAACAAAAAGAAGCCGCTCCAAGAAAAATGGGTGTAAATAATTTTCTGAAGAAATTAAGTCTCCGTCGAGTTCCAATGGGTTGCTTAAATGAAGGATGGGTTCCGTTGGAGTATCTTTACGACAGGTTTGGTGACAAGAAAGGATTTGAGAAATTCTCAAACACATAATTTGTCAGCCAATTAAGTTATGACGCCTGGGGATATTTGAGAATCTACGCCTTCATAATCGCTTTTCTAGGGACCATGGTTTTTCCCGAACGTGGTGAACGTATCAGAATCCGTTTATCAGCAGTGGTCTCATACTTGTTAAGTAGCGAAGAACACACTATTCTTCATATGATCTTAGGAGACATTTTTCGGGCATTAACTCACTGTCAAGAGGGCAAGGATTATTTCGAAGGTTGTATATCTTGTTGCAAATGTGGTTCATAGAGCACCTCTATCACCACCCAATTATGATAAACTTCAACGTAGATTCGCTGAACTACACCCATTGTCATCCAAGCAGGGCCACATGTTGTAATCTTCCGAACGATTTAAGGGCCTGGCAAGAATTGCTCAACTCCTTGAAAGCAGACCAGCTCACTTGGAACTATTATTGGTTCCATTCTACTAAGGTCATGCACATGTCGACATATCACCCATTCTACATACTAATGGGTTTCAAGGGTTTCCAACCATACGCCCTGCTACGCGTCATGCGCCAGTTAGGAAGAGAATAGAAAAGGCCCTCGATCGAAGATATACGATCATTCATGTGGGAATTCACAACGGAGGAGCTCCCGAGAGAATCTTATGCACAGAAGGTGTGGTTCGGTAGTCGACTCTTTGACATCAGTGAAATGGTTGCTGACCGGGAACGAGGAAAAGTAAGTCTCGCATATCTTGAGTGGTTTCACAACCAGTCAATGCCCGAACAAAGAGCAGAAAGGTCGGTAAAATATGTCATCGATTGGGAAAAGGAAATAGAATCCAGAGTCAGGGAGGCTAAAGGTGAAACATCGCGAGAGTTCCAATCTTGCATCAACACCTTGAAGGAAGACAAAGGGATTCTAGAAGCTGCCATGGACATACAGCAGACTGACTTCGATCAGGAAAGGGTTGACTAGGCACAAGAAAGGCAAGCACTCCAAGCCCAAATCCAGGAAATGCAATCAACTACAAAAAGATCGAGGAGGATTCGGACCGATGAAATGCTCATAAACGACTTAGAAAGGAAAGCTCTCGAGCACTGAGAAGACTTGGAAAAAGCAGAAGCTGCTCTAATTGCAATTCAAACTAGATGGAGAAGAGCAGCCCACCAAAGAGCACTTCATCTGCAACGAATAAAGAGAGATTACGAGGAGATCATCACTGGCTTGAGGGAAGCAAATGCCACTCTTAGGGAGCGAGTTTTCAGACAAGCCGGGGATGCCAACGCAGATAGGGACCGCTGCTACGACTTAATGGCGTGGATGGAAAGGCAAGTAGATAGGCTTTTGGACCAAGTCACCGATAACACTCGTATATTGAGGACAAAGAATCAACATATAGAGCAGCTGCTTAGAGAAAAGGATGGGATCAGGGCTACGATCGAAGAGATTGGGCACTATATCACTATAAGATGCCTAACATGTGAGCAAATGCCCCGGACTACCATTTTTTCTTTAGTTATGTAATGTTTCCACCAAGTCATGGTAGAGTTGAGAAGTCTACAAAGGGATCTCACACCGAAATCCGCGACAAGGCCAAACAACTCCTCACAGACACAGAACTTTAAAGCATTGGAGCATGCTTAGTAGAGTCTATATTTTCATTTAAGATTTTGTCTGTCCTTTTGAAGTTTTGTATTTCCCTTGTCGTCTTTTCATTTTTTGCAAGTGTTTCATCTTTGTAAGTGGAATTTTGTGACAATAAAAACCAAAAAAAAATGTTTCATCTTTATCTTACATTTTTGCATCCAAACTACGCCCGGTCTGATTCATGCGGGACATGGTACGTAGGCAATCCACATAAGATTCGACCACCACTAAAAGAAAAAAAAAAAAGGAGGGGGGGGGGGGTTATAAAAGAAAAATAACAAAAGAAGGGGCGGAATAAAGGCAAAGGAAAATCCGGAAAGGTATAAGCCGGAATGACGCATTGCAACTGAATACATGTAGCAACACATTTAATTGTATAAGTGCATCACACCCCAATGTGAGATTACTTATCTGTTAGTTGTTTCAGACTAACCGTTTATTTGCCGAAATTCAGGTTTTTAGAAAGGTGGTTGGTTTTTGTGGTAGTCTGGCCTCCCATCTATACTTTACGAGGTCGAAAGGAAGTGTTCTGCTGCCTGTTACTAAGTCAAGAGGAAATATCCACAATTACTTCATAAGGTCAAAAGGAAGTGTGGAGATGCCTTCAGAAATTCCTTTGTCGACAGTCCCCATTTCAGAAGAGAGTTCAGTCTCAGCCATTCCAACTTCTAAGTCAGCAACTGCTGAAGAGAATAGGATCTTACATCGTCGTATGTTGGAAATGTTGGATGACTGGAACAATGGGAAAGAGCCTCCAAGTGTGATACCTGGTTTCCCCGAGCTGTTCGCTAGAACAAGTGGGACTTCCAGCGTCTCCATAAGCTATCCAAACACCTCATTCGGGTATCCCACTATTTCAGCTCTCTCTGCAGGATCACCCTCCATCCCTTATCCCTGGATGTCAACAACAGATACAGCTGCAAACATGTCTACCGCACCACCTTGTCCAATTGCAGCACAACCCACTATACACACGCCTAATTTTGATTCATCCTTATTCACATTCCAAGCAAGATCCCTCTCGCTGGAACCAACTTGGTTTGCCGCCAATGCTCACCATCAACAACCCATTTGTGAGATTACGGCTGGGCAAAACCAAAATTCCAAGGCTCTTGAACAAGGTGAAATGGCAAGAAGAATGAGGATCCTCGAGCAAAACTTGAAAATATGCAAGGCTTAAGCGGGCAAAAGAGCTTCCCCTATGCTGATCTATGCATATTCCCTCACGTGCACTTACCCATAGGATTCAAAACACCGAAGTTTGAGAAATACAATGGACATGGCGACCCCATCACTCATCTTAAAAGGTACTGCAACCAATTGCGTGGGGCTGGCGGTAAGGAAGAATTGTTAATGGTGTACTTCGGGGAAAGCTTGATAGGCATAGCCTTAGAGTGGTATATGGATCAGGACATATCATGTTGGCACATTTGGGAAGATCTTGCGAGAGATTTTGTAAGGCAGTTTCAGTATAACGTCGACATTGCACCAAACAGGAATTGTTTGTCAAACTTGAAAAAGAAACCCTCAGAAAGCTTCCGAGAATATGAAGTTAAATGGCACAGGCAGGCATCCAGGGTAAAACCTCCAATGGATAAGGTCGAAATGGTCACAGTTTTCCTTCAAGCTCAGGAAGCCGACTACTTCCAAAATATGATGTCCGCGATGGGTAAACCATTTGCTGAAGCCATCAAGATTGGCGAAATGGTCGAAAATAGGTTGAAAACAGGTCAAATTTTGAGCCAATCCACTATCAGATCTACCTTCCAAGCCATTCAAGGTGGATCCGGAGGAGTAGCGAGGGGGAAAAAGAAAGAAGAAGCATCCATGGCAACGTCAAGTTCAAGGCAATACTATACCCCAAGGTCTCCTTTCCCGGAAAGACCCCCCACAACATTATTACCCCCTCAGGAAATGTCCTTTATTCCTCAACCATATGCGGTCATGAATGCTCAACCTTTTGCACGAGAGCAGCAACAAACCAATAGAAACCAAGCTCCACCTCCCAGAAATAACCTTCCTTACCAAAACCATTATAATCCCCAACCTCCTCAAAATAGCTTCTGTCCCCGGGTACCTCCCAGGAGACAAACCTTCACCCCCATCGGGGAACCATACTCTGAGCTACTCCTAAGCTTATTCAAATGGGTCTCCTTCAACCCGTACCCCCGAACAGGCAAAATACGGAATCACCAACATATCTACGAGGCATCAGATACGCCTATCATTCAGGGGTGGAAGGGTACGACACCAATAACTGTTGGACGTTGAAAAGAGCATTCGAAGATATAATAGAGCAAAGGAAGATAGTGGTAAGGGATGAGGAGGTCCCAAACGTGACTAACAATCCTTTGCCCGCTCACAACAATGGGCCATCGATTGGAATGATCTACGAAGACAAAGAGTTTGATCCTGCTTTAAAGACCATAATCGCCATTGCCAATGCAGCGAGAAAGGCTACGACACCCCTGAGTAAAGAGAAAGAGGGGGAGAAGTTTGAGACTCCCAAGGATGAGTTTGAGAAGAAGTTTGAAACCAGAACAGAGACCCGGGTGCTCCCAAAAAAATAGATTCTCTACGTCCCCCGAGGCCGTCCAGAGAAACCAAAAGGGCTCAAGCTGAAAAAGGAAATGCCAATGTACATACCAAAAGGGACCTATGTGGTCCGAGGACTAACTAAACCACCTTATCAGAATGAACCATTAGTCATTGGACGCGCACCGCAGAAACCTATGATGGACCCATCCACAGTGCCTTGGAATTATCAACAGACATTGATCACCTACAGAGACAAAGAGGTTAAAGGAGAACCATCGGGAGCTGTTTCTGTTGAGAAGCTCTAGGACATACAGGAAATAAACAATGCTACATGAAAGCGTTTCCCAATCAAGAAACCCGTGAGCGATGAGGAAGCAGAAGTATTTTTCCAAAGGATGAAAATGCCCGACTTCGAGGTGGTTGACCATTTGCGCAAGCACCCGGATCAAGTGTCCATGCTGTCTTTGCTCATGAGCTCACCCGAACATCAAAAGATCCTGCTGAGGATTTTGAATGAAGCACACATGCCGGCTGACACTTCTATAGAGCAGCTAGAAAGAATGGCTGAACGATTCTTTACAGTCAACCAGATCTCGTTCAGTAAGAGCGACCTTCTACTAGAAGGAGCAGCGCACAACAAAGCCCTACACCTGACCGTCAAGTGTGAAGGTTACTATATGAAAAGGGTCATGGTGGACGGAGGTTCGAGGGTAAAAATATGCCCATTTTCCACTCTAAACTGCATAGGAATTGGAGCCAAAAGAATTCAGCCCAACAGTGTATGCGTGCGAGCCTTCGACGGTATAAAAATGGACACGACCGAAGAGATCAATTTGACCCTGACTATTGGCCCAGTAGACTTCGAAGTAACTTTCCAAGTTTTGGACATGGACACGTCTTACAATTTTCTTCTAGGAAGGCCATGGATTCACACAGCCGGAGTTGTACCCTCCACATTACTCCAGTTGTTAAAGTATGAGCATAAGGTCCAAGAAATCGTGGTCCACGGAGAGGATGAATAATCAATCTACCGAGACCCATCAATCCCATGCCTCGAAGCAAGAGAAGGAGGCGAACACATAGTCTACCAGGCCTTTGAAGTGGTGGTTGCCGATCAACATAAGGAAGGAGTCCCTTGTCCCCAACTCTTCCTTTCTAATGTGTCGATCATGGTGGCCAAAGAAATGATTCGACGAGGTTTCAAATCAGGAAAGGGACTCGGGAAATCACTGCAGGGAATAACAGAACCCATCACTCTTGTAAGGCCCCGTAAAATTTTTGTGCATAAAACCTAGTAGCTGTGGTGTCATGGTCCGAATAATGTGTTAGGAATGGTAGTGATTTAAGTTTCAAAAATGTAGAGAATTAATTTTTCCGAAAAATGTCAAATATGCGGTCAAGAATGCGACCGCAAACTTGACATGCGGACCGCATTCTTGCCGCAAATCGTTCCGGAGAGTTGCCCAAAATCGTGTCAAAAGTGCGGTCGATATGCGATCGCATGTCAAATCTGCGGTGCACTTTTGCGACCGCAGAATCAACATGCGGTCCGCATAGTGACCGCATTCCTTAACAGAACCTGCATAAATTTGGGGCAATTCTGCGGTCACTATGCGGACCGCATGTTGATTCTGCGGTCGCATAGTGCACCGCATAATTGACCCCGGCCCCGATTTTTGTAACATTTTGACCCGATCTCTTCTTTAATATAACACCTTTCTTCTTCATTTTATCATATCATCTCACCAAAATTAGAGAGAGAAGAGAGGGTTTTTAGAGAGAGAAGTTCTTCATCTTCAAAGATTGTTCCAACTACTTAATTCCAAGGATTCTAGGGCAAAGATTCAACATCCCCAATCTTTCAAGGTAAAAACCCTAACTATTTTCTTTGATTTTCAGTTTTAATTGGGTAAAGAGAGGTTTGCATATAATAGCTTTTAAAAATAGAATTTTTACACTCATGCATGATTATTTAACTTGATTTCTAGTAAAAAGAAGTGAGTAGAAGTAAGAGTCTTCAAGAACAAGGTTGGCAAGAGTAGGATATCTTGTGTAAGCATAAAGTAGGAGGAAAAATCATCACCGGTATGTATGGCTAATTTTGATTCTTGTGAAATCGCCTATATGTGTGAAGTTGTTTGTTTCGTGTTAAATTGACAAATTGTGTGAAATTCTTGATGTTGTTGTTGGATATTCAAAGTTTGTTGTCGAGCTATGAGTGATGCAAAATGGGAGTTTAATTTGGCAAAAGAATTGTGAATAATGACTATGATGGCCTATATGGCACCTTGTGGAAAACAAACGAAACACTTGAGAATTGGTTTATTATGGAAAGAGATGAAACACTTGAATTGTGGAAATATTGTAACATGATTGTGATATTGAATTGAGAAGAAATTGAGAACATGAACCAATGTGTAAGTTGCTTATTTGAACTTGTTGAAATTGTGTGTAGTACCTTATCTGCCTGTTTGAAATTGTTGTGTTTCCAACTGTAAGGCGGGGTCGTGTTGCGCGCCACAACGTGGTGAAATAAGGTGTGGGTTGGGGTGATAAGGGTGGCCGAGGTAATAAGGGTGGTCAGGGGCAATAAGGGTGGAAAGCGATCGAAATCGCTATTGAAAATTGATACAAAAATCAATAATGTGAAATTGTGAAAGGAGACAGAGCAGGAGAGTTTGCAACCTGTGGGGCACTGATTGCCCCTTTGTTTGACTACTTGTGCTTTACGTGAGTGATTGGTTATTGTTAAATTGGTTGATCGTAGAAAGTGCTTTGTGTGAGAATTATTTGAAATAAGGAAAATGTGGAAACAGGGTTGGCTGGCTTAATTAATTGTTGATGTAATTTAATGGCTTGAGTTTACTTGGGACAAAGTTTGTCCATACATGCCAGTACAATTCAAGTGTACTGACGTCCCTTTTGCCGGGGACGCTACATTCGTGTTATGATTGTAGGTGGATCGATAGCAGGCACTTCAGCTCATCGGCAGTAGTATCCTTCTCCTTCCACTGCCCGTTTTGGTGAGCCCCTTTCTTCCTCGGGGCCTTGTGTGGTTCATGCCACTCCGTTTAGATTTCATTTTGGTTTTGTAAGGTATAGCCGGAGCCTTGTTACCGGCAAGTATTGTATTTCCCTTTTTGTATCCTAGAGGCTCTGTAGACATGTAAACTGTGGGACTCCAGTCTTATGTATATATATTGTGCTATGTCGGGCGTTGTAAAAATTGAAATCTTGTTAATGAATCACTCGTATCGTTTTATTTGTTTAATGTGAAATCAATTATGATTAGTAATATATTTGGTTAATGAGAAACAGTCATCACAGGGGTAATGCGTGGGAATGAAAGGCACCCAGGTCCGCTTGACTGGGGCAACCCGGTCAGGCGCCGGTCATGTCCCTCGATTTGGGGCGTGACAACTCTACCCTCCACTAAGAAACTCTTCGGGATAGGATTCCACCCTACCTCAGAAGACGAAACATGGGCCGAGGAAAGAAAGAAAGAAAGTTGGTTTCTGACGCAACCATTGCCACATCTATACAAGACCTTTGCCCGACCCAAATATGTCAAAAAAGGCGATGAGGTGTTCATACCAGAAGAAATTGAAGTTATTTGTGGAGCTCTGAGACAAATGCTCTACAATGTCAATATGGTTCAGTTGGGAGGAGGTACTAGCACTGCTGAGGTGTGTAACTCGAATGTTTTTCTTTGTTTTCTTGTCTTTAATTTCCCAAATTTAACCCTGTTTATCTTCCCAAAATTCCAAGAAATAAAATCAATATTTCATCGTTATTTTTGCATTCTTTCTAATTCCTGTTATCTTCTCTTTTTATTCTATCTTTTCACTCATAATAATGCGACTTTAAATAACATGACATGCTTACGGACTTCACGCTCAGATCTGAACACTCCGCCTAATTTGGAAATAATGAACCAAGAACTGGAATACGATGAAGAAGAGGCTTTTAGGGAAATAAATCGAGAATTGGAACTCTTTGAGAATAAACCTAAGCTAAATTTGAATGACACCGAGCAGGTTAACTTGGGAATCCCCGAAGAGATTCGAGAGACCAAGATAAGCATCCACACATATGAGAAAACTCGAGATACAATAATTCAGCTCTTGTTTGAGTTTAAATATGTGTTTGCTTGGTCTTACGATGACATGACGGGATTAGGGGTCGATCTAGTGGTGCATAAATTACCAATCTACCCTGATTGTTCCCCAGTGCAACAAAAGCAGAGGAAATTCAAGACTCACATCAGTGACAAGATCAAAGAAGAGATAACCAAGCAGTTAAAAACAGGGGTAATTCGAGTGGTACAGTATACCACATAGTTGGCCAATGTAGTTCCTGTGCCAAAGAAGGATGGGATAACTCGAGTGTGCGTGGACTACCGAGATTTGAATAAGGCAAGTCCCAAAGATAAATTCCCTTTACCAAACATCCACATCCTCGTTGACAACTTTGCAAAGCATGAGATACAATCATTTGTAGATTGTTATGCGGGATATCATCAAGTATTGATGGATGAAGAGGACGCCGAGAAGACTGCTTTCACCACACCTTGGGGCACTTACTGCTACCGAGTCATTCCATTCGGTTTGCAAAATGCTGGAGAAATATACATAAGAGCCATGACTGCCATCTTCCACGACATGATGCATCAAGAAATAGAGGTGTACGTGGACGATGTGATCGTCAAGTCTAGAACTCAGGGCGATCACATCCGAAACTTGAGGAAATTCTTCGAAAGGTTGCGAAAGTACGATTTGAAGCTGAATCCGTCCAAATGCGCCTTCAGAGTCCCATCAGGTAAACTCCTGGGTTTCATAGTAAGTAGGAGAGGTATTGAGTTGGATCCAACAAAGCTAAAAGCCATCCGGAACTTACCTCCTCCAAGAACGAAGAAAGACGTAATGAGTCTTATGGGCCGGCTAAACTACATCAGCAGGTTCATCGCCCAATTGACTTCTACGTGTGAGCCTATATTCAAGTTGCTGAGGAAACATGCCGCAATCAAATGGATGGCCAAATGACAAGAGGCTTTTGACAAGATCAAAGAATATTTGTTGAATCCTCCAGTCTTAGTCCCGCCGGAGCAAGGGAGACCTTTGTTCTTGTATTTGACAGTCTTGGAAAACTCCTTTGGTTGTGTCCTCGGGCAGCATGATGTAACAGGGAAGAAAGAGCAGGCGATCTACTATTTGAGCAAGAAGTTCACCAGTTATGAAGTCAAATACACTTTGCTGGAAAAAACATGATGTGCTTTGACATGGGTTGCTCAAAGATTGAGGCACTATATCCAAGATCACACCACTCACCTCAATACCAAACTGGATCCTTTGAAGTAAATATTCCAGAAACTGATGTCCACCGGAAGGTTGGCAAAATTTCAAATCGTGCTTACTGAGTTCGACATAGTCTATGTCACTTGCACGGCAATGAAAGCCCAGGCGTTGGCAGATCACTTGGCCAAAAACCCGATTGATGAAGAGTATCAACCATTGAATACCTACTTTCCAGATGAGGAGGTAAACATAATAGAAACAGTCCTTGAGGACACCCATGCTTGGAAAATGTTCTTCGACGGAGCAGTGAACGCTAAAGGTGTAGGGATTGGGGTAATTTTGATCTCTCCCACCCGTCAGCACTACCCAGCTACGGCTAGGTTGCGTTTATTTTTGCATAAACAATACAGCTGAATATGAGGCCTGCATCATGGGCATGAATATGGCAATTGATCAGAATGTTGAAGATTTACTGATCATGGGAGATTCAGATCTGATTATCAAACAAGCCCAAGGTGAATGGGAGACCCGATACGTGAAGCTCCTCTCTTACCGACAATATATGGATGATCTTGGCAAGTGATTCGCATCGGTAGAGTTCAGGTACATCCCACGATGTTACAACAAACTGGATGACGCACTTGCCACTCTAGGTTCAATGCCACCTTATCCAGGCAACGTCCACGTCGATCCTTTGGAAATCCAAATCAAGAAAAGACACGGTTATTGCAATGTAATTGAGGCAGGACAAAATATCCGGCCATGGTACTACGATATCAAGAGGTTCCTGAAAATACAAGAGTACCCTAAACATGCTTTGGGAGATCATAAGAGAACCATCCGGCGACATGCAAGTGGTTTCTTTCTGAGTGGCGAAGTTTTGTACAAAAGAACCCCGGATCTTAATCTGTTGCGATGTGTGGATGCCGAAGAATCCGGGAGGATCATGCAAGAAGTACACGCAGGAGTGTGCGGGCCTCATATGAACGGGTATGTTTTGGCCAAGAAAATCATACGAGCTGGTTATTATTGGATAACTATGGAAAAGGATTGCTTCAGTTTTATCCGGAAATGCCATCAGTGCCAAGTGCACGGAGATCTGATTCATGCACCTCCGACAGAACTACATCTTATGTCGGCACCTTGGCCTTTCGTCGCTTGGGGCATGGATGTAATTGGAACGATTGAACCAAAGGCATCTATTGGGCACAGATTCATCTTGGTTGCCATCGATTATTTCACAAAATGGGTCGAGGCCATCACTCTCAAGTCGGTCACCAAAAGAGTCGTGGTAGATTTTGTGTATTCAAATCTTTTTTGTCGTTTCGGCATTACTGCAACTATCATCACGGATAATGCAGCGAACCTGAATAGTCATTTGATGGAGGACATATGCGAACAATTCAAAATGACGCATAGGAACTCCGCTCCTTATCGACCCAAAGCCAACGGTGCCGTCGAAGCAGCAAACAAAAATATCAAGAAGATTTTGAGGAAGACAATCCAGAGTTCTAGACAGTGGCATGAACAATTACATTTTGCCTTACTGGGATATCGTACTACAGTGCACACATCGGTAGGAGCAACCCCATACCTGTTGGTTTATGGAACCGAAGCTGCGATACTAGCGGAAGTGGAAATTCCCTCACTCCGAATGATTGTCGAAGCAGAAATTGAAGATACCGAATGGGTCAAAACCCGATTGGAGCAATTAACCTTAATTGATGAGAATCGGATGGCTGCAATCTGTCACGGGCAGTTGTACCAACAAAGAATGGCTCGTGCTTACAACAAGAAAGTGCGACCCAGAAATTTTGAAGTCGGACAGTTGGTATTAAAACACATTCTCCCCCACCACCAGGAAGCAAAAGGAAAATTCGCTCCTAATTGGAAGGGTCCGTATATCATTAGGAAAATACTACTGAGAGGAGCATTATATTTGGGTGATGTCGAAGGAAATGATCCCGAAAATGCAGTGAACGCAGACGCAGTCAAGAGGTACTATGTCTAAGCTTACTCCGATGATGTCTCGCCGCAGTTTGAGATGATGAAGGCTTTTATTCCCGCTACCCAAACACTATCCACCCTTTTGCAAACCATTTTGAGCCGGTTACTTTTCTTTGGCTACCCTCTTTGGAATCCAGAACCACCAATCAACCATTCAAAAAAAAGACATCAAATGATACTTGAACTATGTTCTGACTTGATTCCGAAAGGATATATAGGCACCCTCTCCCTGAGGTTCAGTCACACCAAATCAAAAATCCAATCATCCCCCGAAATTGAAACTGGGGCAGAGGTTATAATGGTTCAGCCATTGAGCTCACCAAATGATTCCAAGGTTGAAATCCAATCCACAATTCCTTTTTCCTAAAAACCAAGAACAGAGTCCTTTGGATCAATTGCAAAAGCATGGACGCTAAGAGATATTATCAAAGGAAAGCGAACACGCAAAATAGAAAGAGATAAATGAGAGAGTCTTATCGGTGAAAACCTTCATCACCATGAGACGAAGAAAGCAGAGAAAATAAAATGAGAGAGTCCGTTTAGTGAAAACTCACAAAGAGCGCTATCGGGCGACGCTGAGAAGAGAAATGAGAGATGTCAGTTAGCGAAAACCCGCAAAGGGCGCTATCGGCCGAAAAATAGGTATCTCATCACTGGAAGTACTGGCAAGGTTTCTTGGTTCAAAAGTACGGATCAATGGATTTATAAGAAGCCAGAAGTGTTACAGGTCAGGCGTCCAGTCCAAGAAACATGTCATGTCCATTTGAAGTCAGCATGCACCCTAGATAAGTTTTCTTTATCCCTAAAAGGAACATTTCTACTTTTTCTTTTAAATTCATCTTTTCCACTCCATATTGGTTTCCTTTCCTTGGAATCTCTTTCATTTTTATCCCCAAAACTCCGAAACTTGTTACAAAGGAAAATGTGGTACAATTGGTTCCACAGGACTCCGCCTGACATAAGCCGAGGAAAATACCCCGCCTCAGCTAATGCATTAGTCCAATCTTGACTGACCATTGCTTGTTGACATTCCCTAAAGGAAAAGCCATCGGAAAAGTAGAGAGGACCGAAGACAAAGGCCCTGAACGATAGAATGAGGCAAAAATTCAGCACTCGCACGGGCAAATCATCATGAAGGTCCGAGAGTTCGAGTTCTATCAATATCGGGAGAATCCCCTTTGAAAGATCTCCGAACAGCAAGGTCCTCGACGGAAATGAACAACGGTCCAGCAATCAAGTTAATCAAGGCCACAAAACCAACCGCCTTTGTAAACTAACAAATTGTTCTTTGTTGAATGTTTAGAACATGTGCAATCCCAGCAACCATGTGAGAAATGGACGCAACCTGAAAGAAGAGGCAATGTACAAGCACGAAAACAGCTTTGTAGGAGAAAATCAACCAAAGGTGAGTTTCCTCTATGATTTACTCCCCAACGGTGCAACCCGTTGAATCTCCTTGGCATAACCCAAGGAACTGCCTTTAGTTTTTTCCAAGTCTCGACATAACCCGATGATCCCGATGGCATAACCCATCGGACCCAACGACATAACCCGTTGAATCTCCTTTGCATAACCCAAGGAACAACCTTTTTCTTTCTAGGTCTCGGCATAACCCGATGACCCCGACGACATAACCCGTCGGAATCAACGGCATAACCCGTTGAATCTCCCTGGCATAACCCAGGAAGCCGTCTTTTTATTTTCCAAGTCTCGGCATAACCTGATGACCCCGATGGCATAACCCGTCGGATCCAACGGCATAACCTGTTGAATCTCTTTGGCATAACCCAAGGGTCCACCTTTCTTTTTCCAGGTCTTGGCATAACCCGATGACCTTGATGGCATAACCCATCAAACCCAACGGCATAACCCATTGAATCTCCTTGGCATAACCCAAAGAACCGTCTTTTTCTTTTTCCAGGTCTCGGCATAACCCGATGACCCCGACGGCATAACCCGTCGGACCCAACGGCATAACCTGTTGAATCTCCCTGGCATAACCCAAGGAGCCATTTTTTTCTTTTTTCCGGGTCTCGGCATAACCCGATGACCCCGACGGCATAACCCGTCGGACCCTGGCATAACCCAGGGAGCTATCTTTTTCTTTTTCCAAGTCTCGGCATAACCCGATAACCCCGACGGCATAACCCGTTGAATCCCGGTATAACCCGGATTTCCTTAGCATAACCCATGAGCCTTTTTCTTTTCAAGTCTCGGCATAACTCGATGACCCCGACGGCATAACCCGTAGAATCCCGGCATAACCCGGATCTCCCTGGCATAACCCAATGAGCCTTTTTCTTTTTCATAAGCCGATGACCCCGATGGCATAACCTGTCGGACCCAACGACATAACCCGTTGAATCTCCTTGGCATAACCCAATGAGCCTTTTGCTTTTCAAGTCTCCGAATAACCCGATGACCCCGACGGCATAACCCGTCGAATTCCGGCATAACCCGGATCTCCCTGGCATAACCCAAGGAGCCTATTTTTTCCAAGTCTCAGCATAACTCGATGACCCCGACGGCATAACCCATCGAATCCCGGCATAAACCGGATCTCCCTGGCATAACCCAAATAGCCCTTTTTTTTTCAAGTCTCAGTATAACCCGATAACCCTGACAGCATAACCCGTCGAATCACAAAATACTCAAAACCACCTCTTGCATGTATATTCATAGGACCACACAAATTAGAGTGAATTAATTCTAGCTTATCAATGGCCCTTTTTTCTTTTGAGGGAAAACGTCTCTTGGTCATTTTACCTTCTAAACTGGATTCACATGTTGGTAGTGACTCCACTTTCAATGAACTCAAAGGTCCATCAGAGACCAATCTCGGAATTCTATTTAGATTTATATGGCCTAGACATAAGTGCCATAAATAAGTTTAATTCAATTCAGAAATACGTTTTCTTTTTGTGGTAGATTAATGTTATTTAGTTGTTTTGGTTGTTTTTGCACATGAGGAGATATATCAAGAACAAAAAGGTCATGTACTCTAGCATCTTTGTAGATAAAACGTCTATGAAACTTAATAACAGCAGATTTATTAGCAAAATAAATATTATAAGCAGCATCCATTATTTTCGAAACTGGAATCAAATTCCTTCTAATGGAAGGTACATAGTAAACGTCTTTTAAAACTAAAATTATATCACTGCTAAACAAAACACTAATATATCCTAAAGCCAAAGCTGGTGTTGGCTTGCCATTGGCTCGATAAACGCAAACTTCATTCTCACTTAGCCGCCGTATTTCCTGAAACCCCTGCATAGAATTACAGATGTGATTAGTGGCTCCCGAATTTACATACCAAAGCATGGTAGAACCGGCCGCTATACAAGTTTCAACGATATTTAAATTTGAATTACCTTGCTTATTCAATTTAGCTATATAGACAGGGCATTGCTTCTTGTGATGCCCGAGTTGCTTGCAACGATAGCACTTACCTTTGGGCTTGTTCACACCATCCACAACACCAAGTGCTAGAACCTTTTGAGCCTTCTTCTTTTTCTTATTGTCTTTCGACTTAGAAATTGAAGGTTTCTCAACATTGAGTGCCACAACTGGAGCTTGTTGTTTGATAATAGATTCTGCCGCTTGCAGCTCAGTCAACAATTTCGCTAGTGAAAAATCCATTTTGTTCATATTATATTTCAAGCGAAATTGTTGAAAACTGTCAGGCAGAGTCTGCAGGACCATCTCAACTTGAGACTCCTTATCAATCATAGCTCCAAGGACCTCCAATTCATTCACAAGACTCATCATCTTCAGAACATGGTCCCTGACCGATGATCCTTCAGCCATCTTCGTGTTCAAAAGGGCTTTCATGGCTGTCTGCTTACTGCACGATTTTGCTCATCGGGCATCTCTTTGAGACTTTCGAGCACATCATAAGGAGACCCCATAGACTGATGTTGATGTTGCAAAACATTCGCCATAGAGGCAAGAATGTAACAACACACCATCTCATCAGCCTTAACCCATTTGTCATAGGCCTTAACCTAATTATCAGTAGAATTTTCAGGTTTTTCTGGCACTCTTCATTGATTACAAATTTGTAACCTTCAGCAGTTAGGACAATATCAAGGTTTCTTTTTCAGTCAACAAAATTCGATCCTTCTAACTTGTTTTGATTCAAAATTGAGGTAAGTGGGTTGAATGAAGACATGGTTAATCTGGGAGATATTTACATTAAATAGATCATTAGTTATGTATTAAGAATAATTAAATTCAAAACTACTCGTTACACATATAACTATGCTTATTGAACAGTTAGATTCGTTAGGGAAACTTAACTATTCATGCAAACTATATGAGTGATGTCAGATATTAACCTCATAATTTAAACACGACCAACTCAGATGGAGAGTAAATTGTTAATTTAATATAGGTAAATATAACTTTTTATAAAACTCTAGTTTCATTCAATCAACATGTAACTTAGTTGGAGAGTTAATACAAGTAATGAAATAACTAGAGGTTAAAGAAAAATACAGTAATCATTTATAAAGAATTTATCCGATGTTGAAGAAGACCTATGTCAATGTATAAATTTATTATATTACTATAGAAATCGTTTAATTTAGGGTTTAGGGCCTAAAATTATGTGTTTTGCAATTTTGGCTCTGGATGTTGCATGTACTGCCACGGTCCTACCGCGGTTACGCTAGGATCGCAGCTAGAGTGACCTTCAGAATCAGAGGTAGTGTTCTGTTGCGGTCCTACCGCGGTTACACCGGGACCGCGGCCATACAATACGTGATTTAAAAAATATGTGTTTTGGGAGGATTAATCCAAAAGTTCTGCATATTAATCCAAAATTACAGAATATCATACAAAACATTCACATTTTTAACATAGAATAATTATCCAAAACATGTATCAATGATAACACGTTTTAATTTTACTCTATGCTTGTTGTATTACTTTCTCTAGTTAGATGTAAGACGGAGTCTGATACCAATTGTTAGAACATGCGCAGCGGAAGCAAGCATACAACCAGGCACCAATTACATGCAAACTAGACAACGCAATAATAACGAGATCAGGAACACTAACCTCTTGAAATAGTTGCACAAATTTTCCATGCAGCAAGAATTCAGGACGACAGTCTTCTACTATATGCTTAGTAAAACCTTGGACACTATTGTTTTTTGGGTGGGCAATAGCATACAACACTAGGTTTTTAATAGGAGAAACCTGTCTCCTTTTTATACACGAAATTAAGCCCTAAAAAAGGCTCAAAATCGTGTGGAGTAGGATTCCATAAGTAGAATCCTACTCCAACTCAAAAAGATAACTTTTCTCACAAACTATTTTTTACCCAAGTTTGTCCAGGTTTTTACTAGGTATAGCAGGGACCACAGAAATAATAAGAGGCAACTAATTATAGTACTAATTCGAAATAGGCAAGAATTAGATCTTACTATAATTAATTATAATTTATTCCACTAAAAACTGCAATTGAACTCCTCAATATCAATTTCAAAAATTCATCAACACTTATTTTAACTCCCCATGTTAAGATTTTAAATATCAGTTAATTAAATTATATCACTGAAAATTTAATTCAATTAACTACTTAAATCCTCTATAACTCTGCTTAAACCATCTCATGTGACGTATACAAAATCCACCAGCCGGGTTTTCACATGAAAACTTATAAGCTTATATAAAGGAGTATTATCACCCCCCTCCCCCCCCAAAAAAAAAGTCGTGGATTCTATCAACTAATTATTATTCACAAATATTATTTGTTATTGTCCAATTTATTAGGCATATACTAACTCTAAATAGAATCATATCTTTTGATAAATCAAAACAATAAACAAATCACATTGATCATAATAATCATATCAAGATTAGGAGTATAAGCTCATTTAATGAAATAGAGAAAATATTTTATATGCATTCAATACAAAAAATGCCTTTTCTCTACTTGGTCCGTTCATTATACACTGAGTATACTAGCACAAGAAGTTGGAGTAGACTTACTCCCATAATCAAGACAAATTATACAACAATCTTGTGCTACAATCATCAAGATATTTCGTCCAATAATATCTTCGATTGTGAACATAGTTTATTATTTATGAGAACGAACAATTTAATCTTCTTTCTATGAGCTAAGACTACATACACTAAATTATCTACTACATAATCAAAAGGACACACATGTTACAAATGATCTAATTAAAATAGTATTTTATTGAATTGAATAAATTAAATAAATAATTGTTTCATAAAGAACAAAATATAATATTATGTCTAAATCATATGATTCTCCCAGACCCTATTTGTGAAATTTTACTGGGTTGTTTTTGAAAACTGTACTGTGTCATCAATGTATTTTAGTGTTACCATTGAATGACAGTAGAAACTTCCAATAATGGAGGCACACAAGTAGGTATCTTCATTAGGAAAAATAAGTCAGATGTTTATGGTACATTCTCTTTCAACCGTTAATAACAAAACTCCTGTCAGTTCATACACATATGAACTAGATTTTCCACACATTTTCAAAGAATCTTCAACTTCTGAATTCGCTTCTGTCCTGAAAATTCAGCACATGATACAACAAAAATGTTAGAATTCCAATCAGCATTAAGTACAGAGATTCGGCATGCATGCTCCCCCGTCAGGATTCTGCTGTTCTTTCCATATTCTTCCAGTAACTCGTAGTTTAAGCTCCTTTCTCTCCCCACCAGAAAAGAAAAGGGCCATGTTGCGTTGTATAACGAGCCCATCGTGGCTATCCCTAACTTTCCGGTGACTGTCTCTTATGCTTCGGGGCGTACCTTCCCATGTAAGTTTTCTTCCATTACCCCCAACTTCCAAGCTGTAACTATAGTTTCGAGCCTCTATCTCATCTCCCATAAAACGAAGAAATGCCATGTAAACAGGAGCTGTTCCGAGCTGAAAGGCTTCGAAATGCAGACAGAAGCATTGACCAAAACAATTAAAAACCTGAAAAGAAGTAACAGAAAATATGACACTCCACCTTTAGGCCAATTCACTTTTGCGCTCTTGTGGAATAAACTAAAAATAGATCCTAAACAAGCACAATATACGAGGTGTGAAATTATAACTCGAAAATTCAGTAACAGAAGTAGGAGAGAGTTCTTAGTCAAAATCTTCCCACGAGATCAAACTAAACTTTCAGCGTCAACATTTGAAGAAGTGAACAAATGAATATATCATTTTTTTTCTTCATATTTCCTCAATAGCTTTCTCCTTTGAACCAGTTTTGCAGATGTCGATGTACTGCTAATGTGAACGAAGTTTCGGCTTTGATTGGCCAAAATAACTTAAATGATGAAAAGGTTGTGACAATAAAATAGTGCA
Source organism: Nicotiana noctiflora (assembly GCA_032618575.1). Classification (NCBI taxonomy): domain Eukaryota; kingdom Viridiplantae; phylum Streptophyta; class Magnoliopsida; order Solanales; family Solanaceae; genus Nicotiana; species Nicotiana noctiflora. Next base: position 21,077 of record JASVEL010013508.1, on the reverse strand, counting down.
GAATATCTGGACGAAGGACTAAGCAAAGTCACAGAACAATGGATAAGATACGTCCACATATGACGAGCCATTTTATCAAGTATCAACAGCATCATCAGGAGTACAATCTATGTTGCCTGGGCTCTTCGAAAATATTGTCGGGTGCGTGTCGGATTCTCCAAAACCAGTGTATTTTTGGAGAATCTGACATGGGTACGGCAGTATTTTGGAGAGTCCGCGCAACAAGGAGTATAATAACAAAATAGATTTAGCAGACGACAGCTAAAGTTCTACGTAAACGCATGAAATATGCACCTTCTAAATGTTGAGAGCCTTGATCAAATATCGGATGCTCAACTTTTGAAGAACATGTTAAACTCAACCACAAGGCTAAAAGTCTTTTTAATGAATATAATGATAAAAAAAAAAGAGGAAGATTTCCCACTTACTGTTAACATCCACGTCGCATTTTCAACTTCTCGAGGGTTAGATTTGACATAGCGATGGTTAAAAGTGCACCCCGAATGCATGTCTACCTTGTGATCATCCCTCAAATGAGCAACCAAGTAAGGAATATCACCGACAACTGAGCACTCAGATCCAGCATAAGGGCAGTTGTATGGTCTAAAGTTGCAAACTGCCTCATGTTTTAGCTTACTGTAATAAGGAAATATCTCAGGACACCCAACAGAGCCATATTTGCATGGAAGCTCAAGTGATTCAGCCACCTTTTCCAGTGCTAAGCATCTGATATCCCCAAGCTCTTGTCTACAAGTGGGACATCGGTTGTGTGCCCTTGCTTTACATGTTGAACAAATCGTGTGTCCATTGTGACACTGCAGCGACAACATATAGGAAATGATACATTAAGTTTATGAACAAAAAATAGAGCAGCACAGGCAGTACTAAATTCATTATTGTTCACGGTTATAACTTATTGTATTCACTTTTAGCTTACCTGGTTGTAAACGCTGATTTGGTATCCGTACATTGGGTGGTAGCTAACTAGTAACCTAGGCCTAACTCGATGCCAAAAGCTTATGAGGGGAAAATTTCCCAAGACAATATAAACGAGGAAGATGGACAAGAGGAGTTACTCTGATGGTAAACAACCTTCACTTCTAACCAAGAGGTTGTGAGTTTGAGTTTTCCAACGAGCAAGGTGGGAAATTCTTGGAGGGAAGGATGTCGGGGGGTCTATTTGGAAACAGCCTCTCTACACCAGGGTAGGGGTAAGGTCTGCGTACACACTACCCTCCCCAGACCCTACTAAATGGGATTATACTGAATTGTTGTTGTTGTAATATAAACGAGGAAGATGTAACCATCTCAGAAGCAAATTTTTTACCCAAGATGAACAACAATGTATCAGTTGAGCTCAACATACATCACCTAGCACTCTTTTCGAATATGTTACTAATGTATAAAGTTAAAACCCATGTCAGTTTAAACCATAGTTACAAACAAAAAACATTGCTTGGTAAACATAAGCTGCGGATTGTAGGATACCACAACGTGTGAAACTAAAGTTCATGCCGCCATCAGATGGAAAGGTAAAACAAAAACAATGAAAAGCCTATATAATAGTGCATAGTATCACAAAGGATCACATATGACCTAATAAAAAAGCAAAGAACTTTCTTGAAAATTTTATCATTCAATTCAAAATTAAGGCTTCATGATACAAGCAGAATTAAAAATAACGAACATGTGGGGATAGTGTTCATTTCGCCCTCAATACATACAACAACAACAACAAAAAACCCAGTATAATCTCACATAGTAGGGTCTCGGGAGGGTAGTGTACACAGACCTTACCCCTACCTCAACGGAGATAGAGAGATTGTTTCCAATAGACCCTCGGCTCAGCAAAGCATAAGCACAACAGCAATGAAAAGAAAACAGCAAGAAACAACAACGATGAGCCATGGAAAAGAAGCACTAATAACAACAAGATAGTAAGATGGACCAAATGAATGATCTATATTCATTTGTTTGCAGTTAGAGTATCAACCAACTGTGCGTCAATCACCAACTAGTTGGAGTCGACAATATGAATCTTATGTAGTTGAAATATTCTTACAATAGCCGTCAACCTACTGCATTCCTTCTCGTATTAACGGAGTCTACCTAAAAATCCAGGCTCCAAAAGCTGGAAACTAAAACAATCTAATTCATTCACTAACCACAAACAAATTTCCTTGTTCATACCACTCCGCCCCTCGTCAACTCACCTAATCCACATAAAGGGAATTGGAAAGAATAGGTACAAAATTTTAAAATTGAAAAGCTAGCAGATCATTCACCTAAATTGGAGCTTCTATTATTATATATCTTGCAATAATCAAAGCATTCAAACGGGTACATACTATGACAGAGATAGGTTGAAGGAAGGGGATTCGATATTGAAAAATTATACGGTTCGAATAGTGCTAAAACAAAGTTTTTCAGTTATATATAAGTTGTTGAATTCCCTTGACATAAGAGAAAATTCTTGTAAAATGGCAAAGGGGTTCAAAAATTCCTACTGTGAATCCCCTCGCATAAAATTGCCAGTGGGGAACATAGATCCCCAAAAACAGCCTATATATCATTTAAGAAAATTAATTAATCTACACATTAATAGATGGCATTTTAGCATATTGGAGCTTCTAATATTACATATCTTGTAAGTTGTAACAATCAAAGCATTCCTAAGGGTACATATATCCCCAAATTAGTCGATATAGTATCATTTAAGAAAATTAATGGATCTACACATCAATAGATGTCACAATCCCAACAATAAAAATTCAATCTTGGCTAAATTAAACCAATAAACTGGTCCAAGAAAACTCAAAATACAGAGCTAAACAATGTGAAACATAATTTCCCCATAAAAGAGTGGAATTTTTTGCTAAGCTTCTTAAAAAGGAACAAACCCAACGATAAAAATTCAATCTTGCCTCTATCAAGCCAATAAACAGGTTCAAAAGAACCAAAATCCAGAGCTAAACAATGTAAACATAATTTCCCTTAAAAAAACAGAGGAATTTTCAGCTAAGCTTAAAGGAACGAATCCAACAACAAAATTCAATCATACCAATCAAGCCAATAAACAGGTTAAAAAAAGAGGGCAATTTTAAGCTAAGCTAAAGGAACAAACCCCACATTAAAAATCAAATCTTGCATCTATCAAGCCAATAAACAGGTTAAAAAAGAAAACAAATTCAGAGCTAAACAATGTGAAATATAATTTCCCCAAAAAAAAACAATGAATTTTTAGCAATGCTTCTAAAAAAGGAAACATTATGAGGAGAGAAAAAAAACAGTTATAGATCCCAAAAGTAGCCTCTATATATTTAATAAATAATATATACAACAAAAAATGGCACAAACCCAGCAATAAAAATTCAATCTTGCATCTATCAAGGCAATAAACATGTTCAGAAAAACCAAATATCAAGAATGTGAAATATAAGTTACCAAAATAAAAAGAATGAATTTTTAGCAAGGTTTCTAAAAAAGGAAACATTTTTAGGAGAGAATAAAAAAACAAACCTGATGAATTGGAGGGTACATAGAATTGGTGCAAACAGGGCATTCAAGAAGCTCATGAACACTTGTTGTAGAATGAATTGAAATGCCATCACTATTATTATTATTATTATTGCTGTTGATATTAAGGGGTGATTTTGAAGATGGGAATTGAGAATGAATTATATGTGGATGATGTAATGGGATCTCATCTTCATCTATTATACCATCTGAAGATGATATACATTCAATACTATCCAACTCCATTCTTGCATAAAAATCAAATCTTTATTCAAAAATCAAGAAACATTCAATCTTTTGAATTCAATCAATAATGTCATGAATTTATGGGTTTTTGAGGGAATTTATTGATTGGTTTCCATTAAAAATGGGATTCAAAATATGGGTTTTTTTGAATCAGAGATTGAAGAGACAAAAGAAAGGGAAAAAAGAAGGACCATTTAGCTTTGGGAAAGAGGAAAGAATGGTCCTTTTTCCACTTTATTTTTTTCCCACTTTATTCCTTTGCTCATTTTATTTTGCTTTAAAATCCTATAGGTATTTCATATTAGTTCTATAAAGAATGGCGGGTTTAAGATCATTGCATCTCATTTTTAATATTTTAAAAAAGAATTGGGTTTACATATTATAAAATTATTATAAATGCCCGTAAGAGTGACGGAGTTGGTTGGGTGAGTGATTTTCCACGTGGAAAATTTGGAATTGATTCTCCTCGCTAGCAGATTCCTCAGTCGGAACACATTGTATCGGGCTTGCCTAGTGTGTTTTACATCTCATATGTGATTTGCGAGCTATTACAAAGTAAGCTGGTTACCCAGTGAGCACTCGAAAGGCTTCAGCTACGGGTTTCTCGAAAAAAATTCAAAAAAATAAAAAACTATTACAAATGATAATTTTGTAATTACACTATCTTTGAAATGTATGAAAATATTGTTGTCAAAGTTTTTTGATTTTTCAAACAGGAACATATCTGGATCCAATATTGTTAGGGGTTGTTTGGTTGGAATATGATTTATACCAGTATAAATTATGTCAATATAAGTTATATTGGGATAAATTATGCTTGGATTAGTTATGTTGCGATTGTTGTTTATTCATTGTTTGGTATGTTGTATTAAGAATGACTAATTTCTAAGAAGAAGGTATAAGTTATACCGGTGCTAATTACCCCACCTTCTATAAGGTATAAGTTATCCCAGTGTTAAAATTAGTACTGTAATAACTTATATCTCATTTTAACCAAATAGAGTATTAAGGTGATATTGAATTTTTGTATCACTCTTGTACCTTCTTATGTTTCGTACCATACAACCCCTAAGTTTTTTTAGAGAAGTTACATATTTGAATGTTATTTGACTATTGGAAGGATTTATAATTACCATCTTCATTTTTTATTTTTTTTTGGTTATATGAGAAAATAAATACTCCAAGTAGATAAAAAGAAGATCAATTTCTTTAACTATTTAAATAGAAAAATATTTATTCACACTTTTTTTTATATCAATTCATTAAAATATTACTCAATTAATTATACATATTTTTCTTTTGTTTTTACCCTTAAGTACAAATAATTAATGTAATATTGAATATGATTAGTTTTTTGTCCCAAAAAATGCATGACACTGACTTCGCTAAGAGCCCGTTTGATTGGCTTAAAAAAATTGGGTTTTTCAGCAGAAATAGCTTTTGAGCAAAAATAAAAATAATAGTTGGGGATACTAAGCTTATTAATTTTGATATATTTTAAGCAATTTATAACTTATTTTAAGCACTTTATCGTTATGTACTAAAAAAAAGTTAAAAAGAGCTTAAAAGCTTATCTGAATAACTTAAAAGTCAATCCAAACATCTTCTATGTAAGCATCGATTTTAATTCTGAAAATGAAGTCGTCATTATTAGCAAGCGCTCTTTCTTTAAATATGAGATTTTCCGTCCCGAATATGAATTTAGTCGAATATCTAACATAGGTGAGAAAGAAAGAAAAAGTGAGCTCTATTAAATCCATCAATGTCACATTCCAACCCAACATGAAACCTGTTGGGTTTAATATTTAATTAATATATTAAATATTTAAAAGAGGGTGAATGGAAAATGGAGGGAAATGAAATTTTGAGTGAAATTTCAAGTTCCCTCTCATTGGTAAATGGGCATTGTCCCATATTGGAAGAGGAAGAGGTTTTTTATGGGTATATAAGCAATTGTTATTCTTCTAGCTCTTAAAAAGTTGAGAAGAAAGCAAGCATCACGCCGTCGTCGTCGTCGCTCGCTCGGCTCGGCTACGGCTTCGGCTTCGGCTTCGGCTTCGGATTTGGATAAATGATCGATTGATTAACTTTTTGGACCAAATTTATTTGTTAATAGTAAAATATTAACAGAAATGTTATTCAATATTTATTTTAATAACAAAGTCTTAATATTAACTCCAAATTTCAGTTTTTCTGTTTTTGTAACAGAAACTTAACTACCCATCAATTTTTTCTCTTTATTATTGAGTAAATAGCCATTTATGCAACGACATTTATGTTGTGGCAGTTTTGCAGAAATAGCCATTCTGAAGAGACTTCAGATTTCAGCCCAACTTTTGGCTATAAATACAACACTATTCTGCTCAAAATTTAACTACGAATTTTCTGAGTTTTCTCCTCCTTTTGTCTGCATACTTTTAGCATCAAACCAAGTAAAAAGTAAGTGTGATTTGTTACCAAACTTTGTGTTCGCTGAAACATTGGGGTTTGAAGTACCACTACACTAGTGTGTAATTCGTTCTATCCTGGGAGGAAATAATCCATAACCTTGGGTACTAGGAGGGGATTAAATTCCTTAAGGAAATACTGTGAATTCAGTGGGCTCGAATTAGTTTCGTTATTTCTATTTATGCATATTCTTGTTTGTATTTATTTATATTTCCAGAATTATTTTACAAATATAGTGTAATAACAAGCTTAAGGAATTTAATATATTTCTGTATTTGTTTTTACTGTTTCTGGAAGAGTAAAACCTTTGTGGTTTTGTACTCTATTAAAATCTACGTGATTTTAATATTTATGTCATTCTTTTACATAAATGACTAATGGGAATGAGAACCAAGTTGTTCCAATGGTGACTGCTAATGCCTCAACAAGCTGAACGACTCCAGGCAGCATTGGCACCAGCGGAGAAACCCGAAAAAAATTCAGGATTGATTTCAAGCACTGGCAAAAAAAGATGTTTTTCTATTTGACTACTCTAAGTCTCCAGAAGTTCATCAAGGAAGATGTTCCTGTGTTGTCCGATGAAACTCCAGAAACTGAACGTTTTCTCGTTGTTGACGCGTAGAAGCATTCATATTTTTTATGCAAGAATTATATTCTAAGCGGGCTGGAAGATTCTTTGTATAACGTCTACGGTGGCGTAGAAACGTCAAAGGAATTGTGGACTGCGCTTGAAAAGAAATACAAAACTGAAGATGCCGGGTTGAAAAAGTTTGTTGCTGCAAAGTTTTGGACTACAAAATGGTAGATAGCAAGTCTGTTATTACCCAAGTCCAGGAATTGCAAGTGATTATTCATGATCTCCTTGCTGAAGGTATAAATCAAATTAATATTGATTTTGAAAGTAGTAATCTTAGTATTTTTACTAATGAAAATTTCATTGAAGGTCTTGTTATCAATGAAGCATTTCAAGTAGCAGCATTGATTAAGAAGTTGCCTCCTTTGTGGAAGGACTTCAAAAACTACTTGAAACACAAACGCAAGGAGATGTCCCTTGAAGATCTCATTGTTCGGTTGAGAATCGAAGAGGATAATAAAGATGCTGAAAAGAGATGCCGTGGAAACTCAACAATAATGGGAGCAAATATTGTTGAAGAGAACAAGAAGAGGAAGAAGGCTTCTGGACCAAAATACAACCCAAGTAAGAAGCGGTGCAGTGGAAACTGCTAACCCGGACACAAATCTACGGAGTGTCATGCTTCGAAGAAAGATAAGAAGAAGGGTCAAGCAAACATGGTTGAAAAGCATGATGATGTTGATGACTTATGTGCCATGCTTTCTGAATGCAACTTGGTAGGCAATCCTAAAGAGTGGTGGATTGATTCTGGAGCCATTCGCCATGTTTATGCTGTTAGAGAAGCGTTTGCTACTTATGCTCCTATTGGACCCGATGAGACGATTTCTATGGGAAATGCTTCAAAGGCCAATATTGAAGGATGTGGGAAGATATTTCTCAAAATGACTTCCGGCAAAGTGGTGACTTTGAACAACGTCCTTCATGTTCCCGAGATTAGAAAGAATTTGGTCTCTACTGGACTTCTTGTTAAAAATGGTTTTAAATGTGTTTTTGTTTCTGATAAGGTTGTAATAAGTAAGAACGAAATGTTTGTAGGAAAAGGTTACCTCACTGAGGGCCTTTTCAAGCTGAATGTAATGGTTGTTGAGAATAATAATAAAATTTCAGCTTTGTCTTATTTATTTGAGTCAAATAAATTATGGCATATACGTTTGGGTCATGTCAATTATAAAACCTTACGGAAAATGATTAATTTGAAAGTATTGCCTAAATTTGAATGTGACAAATCAAAATGTCAAGTATGTGTGGAATCTAACTATGTTAAACATCCTTATAAGTCGGTTGAAAGGAATTCAAATCCTTTAGACTTAATTCACACAGATATTTGTGACATGAAGTCAATACCATCTCGCGGTGGAAAGAAGTATTTCATAACTTTTATTGACGATAATACTCGATATTGCTATGTTTACTTACTTAATAGTAAAGATGAAGCAATAGACGCATTCAAGCAATACAAAAATGAAGTTAAAACACAACTTAACAAGAAAAGCAAAATGATAAGAAGTGATTGGGGTTGTGAATATGAATCTCCCTTTGAACAAATATGTTTAGAATATGGAATTATTCATCAAACAATGGCCCCTTACACGCCCAATCCAATGGGATTGCAGAAAGAAAGAATCATTCATTAAAGGAGATGATGAACGCATTTTTGGTAAGTTCTGGTTTGCCACAGAACTTGTGGGGGGAAGCCGTACTTACGGCTAGCCGAATATTGAATCGAGTACCCCATAGCAAAACACAATCCATTCCATATGAAAAATAGAAAGAAAGGAAGCCCAACTTGAATTATTTTAAAGTGTTGGGGTGTTTGGCAAAAGTGCAAGTTCCTAAACCCAAAAGGGTAAAAATAGGACTGAAAATCGTTGATTGTGTTTTCATAGGATATGCGACTAATAGTAAAGCATATCGATTTCTGGTTCATAAATCAGAATATCCCTACATTCATAATAATACGTTTATAGAATCAGATAATGTTGAGTTCTTTGAAAATATATATCCGTATAAAAAGAAATGTGAGTCGATTAGTGAAGAATCAAAACGACCTCGGGAAGAAACAAAAGAAAGTACACTTAACTAGGAAGATCCAAGGCGTAGTAAACATCAAAGAACGTCTACTTCATTTGGACCAGATTTTGTGACTTTCTTATTGGAAAATGAGCCTCAAACATTTGAAGAAGCTATGTCTTCTTCGAAATCATTGTTATGGAAAGAGGTAGTCAATAGTAAAATAGAATCCATATTGAACAACCATACATGGGAATTGGTTGATCTTCCTCCTGGAAATAAACCGCTGGGTTCTAAATGGATCTTTTAAAGAAATATTAAAGATGATGGCACTATTGACAAATATAAGCAAGACTTGTGGTCAAAGGATATAGACAACGAGAAGGTCTTGATTATTTCGATACATACTCTCCAGTTACAAGAATTACGTCCATATGAACGTTAGTAGCGTTAGCTACGGTTTATGATCTTGAAATTCATCAAATGGATGTTAAGACGGCCTTCTTAAATGGAGAGTTGGAGGAAGAAATATACATGGAACAACCAGAAGGGTTTGTGGTTCCAGGTAAAGAAAAGAAGGTCTGTAGACTTGTTAAGTCCCTTTACGGATTAAAACAAGCACCCAAACAATGGCATGCAAAATTTGACCAAACAATGTTGTCAAATGGGTTAAAGATAAATGAATGTGATAAATGTGTGTACATTAAAATTTTTACAAATCACATAGTCATTGTTTGCTTATTTGTGGATGATATGCTCGTAATGAGTAATGACATTGCCAATATAAATGCTACTAAACGTATGCTAACTAGCAAGTTTGATATTAAGGACTTGGGAGTTGCTGATTTAATTCTGGGAATTAAGATCCATAAGACTTCTCAAGGTTTGGTGTTGTCACAATCTCATTATATCAAGACAGTACTTGAAAAATTCAAGCACTTGGGTTTTAAAGTTGCAAAGACTCCAATTGACGTGAAACGTGCATTAGCAAAGAACAAAGGCCAAAGAATATCACAAATTGGATTATGCTCGTGTGTTGGGTTGCTTAATGTACACCATGAACTGTACACGGCCAGATATAGCCTGTGCTATAAGTAAATTGAGTCGATATATGAGCAGTCCAGGTCAATCTCATTGGATGGCCATGAAACGAGTTTTGGGGTACTTAGTACATACCCAGAACTTTGCTTTGCACTACAATAAATACCATGCGGTCATTGAGGGATACTGTGATGCAAATTGGATCGCCAGATCAACTGATTTCAAGTCCACAAGTGGATATATATTCACAATTGGTGGAGGAGCTGTATCTTGGAAGTCGTCCAAACAAACTTGTATGCCCGCTCTATAATGGAGGCTGAGTTCATAGCCTTGGATAAAGCCGGTGAAGAAGCTGAATGGCTCCGAAATTTCTTGAAAGATATTCCATTTTGGCCCAAACCCTTGGCACCAATATGCATACACTGTGATAGTCAAGCGGCAATTGGAAGGGTTGGGAGCATTATGTATAACGATAAATCTCGTCATATACGACGAAGACATAAAACCGTTAGACAATTACTCTCTAGAGGAATTATCATGATTTACTATGTAAAGTCAAGTGATAATGTGTCGGATCCACTTACAAAAGGCCTAACTAGAGATGTAGTTGAGAAATCATCAAGGGGAATGAGACTGTGGCCGAGAACAAGTCATAGTGGCGGTAACTCTACCTAGAAGACTGGAGATCCCAAGATTTAGGTTCAAGGAGATCAAACAAAGTCATTTATGACGGTTCAACATTGTCAAATAAAATTTTGGTCCATTCTCTTATAAGACAATGTTCAGTACCAAGGATAAAGCATTAAGGCTTTTTAATGATTTCTTATGATACAGAGTATATCAAATAGTATACCTACGGGATGACACGTTTAGGAATCACCTATGTAAGTGTGAAGTGTTAGCCGCTTCAAGAAGAATTTTGTAAGGCCAGTTCTCTACGCATTTATGAAACCAGACGGTGTTCATGGCTGAAACGAACACAACAATGAGAACCAAAGTCGGTTAAGGGTTGGTTGTGTGACTTGTGGTTGTCTAGGTATACACCAAAGTTCGGCGGTTCAAAGATATCAAATCTACCGATTGATCGAGTATATCTTACATAAGTTCACTACGGAAAGTTCAAGGGAAAACCTACTTATCCAGATGCAATTAATCCTTACTTGCGAATCACACTATTTTTCATACATACTTCCGTGATATAGCCATTCCCCATTCATGTGGGGGATTGTTGGGTTTTCATATTTAATTAATATATTAAATATTTAAAAGAGGGTGAATGGAAAATGGAGAAAAATGAAATTTTGAGTGAAATTTCAAGTTCCGTCTCATTGGTAAATAGGCATTGTCCCATATTGAAAGAGGAAGAGGTTTTTATGGGTATATAAGAAATTGCTCTTCTTCTAGTTCTTAAAGAGTTGAGAAGAAAGCAAGCCTCGTACCATCGTCGTCGCTCGCTCGCGCGGCTTCGGCTTCGGCTACGGCTACGGCTTCGGCTTCGGCTTCGGCTTCGGATTCGGATTCAGATTCGGATTTGGATTTGGATTTGGATTAAAGAGTTAAGAAGAAAGCAAGCCTCGCACCAACGTCGTCGTCGCTCGCTCGGCTTCGGCTTCGGCTTCGGTTTCAAATTCGGATTCGGATTCGAATTCAGATTCAGATTCGAATTCGGATTTGGATTTGGATTTGGATTTGGTCAAATGATCGATCGATTGATTAACTTTTTGGACCAAATTTATTTGTTAATAGTAAAATATTAACAAAAATGTTATTAAATATTTATTTTAATAATAGAATATTAATATTAAATAAATATTAATATTAAATCCAAATTTCAGTTTTTCTGTTTTTGTAACCCATCAATTGTTTCTCTTTATTTTACCTCTTTATTATTGAGTAAATAGCCATTTATGCAATGGCATTTATGCTGTGGCAGTTTTTGCAGAAATAGCCATTCTGAAGAGACTCTTCAGATTTCAGCCCAACTTTTGGCTATAAATACAACACTATTCTGCACAAAATTTAACTACGAATTTTTTGAGTTTTCTCCTCCTTTCTTCTGCATACTTTTAGCATCAAACCAAGCAAAAAGTAAGTGTGATTTGCTACCGAACTTTATGTTCGCTGAAACAGGGGTTTGAAGTACCACTACACCAGTGTGTAATTCGTTCTATCCTGGGAGGAAATAATCCATAACCTTGGGTACTAGGTGTGAGCACATGATTTTTGCACTAAGCAAATAAATTCCAAAATTAAATAAATAATATTTTTAAGTGTAATTGCATGATTTTTTTGGAATTAGATACATTTTGTGTGTTTGAATAATAAAAAAAAATTGGTTTAGAATAATTATATATATATATATATATATATAGGCATAATAAGAACTGGGGCCAAGATGAAGTTTGAATTGTGGCCCAATGTTTTAGCCCAAAAGATCCGGTCCAGGTATTTAAATTGATAGAATCTCAGCCGTTCACTTCCTCAGATCCAACGACTGAGAATATTAACGGATTTTTTAATGGTTAATTAATATGAGAGACTTGATCTCAACCGTCCAATCCAGATAATCCTATGAAGGACACCTGTGGCCTCATGTGGGTCAATACGGTATCGTTTGATTAGGCCAAGCCCTGACCGTTGATCATTAGAGATCCAACGGCCAGGATCACCTTGAGGGCTCCGAGTATATAAGGCTTTGGTCTCGGTAGAGACCAGCCATTATATGCTCCACAAAACCCTAGCCGCCACAACCCTTACACACCACCCCCTCTTCTTCTTCTTCTTCATTTTACCCTTACACACCACAAAACCTCCAACAACACCCGCCAGAATGCCTCCCAGGAACAACCACCAGGCAGTAATTTGGGATCCACCCCTCCGCTTCTACGTTTTCTTGTTCCTTATGTTCTTTTTCTTTTTCTGCTTGTATATATATGTATGTATATACATATATATAATGAAGCTGGTCTCATGATCATTGTTTCGATCCGGTTAGTCGATTTCAATTTTGTTCTTGTCCATACTTTGTTAGTATTTTCAGATCAGAAATTATTGTATATTGTCTGGATTATCTTTTTGATTTGTTATTCATCATGATTCTAGATTAGTCATGAAACTTGTTTATTTATTTTATTTAAGTTTTTAACATAAGAGTGTGTAGATAATCATATTTTTGTATATGCGTGATTATATGTGTTTAAATTATTAAAAATACAAAAATATGTCGTGTTTACATTTTTTATTTTTAACTTTGCAATTAGGGTTAGTTAAGTTTATTTTACAAAAATAAAAATTACAAAAAAATATGTATTTTTGCATCTTTAGCATTTAATGTCCCAAATTGTGCAATTTTATTTTTAATTGTTATTTAATTATATGCATTAGAAGTTGATTAGTATTTTTTATAAGTTAGTTTGGTTTTATAAGTCAAATTAGGATTTTAGAATTTTAGTTTTTAAGAAAACACAAGAAAATGAAGCAAAAATAGATTTAAATGGAGTGAAAATCTGGATTGGGCCAATTGAAAAAGAAATACCAAGCCCAAAGACACATGCCCAAATAACCCGCCCCGACCCGGCCAAATAACCCGCCCCGACCCGATCTATCTCCTAAACCAAACGACCCCCACCCATTTCCTCTTTCATTTTTCAAACTCTAGAGACCCACTTCACCCTCTCCAAACAGCCGCCAATCCCTGACCCCAGCCCATCGCCATTTTCTTTCACCAGCCAAACGACCAACGACCGCCATCCACCACCCCAGCAACGCTGCCGCACACCCACCAGCCCTGCGTGAACCACCATCCCAAACGACCAGCACCTCCAACCAAGCAAACCAGTTCGTTATTGTCGACCACGCCTGAACGGACTTCTTGCCGGCTAATCGCCGAGTTGCTATGAGGTCGGTCCAATCTGAGACGTCAAAGATTTCTCCGATGATGAAAATGTTCAAGTTATTTGATGTCCAAGTCTGCCGATTCTGATTTCTTTGTGTCGAGGTTTTTTATTTCCTTTTCTGTTTTTATTTAATTGTACTCATAGTTTTAGTTTGATTATTTTTTTCAGATTTTCGTTTGTGGTTGAAATTCTTCGGATATTTCCGATTTTCTATTTTTCCTCATCTTTTGGGACCTTTTTATTTGGTTGATTTCTTCTGTTGATTCTTCTAATTGTATTATTGTATTGGTGTGTTTGAATTCGTTCAAAGCCGTCAAGAAAACTAGTTCATTGATTTTGATTCCCTAAGTCGGCACAATCAAAACTGTGAATCGCGAATTCATAAGTCGATTACTTACTATCACTTATACGTATCGTAATAGACTATTTCAATGTCATCGATTAGGTCATTCGTATTTATAGTTTTGGTGTTGTTATTTTATGCTCATTTTTTGATTATTAGTCGGTTTTGTTGTTTAATTAACTGTGAATCATTCGGCCTTGTGTTTGTTTGAGGTTTATCATTTTAAGTTGTCTGATTGATAAACTTTCTGAAAGATTACGAGTTTTGAATCACTGGAAGTACTTGTTTTGGTGTATTTCTCCTGCTTTAGATTACTGCTTCATTATTTAGATATGGCTCTATTTCTAATAGATTTTAGTTGGATATAGCTGTAAATCAAATAGGACTGTTTGGTTATAGTTGAATAGTTAGGGGCTGTTGATAAATATTTAGGGGTTAGTTAGCATAAACCTAGGGGTCAACCTAGATAGTATATAATATGAGGATAGTGGATAGTAGGTAGTTGTCTATTGTTGAAAAAAAAGGGGTTGCTCTTTGAATTGGTGATGCTATAAAGGACGAGAAGAGCAGAAACTAAACACACACTCTTACACGAAGAAAAGAAAGCAGAAACACAGAAAAAACACACATTCACAACCTTGAAAAAACAGAAATTTTGATAGAAATCAGAATTCTTTAAGATATTTTGAAGAGAGAAAAGTGCTAGTATATCCTTTTTACCTTCAGCTTCGAAAATCCTCACCCCGGATCAGTTTCAAAGGGTTTATAGTTTGCTGTTTTTAGCTTTCAAAATTGTTTGTTTGGCTTACCTCAGTCTTTGTCTTGGTTAAACCAATCCTGAAATTTTGGACATATCATTGCCATATTTGAGTGTTCAACATTATCCGAAGTTTTCTTGAGCTCATTTGGTCTAAGTTTGCTACTGTCTTGGACCTCTTTGAAATTGATTTTGACTCACTTTGATCTTTTCCGTTAGTCAAGTTTTTACTGGATTTTTAATCTGTCCACTGGGTTGCCTACTACTATCTTATAGTAGCTTTGGTTTGGTTGTTGGAATTTGTTGTTGCTGCGTTTGCTTTTGTCTTGGCTAGGAATTGCTTACTGATTTTTCCTCTTTCGTTTCTGCTGTTAAAATCAGGTCCACATCCATTGGGCTTGTCCATGCTTGTACTGAAAATGAAATGAAAGCCCACTTTAAATCCCGTTGAAGCCATTACATGAATGATCCTGTTAGCTATTTATTAAACTAAGGACTGTTAGTTAAAAATAGAAATTGTACTGTTAAGTGTATACATAGCTCATATGTCTACTTAATTCCTGTTTTACAGCATGTATACTTTGAATAACATCTGTTAGGCCCGTATTATCTATTGTTGTAAACTAGGACTATCTTTGGATTATTGTTTAAAATAGATATTAGTTTTCATTCATGTTTGTCTAGTTCTTGTTAATGCTCGAATTTGTGTAGGTAAAAATTTTGTTAGTTTGGATTGGGATTCCCTTTGATATTTATAGGTAATTGGTTAAAGTCAAAATGGTTCAAGCATTTTTAAAGTGTTGGTTTGATTAATATTAGCTATTTAACATAAGATGTTTACAAATCATTTTTCGAGTTTTCTTTCCTTGAAATCTATTTGTAATTAAGCAAACAGGATAAATTAGTCCATGCTTAGATGCCAATGTTAGGTCAATTTTTAATCGCATAGTTTTAATTTCACCAATTAACATCGGATTAGGGATAGTAAAAAATCTTAAGTAAACACCTTACTTTAAAAATGGACCAAGGTGAATTATTTCTATTTCACATATCTTGATCAATTTTTCGTTAGTTTATACCTTTTCATTCAATCTCCGGCCTCAAGTCAAAAAAGCTTTGAAATAATACATCATTTGGTACGGGTCTTTAATTGGAAATAATCTTGGATATTTTGTTAAATAAATTGTTTTTTTAAGCTTAGGCTTACAACGGCTTTAATTGGCATAGTTTCAAAGTGAATAATCCGATTACACTTTTTTTTAGGATTTATCTATTTGTCAAAAGTCCGAGCTTATGTTGTAATTAGTTTTTCTTTTGGTACGACTTCAAATTAATAAAGCGGTTTAAAATTAAATCAGAGCATATAATTTATAACATGTACAAAATCATTTATTTTTTAGCCATTTATAATAGTTGAAGCGACCGTGCTAGAACCACGGGATCCGGGGGTGCCTAACACCTTCCCTCGGGTCAACAGAATTTCTTACTAAGAATTTCTGGTTCGCAGACTTTCATTTGGAAATTCGAAATTTCCTCGATTCGGGATTTAAAAGAATCGGTGACTTGGGACACCATAATTTATTCCAAGTGGCGACTCTGAAATAATTAGAATAATCTCATTTCGAATATTGTCACTTAAATTGGAAAAAACTCCCTTACGCATTACCCTTCGGGGTAGGGCGCGCCAAAAGGATGTGTGACATTAGGAGGGGATTAAATTACTTAAGGAAATACCGTGAATTCAATGGGCTCGAATTGGTTTCTTTATTTCTGTTTATGCATATTCTTATTTGTATTTATTTATATTTTCAGAATTATTTTACAAATACGGTGTAATAACAAAATCATAATTACTCATTATTGCATCCTGCAAATCAGAATATGGCACATTTACATACATAGGCCAAAGGAATTACAAATTGCATAGCACAAAAACAACAAGCGATTAAAAAAAAAAAAAAGAGGCATGCCCCATTTCCTTGAGTTCTTGCTCATTTGTAACTGCTGCTCACGTTCTATCGCCAAGTACTCAAGACTTTATCACAAATCATGTATTCTCCCTTCTGTCTTATATTACAAAATTTTACGGTATAGCCAGTTTTCGAACTGGTCAATCAAAAATAGTCAGTGTTTATCAAGTCAATGAAAAATAGCTACCGTTTTACTATAATATAGACCAGTCCAGTATAATATACTGGAGTTCAATGCACTTGTGTATGAATTCTAGCATATTATGCCGGACCTGTATACTTTGCTGGCTCCAGTATAATATACTGGAGATTGGAGCATTAGTGCTCCAAACTTCAGTATATATACTTGATGGAACTCCAATATATTATGTTGGAGTTATAGTGTATTTATGTTGGAACTCCATCACGTTATGCTGGAGTTCCAGCATACTATCCTGGAACTCCAGTATAATATGCCGGAGTTCAGGTATAGTTGTGTTGGAACTCCAGCATAATATAGTGAAGTATTTTACTGGTTTTGAATATTGTTTTCGCTCAGATTTATCTTTACTTAAAAAGTGGCTAAATTTTGATTACTTTTGAAATTAGGCTATGTTTGAACGACTAGTTGTAAATCTGGCTATTTTTTAAAATATTCCACTTATTTTACGTGAAATAATATACCCAATAGGATCCCATGAGTAGAGTCAGGAGTAGTGGCGGAGCCAAAAATTTTATCAAAAAATATCAAAATTTAAACAATTAGATACATCGAAAAGTCAAGGGAAGTCAACGTATAAATAGCCCGTTTGGACATAAGACATTTTTTCCTTCTTTCGAATTTTTTTTACTTTTTTTCTAAATCAATATTTGGTCATAAAATTTTCAATTTTCACTTGAAGATGCATTTTGGAGTTTTTCAAAAAAATTTAAAACTCCAAAATTTCAAAAATTTCTCTCAGTTCACTCATAAAAACTTAAAAAACAACACAAAAATTATATTCATGTCCACACACAACTCTATTTTTCAAATACCATTTTCGTTTAAATTTTTTTTCCATTTGTTTTTGGAATTTTGCAATTCTTGTGTCCAACGCCCACTAGATATACATAAACTAAATAAAAATTTATCAAGCTTTTTCGGCAAGGGGTGACATCCCTTGATTCAATGTGGCTCCGCCACTAGTAAGGAGAAGGTAAATTATATACAGATCTTATTTTTACCTTGTATGAGGAGAAATATATATTGTTTTCGGCAAACCATAGTTCAAAAAAATGCTTTCAAAATGTGTTGGAAAAAATATGAGTGAAGGAGCTATAGTGAAAATACTGAAGGAAAAATTATAAAATACTACTATATGTTATGATTTTAGAGAATATGCTTATGGGAAACAATTATAACTGTAAAATAGAGATCAAGATACAAAATATATATAAAATTCTTGAGTTAGCTTATATGAAACTGTAACGACCCGACCGGTCGTTTTAGAAAATTATGCCCCAATCCCTAATTTAACTGTTCCCCTAAGTTCATTTCTGCTATTGTGGGTTGCCGGGAGAGTCGGTTCCGAAAATTTGAGCATTTTGGGACACTTAGTCCCTAAATAAGAGCTTTGAAACTAGAAAACGGTTCGTAGCCGGAACAGTGTTAAGACGATCTCGGAACGGAAATCCGATGGTTCCATTAGCTCCGTTAGGTGATTTCGGGGTTGGGAGCGCGTTCGGAATATATTTTGGAGGTCCGTAGCTCAATTAGGCTTGAAATGCCGAAGGTTGAAATTTTAGCGAATCCGATCGATAGGTGAGATTTTGATCCGGGGGTCGGAATGGAATTTCGACAATTTCTGTAGCTTCGTTATGTGATTTTGGATATGTCCGCAAATTTTCAGGTCATTCGGACGTCGTTTGGACGGGTTTTTGATCGAATATGCAATTCGGAAAGTCTTAAGAAATTTAGGCTTGAATTCGATGAGAATTATGGGTTTTGATGTTGTTAGACGTGTTTTGAGGATTTGAGCAAGTTCGAATTAGGTATTAAGATGTGTTGGTATGTTTGGATGAGGTCCCGGGGGCCTCGGGGTGTTTTCGGATGGTTAATCGGGAGAAAAACATGGAAAATTTCAGAATTTGTGCACTGCTTCTGTTGTTTCCGCTCCTGCGGACTTTTGGACGCAGGAGCGAGTCCGCAGAAGCGGACGAGGTGCGCAGGAGCGGGTGGTTCTGCAGAAGCGGAAGAATTCCGCAGGTGCGGCACCGCTGAAGCGGATATTGAGCCGCAGAAGCGGCCAAGGGGAGGCATCGCAGAAGCGGAAGGCTAGCCGCTTAGGCGGGTCCGCAGAAGCGGACACTTAGCCGCAGAAGCGGAACTTTCCGCAGGGGCGATCGAGCCTTCGCAGAAGCGGACGCGCAGAAGCGGTCCGCATATCGCAGAAGCGGAAATGGCCGGCTAGGCCTGGAACCGCATAAGCGACCCTTTGGTCGCGGATACGGGAGCGTAGAAGCGGAAAATGTTCCGCAGAAGCGAAAATCGCTGTAAGTAAGTGTATCAGAAGTTAGAAAAATTTCAGAACATTTTTAACATTTGGGGGTCTCGGCTTAAGGGCGATTTTGGGCGATTTTGAGGAGGAAATCAAGGGAAATCATCAGGTAATCAACTATGAACTCATATTATGATTAGTATTGGTAATATTATGCAATTATATCATGAAAATGGAGGAATTTGGGGTAATTATGGAGGATTTAGCCCTAGTCTTGAACTTTAGAAAATCTCTGATTTGAGTGGGCAAATGGAGTCCGATTTTGGTAAATTTTATATGCCTAGACTCGTATTGAGATAAGGAACCCGAAAATATAATTTTCGTGATTTTTCGATAAGCGTACCGAAAGTCGGGTTTTGACAACTTGTGAGTTTTGGTGCATTTTGAGTTATTTTGATTGGGTAATACCCAATTGGCCTATTTTGATGTGATTCTATTGATTTTTATCAGATACTACACTTGTGGAGGCCGACATTCGCGGCAAGAGGGTTATTTCTTAGCGGTTTTGTACCGAATTGAGGTAAGTGGCTTGTCTAACCTCGTGTGGGGGAATTTTCACCCCTAGGATATTATGTGATAGTTTAAATGCCTTGTACGCGAGGTGACGGGCGTGTACATGCGCTGGTTGTTGAACACGTACTTTATTTAAATGTTCGATGAGCGATATCCCTGTCTTGGTTGTTAATTTGATATTTTACCCGGTAGTGGTTAGAAGAGCATGATTAGGTAGCACTTAACTGTTTAGTTGCCTAATTGCCTTATTTGAACTCCTTGTTAATTATTGGCACTATTTTTCGGTAAAGTTATAGTTGAGCATAATTATTTCTCTCCGTGGATTTCCTTAATTGGCTGTGCTTGTGGACTGCGGGTTCGATTCCCGGAGACCCAGGGCTGTGGGTTCGATTCCCAGAGACCCGATGTGATATTGGTAGGGACTACGGGTTCGATTCCCGAGATCCTGAGTTATTGGTAGGGACTACGGGTTCGATTCCCGAGATCCTGAGTTATTGGTAGGGACTACGGGTTCGATTCCCGGAGATCCTGAGTTATTGTGATACTATTGAGACATGGGCTGCGGGTTCGATTCCCGGAGACCCAGGGGTACTGAGAATGGGACTGTGGGTTCAATTCCCACAGATCCTGGACTTGTTTATTGAGTTGGTTATTTGTTATTAGCTTGATTGTAGACAGTTTCAGTAAATGTTGTTATTTTGGAAATTGTGTTGTTATCTGTTAAACTGTTTATTTTGTTATTATCATATTATTATTGTTCTCAGTAGGGCCCTGACCTTCCTCGTCACTACTCCATCGAGGTTAGGCTTGGCACTTACTGAGTACCGCCGTGGTGTACTCATGCTACTCTTCTGCACACTTTTGTTGTGCAGATCCAGGTACATCAGAGCAAGCTCGTACTAGGTGATTCTGCAGCTTTCTGGGAGACTTCGAGGTATGATCTGCTACGTCCGCGGATCCGGAGGCTTCCCTTCTAATCTAGTATTTCTAGTTGACAGTTTTCTTCATTTCGTTGTTAGATACTCTTTATACATAGAGCCCCAGTTGTATTTCTCTTTTAGTCTGTGTTACCGTGGGGTTCCGGATCTTGGTAGTGTTTTATTTATTTTGTGACGGATGTATGTGCCAAGCGGCACGGATTACATATCTTTTATGTTATTTTCCGCTGTTTCCTATTTAAGTGTTTA